>VZTO01005664.1:20829-147549 GCA_013400615.1 Syrrhaptes paradoxus | reverse complement strand
GGTGCCCGGGGGGCGCCTGGGGGGCGGGCAGCATCGCTCCTACCGCACCGCTCCGCGTCCCGGCGGGCTGCGGCGTGGGCTGCCCCGTGGTGAGTCATTCACCGCGGCCCTGCGCGGGGCGCGGAGGGACGCCCCCGGCCACCCTCCCGTACCCCCCATAAACTACCCCTCCCCATAGATCAGCCCCCTCGTTAGTAACTTTGCCGCCCGTGCCCACGCCGCGGTGCAGGGGGCGCGGCCGCTCCCGCGTCCCTCCGCGAGGGCGGAGAGAAGAGGCGGGGGGAGGAGGAGGGGGGAAGATGCGCAGGGAGGAGGACGGGCTCCTCCTCTTCGCAGGACCCGAAAAGCTTCGGCCTCTCCGGGCCGGTATCTGCCCGAGTCATGCGCCATACGCGGCCGGTGCGGGGATGGGGCGGCGGAGGGGGAGGGCGGGGGCGACGCTGGGTGGGGGCCTGGGGTGCCCCGAAGCCCCCCTCTTCCCGCTGCCGGTCTCCCGACCTGCGAGGTGCGTCCCCCGAGAGCTCCATCAGTGCCTTCCCCATCCAAGTGGCACTACTGCGGGGTGCAGCTGTGCCTTCCCCCCCAAGCTTCACCTGTGCACCCCCTGGTAGGTGCACCTCCCCGCAAGCTTCACCTGTGCGTCCTTCTTCAAGCCGCACCCATGCCCTGCCCGGAAAGTTTCATCTCTGTCTCCTCCTGCAAGGTGCACCTGTGCATCCCCCTGCCAGGAGGCACCCTTGCACCCACCCCTCTTAGAGTTGTGTCCCTGTGTCCCCCTGAGAGATGCCCCTGTGCACCCACCCACAGCCTTCATCACTGCATCCCCCCAGGAGCTGCACCCATCTGTCAGCACAGGTGTGCCACTGGCTTTTTGCAGGATTTGCTGCCCCCGGATCTCATGGGGTACATTTTGGTCCCCACAGGAAGATGCACAGTGACTGGATCTTTGCTTCAAGCTCAAGCTTGATTCCACTGTGATGATTTCAATGTTGTTTCATTGCTTCATTTTTTTCCATTAAAATTTGTTCAGGAGTAAGAGAAATGAGACAGGGGGAAGGATTAGGTAAGGGCTTGGAAACCTTCCCACCCAGAGGAGCGGTGCCAGCACCCCACAGGCTCGCTCTGCATCGGGTGTCCCTAGTGAGAAGCTTCTCCTCAAGCGGCTGCGGGACCTACTCGTGGTCAGACGCTGCAGCGCTACCAGCTTGCTCGGAAGGGCAGGCACGGCGTGGCGCAGCCAGCCTAGCAGCAGGCTCAAGTGCCCGCAGAGTTCCCATTTCTAACAAGCATCTTCTGCAGCTGCAGCCAGAGCAACCCCCAGCTCTCAAAGCTTGCGACTGTCTGAACCAGAGATCAAAATGTATGATTATAAAAGGTGGCACAGCACAGGTATGACGGTGGCTTTGCTGCTCTGCAGATGAGTTAGACAAAAGAGCATCTCCTGCTCCAGAGTGGAGCCTTCCATGGGAAGATCTCCCCAATGGGGAGAGGTGAGACATATGGCATCCCCATGTACCCCCATCACATCTCACCTCAGCAAGGATCAGTTGGACTTCTGCACTTGGGAGATAGCCGGCAGCCCCAAATTCACCAATGCAAAGGCAAAGAGGCTGTGAATGGGAAAAAGAGAGGAAAAATAAAGGCAGTGTTTGCCTTTGAATTCTGAAAGCTTCAGGCCAAAGATAGGAGGTTGCTGTTTCAAAAATATAATTAAAATAACGCTTAGTTTCCATATGCCTGGGTTAAGCAGGCATTTATTTTTGTTTGATCCTTTCTAGTCAGATGCGTTGCCTGTTTATGAAATAATTACAGTAATAAAGACAACCCATTCCTTAAAAAAAAAAAACAAAAAACAAAAAACTAAACAACCCACTGCAGTTATATAACAGCCAGGGAAGCTCCCAATTACAGTCCCAGGCTATGGACCTGAGTCTTTGCAGATGAGTTATCTTTCAAAAAGCACTAAATACTTGTTTACTACTTACATTACCACATTTGAGCATCTTATGAGCAGTAATTAATATCCCCTGTGCCCCTGAGGTCAGGGGGTACTGTCATCCTCAGCCACAGTGAGGGAACTGAGGCACAGGGGAACGCAGTGATTTGTGCACCATCATGCAGTAACTCGAAGAAGACACAGGCACCGGACCAGATTTCCTGAGTCCTCCCTTGCTGTCTGAATGCCAAACTTTGCCTTTCTTACTGCAAAGCAATGATTTCAGCATCCTCTGTAAATGGGGGAGAAGGAGAGGTTCTGGGGGTGCTGCTGCACAGTGGGGAGGAGGGATGGGGAGGAGCAGGCAGCCGTGACTGACCGAAGCAAATGTCAGTGAAAATCAAGTGCTTGCTGAAATCAATTGCAAAAGCCAGTCAGGTTTGCAGACGGCAGATTTTGGGCCCCTGGAATAAAAAGGATATTGTTAACAGCAGCTTGCTGGCAAGGCAACTGCTCTGCCAGGAGCTTTCAGTCTTTAAGAACGCAGTTGTCATCCCAAGTCACTGAGGATTTTGCTCTTGGGTTTACTCTCGCTCCTCCAGGACCTTGGGGTAAATCTCCCACATGCCATGACCAACCGCTGAACCTCATGGATAGAACTAATTTAATTAAGATGGACAGTTTAGACTTTGAATTTCATGCCAGTGCTCTCAGCAGCTCTCACTGCTCAGTGTAAAGAAGGAGCTTGTGTAGATGTTTGATCCGTTGGAATCGCTGGGAAAAAAACCTAGCATAACCAGGGCAGATTGTGCAGCTCTGGGGGCTGAGGATGTTTGATTATTTCGGTTAAGAAACATGCTTTGCCTTCAGCAGGTCTGCTTTAGGCTGACTTGCTTTGGATTAGCACATTAGACCAGTAAGCCTCAGAAATGTCATTATTTATCCTTCCCAAAACTGCTGCTCTGATCTTGGGTCGGGAGGAATCACTCCCCTTTACAGGTTGTAGGAAGCACCGAGCAGACATACAACAGAATTACCACTTCCCCTGCTGGGAAGCTCACACCCGGTCTCGGTCTGGGATTTTAGGTTTTCTGTCTAACCCTGGGCTTCGAACGACTTCAAACATCTTCTTCCAACTAGATTTTGCTGTAACTCTTGAAGCAATGAGATCTGTGTGATTGAAAATGAAGCAAACCTTTTGGGATGAGCAGTTACTCTTGCAGAGCATCTGTACTTAAGGAGGGAACACCAGTACAGGTCCCCTGCAAACCTCCTGAACCCGCTGCTCAGTGTCTGCTGGGCAAGGAGAGAGGCTCTGTCCTTCTGCAAAAGCTACAAGCAGCCACAATAATTTGCTCATCAGCAGCTGTATCAATCAACCTCAGCAATTAACTGGTTGACAGCAAAAGCTGCCCCAGGTTATATTAATGCAGCAATTCGAGAGCGGATCATCCCAGCAGGGTGAGGCTGTCTGACAGGGACGGCTGCCACTTTGCCCTTTGCAATGTCTCCATCAGCAAGCGAGGAAGAAAGGTATCCAGGTTTAAAGCTCTTCTTCTCAACTACCTCCAGCTTCTCCTCCAACCTGGACATTGGTCATTTCAACTTTTTTTTTCCATGCTTGACCCAAGGCACCCGGAGCAGGCTGAGCCCCCCAGCACCACTGGCTGTTTGGCAGCAGCAGCCTCCCACCCTCCCTCTTCACTGGTCTGGAAAAAAGTAAAAGCCTCTCTGTTGACTGCAGATGTGCATATGAATGTGAGGTATTTGCCTAATAAATATCTTCCTTAAGAGGGATTAATTAGCATCCCAAGATTTGTCCCCACTGCACTCCCTCTGCCTGCAGCAGCTTCCCTTTGGGGCACTTACTTCCCCCTGAGAGCACATTGCTGGCCCCTTTCCCCACGCACAGACCCCCGAGGCTAAGGTTTCGCAAATCTTTTGCTCCAGAGCCAGCAACAGCACCCGTGCCGTGCGAGTGGTAGGCAGTAACCACGCACACGTCCCCGTTTCCCCAGTCCTGCCGTCCACAGCGGCAATGCAGGCTCCCTCCTTCTGCAGCTGTCTGGGTGCCGTGAATAATAAATCACTATAAAACCTGATGTGCTGAATTATTTCCAACTTGTAAAACTCGGTGAATTGCTAACCAGGGGCCAGAGGTGGGATCCACTGACCGACACAGACCTCTGCCAGGTGGACCTTGGTGTCGGAGCTGGCTGCCCTCCGCTCCAGGCACTGCGATGGGGGAAAACCATCCTCTTTGGAGGCACAGAGGCTCCCAGCCCAGCGTTGACCTCTAAAATAGATCGGATGAATCATGTGCTAAAAGTGGTTGAGTTTGTCTACAAAGGAAGTGTAGGGTGACAAGCTCGGCTGTGGAAGTCTCCCCGGGGGATATCTGAGGATGAATCTCTTCCTACAGGTTTTGGGGGTTAAAAGAATTTTCTGGGTTGTGAATGAAATCTGAATGTTTCCTAAACAGTATGTGCACCCACAGCTGGCTTTATCCTCTTCAGAACAGGGTTTTTGGAACTTGCATGTACATTTAATGTACAGTAACATCTATAGCAGATGTTACATCAGAAACTCTACTCTAATGACAGGAACATTAAACACTGAGCTGTGTTTCAGACCTATCCAATGATTATTCAGAGCATCTCGATGCAACTGTGAGGAATACTTTCAAACAAGGAGAGGGTCTGTAGCAATTTACAGCATCTTTAGTTAAGGAATAGTATTTCCTGACTGGGTGTGATGGCTTGAGGAGACAACACACCTTTCCTCCTTTTAATATTATTGCTGCAAGGTTGAATTAAAAAAAAACACTGAAATTTTTGTCTTCTACCAGAAACCTTCATTTTAACTAGCTGTAGGAGACAGAGATGTGCATGCAGAGCAAGGCTCCGTGACACATGGGAGAGGCTGCATGAGGGCTGTGTTGGGAACCATGAAGGGGGAACAAGGGCTATATGTATGGCCTGAGAAAAGCTGAGAGCACAAGAGCTCTTCTGCACGTAGGAATTAGACAGGTGCTGTGAGCCAGGAACTGCTCATTTCTTGGGGTTTTCAGTGCAGGACTTTGCACTTCCTTCGTAAATTAGCAGCACTGCTTTGGAGAAATACCTGCGTCTGTGGTCAGTTCGTTCTCTTGCTGTAAATAACCTCCAGCCGCCTAAATTTTGGCTACCTGCTTGGGTCAGTGGGGTAGTGCTGCTACAAATTTTGCTGTATCATGAGCAGCTCTGTCCATGTGTATCCATCTTTGCTAATGAAGAAGAGAAGAACAGAAGGTTAATGACTGTACTTTTGACCAACAGCTATTTTGCTGGCATTTTGAATGGCAATTATTTTAACTGATGATCATCAAGGTATGGCTGTAGCCTTATGATCTTCCAAGGAGGCTGACGGGCCTTGGGTGAGCAGCATCTTATTTACCCCTCTGCATGGCAGGTGCTGCAGCCTGACATCAGGCAAGGGGGAAGGAGTTAGAAGAAGACCCAGGGGAGATAAAAGGAGGAAAACGGGCAGAAAATTGCCAGAGAGAAGAGATGAGGATATTCTGTAGCAAGAAGAGGGAAATTAGATGTGAAACCAACCACAGATGGAAAAAACTCAAAATATGACTAGTGAATGCCCTGGCCTAAGATGAGTTCTGTGATGGTAAAGCAGGAAAAGATATGAAAAAGTTTTGGGTTTTGGTTTGGTTTTTGTTTTGTTTTGTTTTGTTTTCTGGCTACATTTGCAAGTCAGTTTTGCTGCTGAGCAAATGAAAGTGGCATGCTCAGCTTGGCCTGCATGGCTGTGCTGTAGCTGTTTGCGAGGGCCAGCAAACGCCCCAGACTATTCCAGCAGCAATTTCATGTTGCCTCAGGGGAGGCAATATATGTTGTCCTCTATATGGGTTGGGCTCATGTCAGAGCTGATTTCACATTGTTTTTTCCAGCACTTGATCCAGGCTGGGATTTTCCTTTCCTTGCATAATGCCTTTCAGCAAGGAGCTGAGGCAAATTTTCAGGTATTTCCAGTTTTCCCACTCAGTGATGCCTCCAGGCCCCCATTCTGTGGGGCGTGGGCCCTGGTCCCCTTCCCTCTGTACAGGGGTGGGGGGATGCTCACTGCAGTTGCCACAGAGACCCAGGTTCCTCCTGGAGAAGTGAAACTGATGTCAGAGAGAGGCATCTGCCTGACCCCCCTTCACTATCTGGGAGGCCTCAAGCTCTTTATATCCCACTTTCCACAGCTCTCTGAAACTTGCTTTTCCTCTCCGCAGAGATCCAGGCACTACTGAGCCCAACATCCTCCTCAGGACCAGCGTGAGCATGGGGAGAGGTGTTTGGCACCACCAGCAAAGGGGTTTTTGAGGAGCTGGGGGCAGGCTCTGAGCTGGCCACAGGCAGCAGTGCTCAGATGCTCCCTGCAAAGGGCACGCTGGACATCTGCCTGTGGAAGGTCTCACTCCTGAAGCTCCCAACCGGTGCAGAAGGACAGCCTGCCTGGAGCAGGATGTGGTCACACACCACTGGTTTTCAGAGTCAGATGGAGACCTGCCCGGAGAATGAGGAGTCCCCTTTTTCCTAAGGTAGACAGAGCTAGAGCAGCTTTAGCCCAGAATCTACTGTGAAGCCAATTTTCGTTTTCTCTGTGTGTGCTGCTCTAATTGTGCTGGAAACATGGCAAGTGCAGGACATTTCTTCTTCATAAGCCAAGAACAGTGGGGTTTGCGTTTTTGGGAAAGCCATCTGCATTTTCTACCACTGCCACTTGAAAAAGCCCATAATTTAATATCTCCTTGCTCGTCCAAGCTGAAATGCTTGCAAAAATCAGCAATGCTCCTCCTTTGTCAGGCCTGGCCATCCTTTTCCCTATGCCATCCTTGTGCCTCCTTCCTGCCCAGCCCAGCCCTGCATCCTCGTGCACCAAGAAAACATCCTGTACCTCTGGCCCCTCTTGGCTACTGCGGTGCCTCTGTTGCTGCCCATCCTTCCCTCCAGAGCACACAGCCCACCACAGCTCGGCTGAATTTTGGTCATCTTTTGCCCAACCTGAACTGAAAGCTATTTAAGGGGTGTTTTGTGGATATGTAACATGGCAGCAGGTTTCTGAAGCTCAGTTAATAAAAAGCCAAATTTAGGTTTTGCTTGACCCCTTGCAAAACAGACAGCGAGGCTCTGATGGCTGTTGCTTACTTTAGCTCTGCCTACTGCTCTCCCTTCACGGTGAGGTCCACCACCGTCCTCTGGAGCTCCTGACCAGAGCAGGGCAGTGTATATAGAATCATAGAATCATAGACAGGTTTGGGTTGGAAAGGACCTTAAGGATCATCCAGTTCCAACCCCCTGCCATGGGCAGAGACACCCTCCACTAGCCCAGGTCGCTCAAAGCCTCATCCACCCTGGCCTTGATCACCTCCAGGGATGGGGCATCCACAGTTTCTCTGGGCAACCCGTTCCACATAGAATCATAGAATGAATCATTAAGGTTGGAAAAGACCTGAAGAATCATCAAGTCCAACCATCAACCCAACACCACCTAACTCACTAAACCATGATGTGATTATAGGTAAGGAGAGTCACGGGGTATGTCCCAAGTGAGACCTTCAGCCCTAAAACATCTGAGTGGAAAAGCTTGGGATCTGGGTTCGAGTCAGACATTAAAGGGTGGTGGCAGTGCCCGGAAACAACAACCCTGGCAGCTGCCAAGCCCCAGAGGTAGCTGCCAAGCCCCAGAGGTAGCTGCCTCAGAATGGCCAGGCTCTGAAAAATGAATGATTTTAGTTTTCCTTCTACTCAGAGACTGAAAGGAGATGTTTGACTTTCCTCTCTGACCAGGGCCACCACATCGTAGTGGGAGACTTTGTGATCCCAGAGTGCCATATTTCCCTTAAAACTGAATCCTAACAACTTGTGAAGTTTAAAAGATCCAGTGGCATTTTCATGATGGTGAAGTTGCTACATTCATTGCACCAGGCAAATTCACAAAATGGATAGTGATATCCCATGGCATCGCAGCCCAGAGCAATGGGCACAGCCTGGCACCCTACAGAAGCCAGGGCAGGGAAGAAGCCATCCCGCAGTCATGGCAGGATAAAATTGGGCTGAAACACAGCCAGGGTGAGCCACCCTTGAGCCACTGCTATGATCCTTCATCCTCAGTGCTGGTGCCTCTGTGTCAGACAGCTGCTGTGCTGTGTCCATCTGTTTGTCAAGCTGGGAAAGTGGGTGAGCGCAGTCACAGAAAAAAATGCTGTGCAAACACACTCTCACACCATTATCCTGCAGCTCACAACTGTGAACTTGATTAAAAACAAAGTCAGGACAACAGATGCAGCAGGGGCCAGGGAGGCAATGATGGGGATAGAAGCAAGAGGTGCAGGACTGGAGCTGCAGGACCTGAATGACAGCAAGTGTCTTCAGAAAGCAGAAACCTCTGACCCTGGAAAAAAAATGAGCCTTATTTTAAGAACCCCAGCATTGCCCCATCTCTGATCCCAGTCAGCCAGGGAGAGGAAGGAGGTTTGCAAGTCCTGAACGTGGACAGCTTTGTGCTGGTCTGGATTGAGGATTAATTCACTACAGACGCAGGACAGCCGCAAGCAGCTCTTTGGGAAACAGAGAGTGGGGATCTCCCACCAGGGAGGTTTCAGCTACAGAAGGTGCCTCCTCGGTGGAGGGGAGCCGGATGAAGTAACCTCCGGATATCGGATATTTTTCTGTTGGATTTTCACCCCACCATGCAGCCAAAGGTGGGTCAACCCCGAGGCTGCCATGGGATGCTTACAGGGGAGCAGAGCCGTCCCATGGGGTCTGTCCTGCCCGGGCTAGGGGAGGGCGAGTGGGGTAGAGCTGCACAGTGAGCAGGAGAAAGCAAATGCACACAGACCTCCAGTGGCCCTCCTGAGAACTGCACTGTATTGTCACTGCCACCCAGGGACGGGGACCTCGCCTGGGGCTTCTCTTCTCCACCACCACTGCAAGTGGGTGAACAAGAGCTCGTGGACAAAGTGAGGGGTCCTGTAGAAAAGCAAAGAGTGATGGAAGAGATCTTCTTCTCCCTGCTTCAGCAGTCAGTGCCTCAAGTGTTGATTGAGGCTGCAGGCTGTGCTTCAGGTCTCGGGGAGGAGAATAGCTGGCACATTGCCCACACAGTGAAGCTGTCCTGTGGCTGTGCTGAGCTGCTTTTCCTGGGATCAGTCTGACTTTTGGGGACCAGAGTCTGCAGCTTGCCTAGGAGGGGGCTTGTAGCCACAGGTCTGAATCCTAACAACTTGGCCTGCACAGCCGTGTCATGGGTCTGGGACCTGGTGTGGGTCTGGGACCTGGCATGGGCTCAGCTCAGCTGCTTACAGCCTCCACTGAGCCTTGCAACACCGAGCTCGAGCACAGGTGGCACACTCAGGGATTTCATTTCCCAAACTTGACCATGCACTTTCTTACAATGAGGCACCAGCACTCAGGAATGCTTGGTGGAAAACATACTGAAGGGCCAGAAAAGGTCTGTTTTAAGAATTATCACAGTGCATTGCCTGGACAAGCACCATACATAACCCACTGCCCACAGGAAACGGTGCAACATGGAAACTCTGCACCCTCCACCTTCCCTTCCTCCCTCTTTGAGACACACAGAGGCTTTCCTATGCCATCCTCCTTCCTGGTATTCTCATCCAGACAGGCACAAGGCTTGAACTCACCAGCTTCAGGTGATCTCACCAAAACCCTTCTAACAACCAGCACTTCTTCACGCACCTCTATTGTAGATACCTCCATGGTTACTCATCTACAAGGTAGTGCTCTGTATGCCAGGCTGCTGCTCCTGAGGGGAAAGAAAAAACATAGAAAAATAAACCCCTGTTTTTTGGTGATGATTTCCCAGGCTTAACAATGACCAGGGAATAAGGTTTGATGTTTCCTTTCTTTTGTGACCCCTTTCCACCACATGGGAAAGCTGTTTTTCCTTAGCATAGTTTCTCAGCCCCAATCTCCTTCATTGCATGGCCTTTTCTGGCTGCCCCAGTGTCCATCACCTTCCTGCCGTGCTCTCTCTGCAAGAGGCAGAGTCATCTCAAAACTCAGGACAAATCTTTTAGAGCCCATCTCCCAAGAAGTTATCTTGTATGGCTTTAACAAAGAGGTTTTATAAGGGAAAAACTGAGAGCAGTGCTGAACGCAAAAGGGAAGATCAGAGGATTTGAGTTCAAGGCTTAGTGTCTAATTTCAGCACGTCCAAGTGAGGATTGAAGTCTGGTAAGAAAAACGTCTTTCCTGCCGTCCCCCATCCACCTGCCAGTGCTCCCTGGGGAATTGCTGTCAACTGCTTCAAAATTCAATTTCTGCGCTAGCAGCAGCACGTTGGGTCTGGCAGTAATTGCTTTGCCAGGTGACTGGCTGCTTGTCACTGCGAGAGCACTGTGGGGTCGGAGCGGCTGGTCCACAGTGCTGGGATGGTGCTACATGTCATGGGGCTGCAAGAAGCCCCACACTTTTGGGCCAGCACCCTCCTGCTCTCAGCTGTGCCTCCCTGAGCAGCACACCGAGGCTCTCAGTTCAGTGCTTTGCCCAGACACAGGGTGATATTGCTGAGAGTGGAGCTAGGAAGGTTTTGCTGAGAACAGAGAGCTGCCTTGAATCACCAGCACTGAACCCACTGCTTTCCCCATCCCATCCCATCCCATCCCATCCCATCCTCCTGGTTCCTGCTGTATTCCCCCAGCATACGCTGGGGTGCCCAGCCTAGCAGGAAAGCTTTTGAGGGACCACAGGCTCCCTTGCTAATGCTCACCTGCTGCTGCTCCCTGACTACCCCATGCTATTTCCAGCACATCTCCAGAAAATAGCTCACTCCCCCCGATGTGACTGGCTCTCCACAGCAGGGAGCGAACTCAGCAATTTACCAGAGGGATTCTGATTCTTATTTTAGACTCCTATTTTAGCTTTCTTTTTCTTTCTAAATTTGTTACATTAATCCCTTTTACAGCTCTGGGAGTGAGGCGCTGCCACTGCAGCATCCCAGCGCACACAGGAAGAATTACTGGCTTCAGAGCCCCACTCCCTGCAAGCTGCTTTCCTTACCTTGCCCCTGTGTGCCTCCTTTAATTTGGAAAATAAGATGCTCCGAGCTAAGCAGCTGTTTTTTGGTTTTGTTTTTTTTTTGGTCACCTGCAAACATCGTCATCTCTTCAACAACAGCAGATAAGGTGAAGTGGCTAATCTGGGGTTTTGGCATGCCTGATCCCAGGTTGCTAGGATTGAAGACTGCAGAGTCCTAACACAAATCAGAAATGTGGGTTATATCCCTTACCTTGCAATCTGCTCAGTCTCCACATCCCTCATTGCAAATGGCCCTTCCCAAGATCCCATTTTGCTGTGAGATCTGCCTTGTATCTGCCATGTATGGAAATCTGGTCACCAGAAGGTCTCTGTATAACATCTGTGGGTCATCTCAGTTTCAGCAGATAGGAAGAGAGTGATATGCAAGTCTCTTTTCAGTTGCTTCAGTACATCAACACACTGCTACAACCAACCCAGGCTACATCTGCTATTCCTGCAATGCCAGCTATTTATCATCTTGACTCATTTTCTATTAGATCCAGCTGTTCTGGCTGATATGCTATTGACCTTTTCAGCTGGTTTAGCACTTGGCTACCAGGAGGTCATTGGATGCGACTTTGACATAGGCTCAATGCTTACATCTATTTTGCTGGGATGAGGAAGGATTTAATCCACCTATTTCAAGCAGGAGAACCTTGGAAGATCAGCTGGCACTTGCACACCAACACGAGGTCACTGCCGTGTCTGCAAACTTCGGACAGTGTCAATAAATCAGTCTGGCCCTGAAGTTTCAGTAAACTGTGTAATCTGGAAAGCACAGCTCAGCGGCTTGTGCCCCGGATCTTGGGAACCACAGGCTTGTATCACAGCAGGACCAGGTCCTGACTTCAGCTTTGTTAGCCAGCAGCAGATGCCATAGTGATGCACATGCTAAAAATACCAACTAAATATCATGTAGCAGCCCTGCTCCCTGGGAAAGCATGGCCAGGGCTTGGGAAAGGGGTGAGGACAGACAGGCAGGGTGAGGGACTGGCCAATACGCGTAACTGCAATACAGGAGGTGGGAAGTAAGCAGACCATAAAATGTTGGGATGCCATATTTTGTAGAGTGGCTTGTTCTTATGGGCAGTGGTTTCTCAAAGTAGCTTTGTCCTTCGGTTTTGCCCATCTATTTGCCCATGTTCAGCCCCTAAAACAGAATCTCTGGTTGAGATGGGACCAGAATTTATCCAGATTTCCTTCAAGAAGTAAGGAACAAGTATTCCCAATCTATTCCCACTCAAAGTTAGTCTCTTCTGTCATTAAAACCCTTTGGAGATGGGGAATCTGCAGCTTTCTCCAGTAACTTAATCTCCAATTTTATTGCTTGGTGTTTAAATCTCCTTTCAGCTACTCCTCATGTCTCACTAGAGCAACTGTTGCTGGATACTACTCCATTTACCTCTTGTCCTCTTGTCAGGAGCTGAACCACTGACCACCTCCTGCTTTACAGAAAACTTTTACGTGTTGGAGGACTATTATCTTATGGCTTTCTAGCCTCCTTTTGTAGACTAAACAAAGCTAATTCCTTCAACTTTAGCCACAAACTTTTCCACAAACTCTTTTTTTTTCAGCCATTTGGACTTAATTTAGAGCATAAGGCTTGGCTGGTGTGCCTAGGTTAAGACTGTGGGCAAAAATCTCCCTCTCATCACTTCAGTTGTGCCAGCAAAATCATCAAAGGAGATGCAGCTACACACATTATGTGGCCTTTGTTGGTGCTGCTTGTGGTTGCAGCACCATGGGGAAGATAAACCAGCCCCTCTGCAGGAGCTTTCTAGCTGATAGCCAGATGAGACTCAGAGGTTCGTCTCTTTGTTGCAACCACAGTGGTTTGCAGAGTGTTTCTGCCTCGGTTGGCAGTGGCATTGCCACTGCTCAGCTTCTCCAGGAGGCTTCCCAGGGTGCGGGACACAACCCGTGCCTTTGGCTCTGAGCTTCCTTGTGCTTTTGTCTGCTTCTAGTGCTGTAGACAGGCTAGGAAGTGGAGCAGAATCTGTCCTGCAATGCTTTTTCTTTGTCTGCTTGGTGCAAAAGCCCATGCAGTGCCCCTGGAGCAAGGCAGCCCGGGCTGGCTGTCCCGTCTTGCTGCAGGGCACCCAGCCCATGCTTTGTGCACCCTCACCTGGACCCCTCAGTGGTACAGCAGGTCTCTGAGAGATGCCATGGGATTTTAACAGTCTTGCCTGGATACCCTCCTCCTGCATGAAAAAAAGTTATGTATATGTAGGGAGAAGATGGAAATCTTCTCTCCTTGGGTTTTCCCCACAGGATTCCTTTCCTCCTTGTAGGTGGGAGCTTATGTGACTGGTGTACCACCACAGGAAGCCACGTGGGCCAGGTGTCCTGCACCTTCTAGAAAAGGCAGGACTTAAGAAGGAGGACAGGCAAGACTCAGCTGGCACATCCATATCATGGTGAGGTTTGGTTGCCTTATGGTTGGGACTGCACTGAAACCTCCTTGGGTCCCCAGGGCTGAGGACAAATTTTGCAAACCTCTCTTCTGCTTTTGATAATTCCCCGCTCATCTCAGAGGCCCCAAAGGGTGGTCCTCCCTCAGTGACTCATGGAAGGCGTAATGTTGTTTGCAGGCTGGAGGGACACACCGGGAACAGCACGTTTAGCTGGTTTTGCTATCTCAGTGGGACTGATTGTGGGGAACAGCTGGTCCAGCCAGGAGAGAAGTGTGATAGCGAGATGCCAGATGAGTAAGACCAAACAGAGCAGTCCCAACTCGCCTCTCCCTTCCAGCAGATCAAACCAAAAATGACCCCAAGAAAGTTGCCAAGGTGAGAAGCAAACAAGAGACAGTGCCTTAATTTTAAAAAGACACCTGACCCCCCAGGAAAGGACCTGTTCGATGGACCTGGCACCTTGGCTCTTTTGCGCCCAACCCTAATGCTTAGCGACTCCCAGGATTTTTGACTGTACTGCTAATAATTCTCAGTTTTTCTACCAGAGGCAATCCCTGTTGTAAATCTCTGTTGTAAATCCCTGTTGTAAATTGTGCTGCATACAGGTCCTACAGCTTCCTGCAGGGACCTCTGCCTCTTCACCCCGAGGGGCAGACGGCCATTGCAGGGGACGTTCTGGGGCTTCTGGTGCTTCTCACCCCAAGGCACTTTGCAAACATTTGCCTCTCCTCCTGAGCCAGCCTTGGCTTGCCGTATGGCAGAAAGGAAGCCATCAGCCACCGATATCTCCTGAAAGAGCTTCAGGGCTGGGGTGATAAGTGCTGGGGCCTTTCAAGAACTTTGGGCTGAATTTAGAGGTCTTACATTAAGTATCTGGTTTAATTATGGTGTTTAAGGTCAGGAAAACTATGAGATCCACCCACTAGACACAACTGTCCTGGCAGTGGGGAGAAGCTCTGTAGGAAGGGGTATGAACACTGTCATAGTCTCACTCCTCCAGTAATATTCGGGTAGAGAGAAGTCTGCTCTCTGAGCAGATGAGGACAGTGTTGTGTTGTTGCCTAAACAAAGGCAGTTGACGGCATTTCCCAGCCTGCCTGGCATCTAACTGCTCTGCACAGGCAAGAATCTACCCCAGGCCCCCTGTCACAGCCACCAGCCTGGTATGGGTGGTCCAGTGCCCCCAGAGGACCCCAAATGGTGCTATGTGCCTCTCCATGGGCAGTTGAATGGCATCCGTGCCGGCTCTGTTTTGTAAAACCAGAAGCAGATCCAGACCCGGGTGCAGGTAGGCAATGCCCAGTGGGGACTCCTGCATCCAGACGGCAAGAGGCTGTCATTGCTGGGGACTTGAGCAGCTACAGTTGCTTTGGCTTGTTGACTGTTCATTCTACTGTTTGGGTTAAACAGCCAGTTGCATAACGGGGCTTGGGGTAGCCCTTGTTTTAAGTGTACACACTACCGCCCTCCCTGCAAAACAATGTCTGGCCCCGAAGTGCATGCAGCCAGAGCTGGGCAGAGTGTGGTTTTCTTTCCCTGTGAAATTTGTTAGGGTATCAAAGAAAAGAATAACAAATCTGTCATGAGTTGCAATGAAAAGCCACAATCACAGAAGCATTTTTCAAGCTGTAAACCTGAAAGAAATATTCCAGTGAGCGCAACTGAGATGTTTCACTTCCATTTCAAGCACGCAGCAGTTGCCCGTCACTCCGTTCCAGCTGCAAAACAGTATGTGTTCAACGATGTCAAATGTCGTTCAAAAAAACTTTTCTGAGTTGCAAAATTACTTGAAGCCAACTTTTTCCAGCAGAACACATTGTTTTTAGCTCATATGATTAATTTTTAATTTTCCCATGAATCTCGTTAGCCCAGCAGCAATTCAATAAGCTCCAAGCTGTAGCTGGGCTCTGCCACTTCTGTGAGCACTGGAGGAATAAACATGGCATGTGGAGTGATTTATGCAAGTTCACTTGTGTTTCCCAGTTGTGGTTGCTGTTCCCCTGCAGCTCCGATGCTCTCCAGGAATCTCTTTGCTTCTCACCCTACTGCTGCGCTCCCAAACGGGCTGTCTGGGTCTCCTGTCTGTGCTGCTGTCTCCCAGCCCACCCACACCGTATCAACCTGCCACTGTGATGAGCGTGGAAAATGGAGAGCTAGGAGCAGAGCTGAGAAGTGTTTATGTCAGCACACCTGCCCGCCCAGCAGTGTTGAGCCAGCACCTTCACCAGCCTGCTGTGACAACAGCAGCGAAAGGAGAAACCAGAGGCAGACACTGGGACTGGGGAAAGTGATGGCATAGAGTTTGGAGTCAGTGACACTTGCAAGTCTACTTCTCAAAATATATATGGAGGGAGGATTTCACCTGTGTGCATTATGATATCGAGTCAGGGAATGAGACAGAGGTGCTCATTTTCTTATTAGGCATCTGAAAGCATCATGGGTTTCTGATGAGCTCTGAGACACACAGATCTTCTCCTGGGCCCGAGGTGTGAAGTCAAGCATGAGATTAAATCAGTTTCTGGGACGAGATAATATTTGGCATTATTGAACAGGGAATGGAGGGAGAAGCAGGGAGGGAGGCTGTGCACAGCAGTCAGGCTTTGTGTCCTTCCGAGTCCCAGAATCATGGAGAGAGTCTCAGATGGGGAGTCCCCTGGGGTGGATCCCAACCAGATCCCTGCAAGGGGAGAAGCAAAGGTATTCCTGCTGCTTCTTTAATCTCTAGTCACCATTGGAGGCATATTCAACATCTCAAGTTATGCTTCTTGCAGAGAGTCAGTACCCATCAGAGCTGGGATCCCAGCAGTACTTTAAGTTCCTCCTGGATGCTAAACTCTGTGGATGACAAATTCCCAGGACTATTTGCATGCGCTGCATCTGTAAAGCACGTAACGCAGCAGAGGCCTGATTCTCTTCTGGGATTTCTCTGCCTGCAGCAGGAACATGTAGCTCTCGTGTGGCCTCGTGGGACCCGGCATTTGTGCAGAGTCTTCTCCAACACATCCACAGCTGTCAGCTCTTCTACACGGCCTCCAGCTTGTGTGCGCTTCTCCCTGAGACTCAGTGGGCAGGGGTGGTTTTGACTGAGGACATCTGCAGAGCTCCCCATCATTTTCCGTGCTGGCTGGGATGCTGGGTGATGGTCTCAAGGGTTAACAGCCACTGCCAGCTGTGACTCCCAAGCAGGGACAGAGAGAGCCTGGGCACCCCGCCAGGAGGTAACACTGTTTGAGCACTGCTGGCAAAGACTTCAAACCCCTTGGCTAATTTCGGATGTTCTGCTTGTGACACAGAGAGCTTCATTCCCATCTAGGAGAGAGCTCTTCCCTGGAACTAGCAAGGGAAGGGACTGTTTACTAATATAACATCATCAAGAGTGGCCTTTAATTTATATCTTTCTGAAAGCCCCGGCTGAGGTGTTTTCTCTCATATGACACTTTTTCCCTAAGGAGCCCTGAGAGGGCTGCAGAAGAAGCTGTCACAAAACCCAGGGGATGCCATGCAGGATGACCGCTCCCTTTCCAGGAGTTTGAGAGAATAAAAAATACAGAATATTAAAATCAAAGAGAAAATTTTGGACAAAATCCTGCTTACTTTCCACGCTCTGAGTAGGACAAAAAAATTCTCTACATTGGCAAACTTTGATGTAATTTTTATCTACAATAAAAAGAGCTATATCTATATCTATAATAGATACAACCTTTTCTTTAAGCTAGTAAAAAGAGAGTTTAAGCTGGGTCACACTTTGGACATGTCATGTCAGGAGCAGAGCATCCTGCTGGGCTGTGAAGCCCAGGTAATGAAACAGGAGCATGCTTGTCTCCAATTGAAGATGCCATATGTTTTCGTGTTCACTGATTTAGGAGCTGCTGGCAAGCTGCTTAACATGAGGAGAGCCACTTTGGTGTTCCCCTATGGGGACATCATCTCTTCTGCTTCTGTACAAGACCAAACATGGAAACCCATGTATCTGGGGAGGCTGGATTTCCCCATGTCTGGCCAGGGCAGTGAGAGCAGCACTGTCTCCCTGACGGGAGTGGAGACCTTTTTTATCTGTGAGGGGTTTCCCCAGAGGATGGTGCTGACAGATGCCAGCAATGAGATCATGGAAGAGGGAACAGCATCAGATTACAAGATCACAGTCTGTCTGTCCTGGGTGTGTGTCTAATCCAGAGTTTGCACCTTGTAATGCATGGGGTCTGTTGCCTGTTAACAACATGAGATACATGTGGCCTGGTGACAACACTTGACAAGGCTGAAACAGTGTCCTCCACCACTTGCCATGGTTTATCACCTGCTTTCTCCAGTGACAGTCATTGGAATGACCAAGGCTGCTGGATGCTATTTAGGAAGAGTGGGGCGGTGATTGCTCCCTCTCCATCCTCAGCTGTACAATGAAGTGTTATTCCTGGCTGCCTGGTTCTCCAAGGAAAGCCATATGTGGTGGTGAGAATATCACCATCAATGCCATGGGTCTTCTGGGGAAGTTACAGGAAGGTATCTTCATTCCCCTGCTTTTCCTCTCCCTTTTAGGTGAAAGTGTCACCGTGCCTTACAGACAGACCTTGCTGTAGATTTTGTACATATAGTGCCAGCATCAGCTCTGGGATTTTTTTCCCTAATCCCCCCACGTCCAAGAGTGCCATGTTTCCAGGCAAAACTCAGAAGAGCCCTGCAGGATGGGAGTGAGGACTCCTTGCTGACCAAATTCTCTCCAGACCTAGCCCTGCGGGCTTTAGAGATGGGGAGTGCTTCACGCAGGGACTGAGAGTGCAGTGAGGATGCTGCCGTACAGGGGCTGTCACAGCTGGGACACCAGTGAAGGAAGAGTGAGTGCCACCCACACTGAAGCAACCCCAAGGGTTTGACGTCATGTCCTCCCTGTTCCAGTGTTACCTATGTGGGACTTCATAAAACTTGTGCTTAGGGAACGTCTCTTCCTGCATGGCAGTTAAAAAGGCCTCAGATCTACATGAATAAATCTGCTTATTTTCAGCCCCAAAAATTGAGGAATGCCACGTATTTCCAGACTGTGCTGCAGGTTTCCCTCGTGGCTTAGGGGACGTGCAATTGAAGATCAGGTCTCCACTGGGCTTAAGGGACACCAAGAAATCCTCAGCATTACTGCTGATGATCTAAGTGGAAAAGCAGAAAGGGAATACAATCTTTGTGTTGAAGCTACTGAATCTGGGCATCAAAAATGCAGTGATGTCCACAGCAACATAGCAAGCCTCTGGCACAGATAAAATTCTCCTCAGTCCCCTATTTTGCCCTGACACTGTCTGCTCATTATGGCTGCAAAAGCCTGCAGGAGCGCAGGGACGTGTCCTCCAGACCCTGCATGCTGGGGTCACGCAGCAGCTGATGTTGCTGCCACAACCAAGGATCCCCTGTGGCTTCCTGGGAGCCTCCATCTGACTGCTCCGATGCTTCAGCACAGATGTTACCGTGCGCAGCAGATATGTTGGGATTTCTGGACATCTGCTCTCCCAGTAAGAGCACCTGCCCCTGTTGGGCTGCCTGACATCCGTAAATTACAGACGAATGTGCTACAATCTACAAATACCACCACATCAGAGACAGAAAGCATGACCCCAGAAACTCAGCTTGCTCACTGCCCTTCCCTTGTTGGTGGTGTTTTGTGAACATGTAGCAAGTGCTTTCCTCCACTGGCTTTAATAGATCTCCCTTACAAATCCACTTCAGCTTAACAGACCTGTTGCAGAAAGTGGGAGTTTTTCCTTTAGTTTATAAATGCAGTTGGGATCTGAGCTGCATGGGTTCACAAGTTTGGTTCAAATTTGGCACCAAGAGTTATGCACAGCTGTGAAGGGCAGGGAGCAGAGAGGATGGGAAAAGGAACCAAGAAGGGGGAAAAAGAGGTGTTTGTTTTTAAAAGAGGAGTAGAAATTCAGAAAAAGAAAATTAAGAAATTGGGAAAAATTAATGAGGGAAGAAAAAGAGCAAGGAATGAAGGAGGGAGATTTAGAAAAGCAGGGGATGCATTTAGTGTGCAGCAGGTGCTTGCCTACATCAGTCTAACGTTCCCTTAGTTCTTATACACAGAGAGCTGGTATCCCTCTAACTACAAACCACGTATCTGCAAATAAAACCCACAGCAAACTGAATCACCCTGAGAAGAAACACAGGAGATTAAATTACAAGCTAATTGGGTTGAGATGCTTTCAGAGGAATGAAAGTTTTGGCAGGAGGCAATTTCTCCAGAGATGATGGCCCTGTCAAACCCTCCCCTTCCCCTTCTCCATGAACCAGCCTCATTCCTACTCTGCCGAAAAGGCTGTGCTCTTCATTTCAGACAGTTGGAGGTTTCCATCACTGGGCAGGTATCCAAAAGACTGTGGGATGTACTTCTGACTATGCATCAAAATCAGCATTTTCCTGCTTCATTCGGTAGGGGAACACCACACCTGGGCTTCTTGGATCCACAGTTTCATAATACATTTCATGGTCAGGGTCCTCCTGCACTTCTAGAAAGGGAGGCTGTTGTAGTTGGGCTCGTTTAGTCTGGCAGAAGGGAGTTAAAAGAGAAATCAAGCAGTTGTCTACAACTGCTTGACAGACAATGATAAACATGATGGAGCCAAACTCTTCTTAGAAGAAGAGGGGCAATGGCCGGTCTGCAGCTTGGGAAGGAAAGCAGGGAAAACGTAATTTCATGAGGAATATAGTGCAGCACTGGAACAGGTTGTACAGACACAGCTCAGCCTCTGTCTTTGTAGGTTTTCAAAATTCGGCTAGCAAAGCTTCATCTGATCTAATCTAGAGTTGGCAGTAGTCTGGCTTTGAGCAGGAGGTTGGGTAAGAGCTTTCCTGAGGTCCCTTCCAACCACCATGTCTATGATTCTGGGGCTATTTCCACTCAGTTTCAGCATTTATGCTTGAAGGTTTGTTTGATTTAGTCTTGTTGTACAAAGTGCCCAAAATGATGCTGCTTGCTCTTAGCAAACTGCAGCACTTTATTATTTCAGCTCCTGAAACTCTCTTGCTATGATTATTTTCCTTTTAAAAAGACATCCTTAGATTGTAACAGGTGGGACAACTGGCAGGTTATTGAATCTGACCCACCTTTAGCATGTTACTAGAAAACATTTTTAATTGTCAAAGCTATCTACTTTGTGTATTCTGGAGACAGCTAAGAGCAAAAATTGGATCTGAGGTTGAGCATTATGCAGTTGGGCTATTGGGTGGAGTATTTTAATTTAAGGGTTGTTTTCCTTTTGTTAATAAAATATTCAGCCTTTAATGCCACATAGTCAAACAACAGTTGGAGAGCTGAATGACTGGTGGCTCCAATTCTGCAAGAGCATTAGGAAACCCATAACATTTATCAGGTGCTGAAAGCTAACACATGATGTGTTAAATCTCTGATTTAAAATGAGCCTGATATATAATCCCTGAGACACCAGAGCATCAAGGTTGGATAAAGTTTCTCTGTAATGTACTTAAGAAAGTTAAATTAAAACAGCTGAGGTCAGTGACTTTAACAAAAATTATTTCATACTAAAGCAATCTACTTATGACTCATAACAATCTTCCCCTTTTGTTAGTCCCAAAATTAAATAGAGGAAAAGCTGTGTTTTTACAGAACAGAAGAGCAGCTCATTTTTCCTTTGGATGTTCTCAAGCTGAGCTGAGCAAAATCTGATTTACTGAGATTTAGGTCTAAGTCATATGTTTCCTGCAGGAATCCCACAACAGCATTCTATTTTTTCAGGTGCAGAAAAGATTTTTTTTAAATTTTGTTTTATCTGATTATTCACTCCACTGACATTTAAGGAAATGATGTTCAGTTTCCCCATTGTGTATAAAACCTTTCCCTTTCCAGCAAATGTTACCTACTTTTTCCTAATCCTCCACTGGCCAGGGTAGTACTGCATTACACCAGGTTTCATACCATCTTGGTCAATACTTTTTTTGGCTGCAGGAAGGTGGAGTATGTGATTGAATTTCCAGTCTTTCAAATTTTCTCCTTCAGATTAACACTTTTGATCTTGTTAGAAAAGTTCAAGCAGAACATAAGCAGAACAACTTGTTTTTGTGACCATCAGAAAACTTCCTGGGAAAAGTCCTACCAAAAATACAGGTATTTTGCAAAATCAATAAACTGATGTATCCCCTGGTCAGCAGCAGTATTTCAGAAGGGCAAGACAGCTGGAACACTAATAAAGCTAAATGCCAGAATTTAATGAAAAGCTGTCAAACCTCAGCAAAAGGTGAAGAAACGAGGGGGTCACATTGTAGAGGGCACCTTCCTGTGCTCTGGCGATAACAGCTTTGCTCTTCTTCAGGGTCTTTACCTGGCATGAACAGTGATGTTGTTGATTTGAATGTCTCTCCTCTTTTTCAAACAGTTATATTACATTATCCATTGTTGTCAGGTTTGTTGTTTTGGAAACTTTTAATGGTATTTACACAATATCACTGTTGCTTTGACTCATGAAAAAGAGCTTTGGGATGAAACCTTTGTCCTCAGTAAGCCTTTGGCTTTCGCCCAGGAAACAGGTTTATGGTGTTTGCTTCCTAAGGAGGCAAAATGGTTAAACAAGACATTTCCGAGAACTGGCTGTTTTTCTGATCGCTGCCTGAAGGGTTAAAGCTTTCTTAATGCAGCTGCCTCAGGAGCGGTAGCTGTGTTTGTAGGACTGTCATATATCCTGGTTGAAGGTGTTTCTTTGTAAACTGCTAACCTCTTGTTTATGAGCTGGGAATTGATTTCTCTGCGGTAGTTTTTCTTCAGACTCTTCACTATGTATAACAGATCTCTCCAGAGACTTTTGATGCCCCTAAGGATTACAGATAGTGACTGAAATATGCTATTATATTTCTCCTTACATTTTTTAACACTTCAGGGAATTCTGGGATTCCTTGTGAGAGCCAGAGATTTCAGTCTGCACTCTGCAGCTCCTGCTCTATTCGTTTTATGGTGACTTTGCTACATGAAACAAAACTGTATAGTTCTGTATGGCTGAAGCACTTCGTATACAATTGTATACAATTAATATATGTATATATTCCAGCCATAAAATTTTATTTTTATAAATGAAAAATATTAAAAAGCCAGTGGTGAACTTCCCATTGCCTTCCCCAATGACCCAGAGAGCTCCTGTCCAGATGCACTTACAGTTGCTCTATTTTCTTTACATAATACATAGTGCTGGAGGATATATGACCAAGCCCTGACAAGCATGGATGCAGGATGCAAGTGCAGTGAAGAGTCAGGGCTGTGGGGAGGAAAGAAAATGGTCATGGTTCTCACAAGCAAAGGGAGATATACCAGGATTGACTTACTGCCTGTACTCTCCACTGTCTACCAGTTTTATAGTGATAACAAAATGAAGTGAAAACAGAAGTCCAACCATGATGTTGTTAATACAGGTGAAATGACAGGCAAAAAGGAGAGCAAAAGCTGGAGACATCAGACTGGTGTGCCCTGAGAGATACTGAATTCATCCAGCTTACTTTGAAGTGAAGGCATTGCATATTTGAGGGTTTTCAGCACTTTTTAAGAGACATCTTGCAAGATGAAGATTCAAAAAGCCCAGCCACAGCTGGCAGGACAAACACACAAGGAAGGGAAGTCTGTTCAGGGCTTGCTGAGGACAGGGCATTGATGTGATCAGGTTTAGCTCATGTGGGGTTTGGGACCTTTCACCAGGGACCTGATTCTGTGGAAGCAAAGAAATGACAACAACAATAAATGGGATATTAACAGTGGAGACTTGACATGGTGACAACAAATGAGACGTGCTAAAGTGTTGGAATAGGGCTCAGGAGGGGGCTCGGTATGATTACACAAAATTGCAAAGGCTGCAAGCAGAAGTTTCAGAGCAGAGTGGAGGGCCTGGTTTTTGCCAGCCCTGCTCAGTCACCCACTGAGGCTGCACAATGAGAAGTGTCCTGCAGCGCCCGGGAGCTTGCTCCCCTAAGCCTTTGCAGTGGGATTTGGAGGGAAGGCACAATGCCAGTAAGTGCCAAGTGTTGCTAAGGCTGTATCAGAGCATATGCAAGGAAACCAGAGTTGGAAGGGACCTCTGGAGGCCTCTTGCCCAACTTCATGTCGCAAGCTGTCTAGTGCCTACTCTAGATGTTGGAGACAGCCCACATGCCCACCTTCAGCTGTCTGTTCTGCATGGCCCAGATTTCCCATAGCACCTGTGTGGTACCTACCTACATAGCCGTACCATAACGTACAAAAACACATACTTGTGGCCACCTTAAATGGCACCGGGCCCACATTCAAGCAACCAAATTGTGCCTGTCAGGAAGGATGCACAATTGGCATGACATAACAAGTGCAAGTCTGTCTCCAAGGTTGAGGGCCTGGAGCAGTCACTTCAGAGTTTGACATAAAGACCTAGAGACTAAAATAAGTTCGTGCCTTAAAATACAGACCTGTGTGGCCTTCCCCTGCTCCTTCTTAAAATCCAGGGAAGCAGCAAACAGCTAGACCACCCCTGAGAAAAGCAGGTTAATATAAACCACACATCACTCCTGCAACTGGAAGCCATTTGGCCAAGAAAACACAAAAATGATGACAGATGTGCCAACCAGTGAACTTCCCATGAGTGACAATCTTTTTCCTTCTTTCATGCTCTCGCTTTTCAGCTTGAGTACCTTGAAAGAGTTAATAAAACTGCAGAGCAGGGAGGGCTCTACGGCTCTCAAAAGGCTTTTGATAAAGTCCTGCACAAGAGGCTATTGAGAAACTTGGCAATCCAGGGGTGAAAGGTAAAGTCCTGTCATGGATTAAAAACTGGAGAAGAGATAAGGAGCAAAGAGTAGGAACAAATGACCAATTCTTAGCATGGAAAGAGATTAATCATGGGTAGCTGCAAAGACAGGATTGCAGACTGGTGCTGTGTTTACTTACCGCTGGCTAGCTAGGAGGTAAAATGCACTACTGGCTCAAAATGTTCAGAATAGCCACAACTAGGGAGATTTAATCCAAACCCAAGAAAAATCTAATTTAAGAGTCCAGTTCTGCCAGGAATTAGTATCACTCAGCATGTCTTAAAAGGCATGAAGAGAGTAAAAAGGCAAGTTGGCATGAAAGGCAAAGACTTGACAGACAGGCAAATACAGGCTAACGCTGAGAAGACAGAACAAACATTTATTAGCCCATTGTCATGGGAAGCATAATTAACACACCAGAATTAAAAAGCTAAAATGTGAAAGCAGGAAAAGGAAAGTCCTGAGGACACCACATGGCACTGCACTTTGACTAACTACACCACCCCTACATAACCTGATGCACACCAACGGACAGGAGCAAGGCAAGACTGAGACCTTTATGTGAATACAGACTGCTCCATTGTACATAAATTACAAGAGCTCTCCATTCTCCTGCTCCTTGCTACAAGAATAATCACTGTCTGGACTCAGAAGAGGTACTAATGAAGCTACAGTTTTCTTCTGGAAATCTCTCTCATTGGACAAAACTTTTGTAGAGATCATTGCTTTTTCTGATAGTAGATAAAAATGACACACATTCAATTCTACTTCCTTACACAGGAATTTAAGAACACTTGACATATATTACCAGCTAAAATTTCATGACTGCCCTCATATCACACCTAAGAAACCTAAGACAATAATACCAAAGAAAATAATGTTTCCATTTGATATGGAGCATCACTGCAGTACAGAGGCATTACTATAGTCAGTATTAACCTTGGAGGTGAGTTACTTTACTAATTTAAACATACTTATTTGGTGTGGAATGACACATCCACAAGTGGCTTTCTCTTCCATCTCCCAGCAGAATACTGACTGGTGAATACTTGAATCTAACTTTATCTTTTAAAAGGTCAAAGCCTTTTTGTTGAGTCCCTCCTCTAGTAATTAGTGTCAGAGACAGAAATAGTCTCTAAAACTCCAGACTCCCACTGTTATATTCAAGTACAAGGGTCCATAAGTGTTTTTGAAGATGCCAGGTGGAGCTTGTTCTTTGGACAAATTCTTGAAATGTCCTGACCAGGCAGGAAAATATAATCTTAAGTACAGAACCACCCTTGGCAGGATGGAAAAAGGATGTGGAAATGAATATACCCTCCTTAAATCCATCAAATGTAAAGGGAAACTAAATAGTCAGGAGTTGTTTGTTGTGATGAAAAGTTAAGGGAATTTCAAACTACATTTGATCTACATATGATCTCTTTAGGATTCACTGTTACACAATGCTATCTCAGGAGTACACGGTGTTTCTTCTGCTCTTCCTTCAGTTTTGTTTCTCCTCACCTGTGAGTCTTTCGAGAGGGTACACAGAAATAGAGCAAAATGGACACAGCAGTCAAAAAAACAGATTGTACATTTCCTACAGAGGGCTCATCTCCGGCTGCCACAAAATTCTTTAGGAAGATCATGGATTCCCTTGATGACAGCACTGCAAGTTAATTAGGTGCACAAAGTCAGGTAATTAGGTGAATGCAAAGAGGCAAAATTGAGAGCTTCCCTGTTGTAAGAAATCTCTAACAAATTGATTTCCTATTGGATCAGATGGATTTCCTCACGTATTAAAGTCTTCCAGCAATTTGTATTATACAAGCTTCAGAAATTTGATAAGTAGCAATGATACTTATTCATGTAGTATGAATATAGTGTTCCGAAGATTAATCAGGTATTGTCAGAGGAGCTTTCCAACACATACATCAGGAACCTTCCTGTCATTCCTGTATCACAAGGGAATGGTGAAAATGTGCTCTGTAGATGGCTGAGGCTTATCCTGAAGTGGAGAGATGAATTATGTAGGTTGGGTACAACTAACCACCAGAGGTTTCACTTTATCAAAATCAGCAAGAGGAGTTTTTCTTACACATGGTCCCTCTCTGGTCTCTGTGAAGTCAATTGAAAAACTGTTGAATTAAAGGAGAAGGAAGTTAAGCCAGAACCTAAGGCTGCTGATCATGTCTTCCTCCTCCCCCACCTTCACCCACTCCAACATGTTCGTATAGAGCTGAACAATTACAGCCTGGAGTTCACACAGGCATCCCGATGAGCAGGATCAGCATGCATAAAACAGACTGGTGAACTGCATCATCCAAAGGTGCAGCTGGAAACGTTCAAACATGAGCTGAATAAGAATGGGCACTACCAGAGACCAGCCATCTCATTCCTATCATACATAATTCAAATGGCAGATTTAGTAACTCACTAACTAATGAACTCAGGATGAGCAGCTAAAGCCTGAGCTCATCCCATCTAACTCCAGGCACTGAACTGTGGTCCCAAGTTAGGAGTCTCACTCCTTGGCTCCCTTTGTAGTCAAAGGAGAGGTAGCACTGTCTCATGGTAACTGAATAATCAAAAGGAAACATGCCTGAAGGGTCCATCCGCTCATCCAAAGCCAGGACCAATACTACCTAATGCGCATCTGATGGCTGGCTATCAAACTCACTCCTAAAACCCTCTAGTGATGGAGATTTCATCCTCTGATGATCTGCTCTCATGTTTAGAGAAAAAGTTGTTTCCAAACATCCAGTCTAAATCTCCCCAAGTCCATCCCAAGATTTCCTGCCCAACAGTTAGGGGACAGGTTCTTCAAGACAGAAGCCAAAGTAGCGTCTGTGGTATCACCACAGACTCCATACTAACACCATGCACCCAGGTTTCAGAGCCACAGCAGATATACACAGTTACATCTTGTTGGAGCACTTGCTCTTTCCCCCCTGCCTCTCCCAAAAACAAACACTCCAGGTCTGTGGAGGGTGTGTGCTTCCATGACTGCAGTGCCTGGGCTGGCATGATTTACCTGACCTTCCTTGTAGCTGGGGACAGGGCATCCTACTCCAGCTGGTGTTTGGCCCAGGTCAGGCAGCTGCTGAAGGCCACACCTTTGGCCATCTGTGCTCTCTTGCTGTGGGGTGTGCAGGGACTCTGAGAGGTCTCCATGTGATATGGAATCACCCAGAGCTGGATGCCAGTGGTGATGGTGGGGTCTGGCCTGTGCGGCTGAAGTGACACAGCATGAGCATCCCTGGAAACACTGCCAAACACGTGGTCCTTCTCCTCCAGCTTGTGGCAGGGCTACCTGCCTGGACTCTGTCCAAATTTGCCATCTCATTTGCTCAGGACGGGACCAGTCAGATTGGGTTCAGTAGATGCAAACAGATTATTTTTTTTTTTTAATTATGATGTTTGCTCATAAAACTTTGCAATTTCAGATCCTTTTAGGGAGCAGCAAGAACAGGCCTGTCACATGAGGGGCAGAGAGCAACCACAACCCAGGCAGGGATATCACCCGCCAGGACAGGGTTGGTGAGAGAGAGAGAGAGAGAGGTACCATTGACAGCTTAGTGACCATCAGACATGGCAAGGTAATGACCTAGGTCTGAGGACCTCCCAGGAACAATTATTGCTATAGTTATTACACTTCATTCAAGTAGGAAAAAAAATTATATGCTTAGGAAAGCATTTATTCACAATTCTAAAAGTCAACATTTTTGTTCCAAACAGCACTCACAATATTTTCTAAAATGTCAGTTTTGACTTTTGCACATTTCTGTATTTGGCAAATAGTTTCAGATTTCTTGAAAATGCCTCTTTGGCTCAGTGTTTGCACCTCAGCTCAGTATGAGTCTCTGGCTGAGAGCACCTTATCATTCCTTAGCCAACAAAACAATTACTAGTAACACGCAAACAGTGGTAGAAATAATACTGAATAGTTGAATATCTTCTTTAGGCCTTACATTTACTTGTTCTCCTTATGTTCTGCATACATTTCAAAGCCAGCTTTCAGCTAAACAACTGCATCTATGTTTTTTTACCATGCATGTGAGGAGGATGAGAGGCAGCAGGTCCAAGTTGAAATAAGAGAGGTTCAGATTAGATAAAAGGGAAAACTCTTCATCATGAGAACAGCATGGGAACAGGTTGACCAGAAAGCTGGCCCTGCTTTGACCAGGAGGTTGGACTAGAGACGTCCTGAGGTCCCTTTCAGCTTGAATTATCCTCGATCCTGAGTGCGTTCAACTCATCTCACAGAGACAACCCCTCCTCCACAAGT
This sequence comes from Syrrhaptes paradoxus, assembly GCA_013400615.1. Taxonomy (NCBI): domain Eukaryota; kingdom Metazoa; phylum Chordata; class Aves; order Pterocliformes; family Pteroclidae; genus Syrrhaptes; species Syrrhaptes paradoxus. The sequence continues at coordinate 119,094 of VZTO01005664.1, read as the reverse complement.
TCTGTGTGATGGGCTCACCCTGTGGAGACCAGCAGGGCTTCGGTTTTCTCCAAACTTTCCAGAACCTCCTCAGCAAATTATAGCCAGAAGACCTGTAACCAAAAATTCTCCCCAGCACATGCTGGGAATCTGCAGCTCTGATCCACTTTGGTACATCCATGGGAGAGCACTCTCAGACCTACTGATGTTCGTGACACTCCTGCTCTAAAAAGTTGTGTATATCTAATATATATAGACTGGATTATGCTCTGGAGGTGCCTAATTTCCTATTGAATAAATATAAACAGGGAAAAAAGCTATTTTAGGGAGAACTGGCCTCTCCTCATAGGTCTTTTGAAGTGCCAAACTCAACTGATTGCAAGGGAAATTCAGTATTAAATGGACTGGATTTGCCCTCCAAGGCCAAGTGTCTAAAACCTCATTGAGGCAGTGCCTACATTAGGCAGTGATCGATTATTGCCATTCTAGGGGAGAGGATAATGTGAGAGACAGTGAAGTAGACAAATACAGAGTTGATGACCCTAGCAGTATGCTGCACAGATTCACTTTGGTGCATGAAATATCCAGGGAAATAGTTCCAACAAGAATAATGCAAAAACCATTCTGAATCTCTCTACCAACACCACAAATAGCGTTTACAGAAATCTGTCTATGCAGAAGTGGGGACAAAATGAACCTCCTATTCTTTCTCAGTCAACACAATAAAGTTAGATCTTGGTAGGGCCATTTTGCATAGTGAACCAATTAATCAGCCCAGGCACCAGATCAGACAAATTATTTAGCTGCTGTGAGGAGCTGTCAGCACACTACAATGATGAAACCAGCTAAGTATGTATGGAACTAAATGGGAAAGAAAGTGGTACCTGACCAGAATATATTTTCCGCTCAATAATGCCTGCCTGAATTTAGCTTCTCCAGTCATGCCAAACCTCAAGAAGCCTGGAAAATATATTAGGAAGAAGAATAGGTCTGTCTGGTGTAAATTGAAATAGTCAACGCTCCTTTGTGAGTGGCATTGAAACACGTAGTAGCTCACCCAGTCATCGTTTTTGCCATTAGTCCCTCAGACTTCAGAAGTGATTTCTGAAAATCTCTTCAGTTATTGTGCCATCTCCATTTCTCGTTCTTGGGCAGAAAAGCAGAAAACAACACAGTCACCAGACTTGCAACACAAACCAGCCACCAACAGTGGTGCAATTCTCAAAAAAGGTGTAGACCATGTCAAGGTAGAAGGACTCCTACACTTGCGCTGAAGAACAGCCTCAGTATGAACGTATTGATGATGATTAGCCATAATTTAATCACCCAAATGGCTTGGAAAGTCTGTGGCTTTCTGTAGCTAGTCACTCAAACCCACTCAAGGGACAATTGCTCATCTAGAATATTTTTAGAGAAAGACGTTTCACGGTACTCATTTAACATCTCTAAAGCTTGTCTCAACATGACATTTGAACAATTTATAGGGATGAAAGCACCCATAATTGTCATTTTACAAGATGAAGTTGCTTCTTTGATTTCCTAACACCATTCAGTTCTTTTTCACAGGCCCTGTAGTATGACCCTGTCATTACATTTTTGTTCTTTGATTTAGTGATTCCAATTCTTGGGAGCTTATTGGAAGTTTCATAGGATTTGGTGTTTATCTTAAAGATCTTGGTCTCAGACCTGAAGTTTCATACAATTTGATGCTTCTCTTAAAGATCTTGCAACTGATTGCATAAGAATGTCACATTTTATTTAAAAGAACAAGTTTCTAGTCCTCCGGGTTACAAAGCAAATTTAAAACACAGATCTGAAATATCCTAGTGGCTTGCAAACCAAAAGATGAATTGAAAAGTGTTTCTTTCTGTACCTCATTATTTTCAAGTCAGTCTTAAAATGGCAGAATCTTGTAAATCTTGTAAAATGGCAATTATGGGTGATTTCCTCCATAGAAATTGTTCAGAGTCACACTGAGACAAGCTTTAGAGGAACCTGATTCATGATTTTGCAATATTTGAAATTAGCACTGCTGTATCTTGAAATCTGCAACCATGAGCATTTCAGTGCTTGGGTCTTCCTCTTCAGATATTGTACATTTTATGTGACCGTATGAAATCTTTAGGCTGCATTTATATTTATGCTCCTCCCAGTTAGCTTCCTAAATAGTACAAACAGATACTGCACAGACAGTGTAATTCCACCAGATTTATAAAAACCCATCATATCGATTCCCTCTTTCACTCAAAGGCATTACTGGGCATCCTGATTTGCTCTGGGTATTCTGCTCTGGTTCACTGGCATTTCTAGTATTTTATATTTTGTAGCTCTGTTGGTTTTCTCTCTGTGGAGTCCAAATCTATTATCGTATCTGTATCCATAATGACTAATCTGTAAATTTGTGACTTTGGCTGAAGGTATCACACTATATTTACAGCGCAATATATTTTTATCCAACAACTACAGAACAGATATTTATAGAAGACAGAGATAACTTTTGTGATGTGCATGGACAATAAGACCTCAGTTCCTGTTTTCCTTTGCAGACCAAAACCACAGTCTCTCCAAAGGCATTTGTGTAAATGCACTCTTTGTTGCTCGTGTGGAGCTATATGCTGCCAGTTCCAAAGCTTTCCCAGGGAAGTGCCACTGCTGGAAAATGCAGGGCTCTGGCAGAATGAACCCATTTTTTGGGTCTGCACTGGTGTTGATTCACACAACAGCTCCCAGGGTGTGCTCAGGTCCAGACAAATCTCCAATGCAAGAAGAGCCAGGCTGGGGGCTGCATTTCAGCTTTCATGCCTGGCAGCAGGGGAATGGAGACCAGCAGCAGCTCAGCAGCTAGGGAGGTGAAAGACAGGAAGGGAATGGCTGGGTAAGACAAGATGTGCACCTGTAAACGGGAATACAAAAATGTGAGGGCTACATCCTCAGCATCTTCATAGGGTGTTGCTGAGACCTCCTCTACAGAGCGCAGAAGTGAGCGGCTGATGGGCAAACAGCACTGTCTTGACAAGGCTCCTTGGGTCACCCCGTTGAACAGCACAGCACTGAGTATTTACCTCCTAAGAAGGCAGAGCAATGCTGGTGGAGACTGCCTAGTTAATTCCGCCTAAGTTGTCCCCTGAATAAGATCCCAAAACCTACACTTAACTGTAGAAGGTGCAAAAAAATGCCTAGTCCTATGTTGGGTGTCTCTGACCCTAACAGAGACCTTGAGCTGCTCCTGGAATAATAGACCAGATGAGAAAGCAGAATTTCTAGCATATGGAAAACGTCCTCACTGTTCTTGTTTGAAATTTGATTGTGGTTTGAAGTGTACTGAACCCATAACTGTCTGAAGCGTCTCACAAACTGAAAATTCTAAGAAAATGGCACTTCAGAAACAATGTGATGTGATGCTTGAAAATAAAATGTACTTCTTGGGCCCTGAGGCTGCCTAGCAGATCTGTCAGGCTTATGTTTCCAAATGCTGATGAAGATTCATTTTTAACATGCACACCAGTACCCTTTTTCAGTGATACGTGTGTGCAATCCTAATTCTCTTTTTTGTAGAGATCATACAGTGTAGATACAATACAGAGCACAACATTTTTAATGTATACACTAGTTTAAATTGAGACATAAATAATGCTGTGACAAGCACCATAGAGTGCAAAAGTGGTAAGTATTTTAAAATGAAAGTACCAATTCATCAGGAACATTCATCAGTGGGATTATTTCCATGCGTGAAGTTTGGCATTCATTTAAGTACCTTTTTGGACCTGGGCCAAAGAAGAATATTGATTTTGATGAGTTTTCCATTAATCACACTGAAAGATTAAACAGTTGGTTTTGGGGGGAATCACATAAGTAAACAAATTATTTTGATTTTCTATAAAACATAGCATTGGTCCCAAAGGCCAGCTGGTTCCAATTCACTCTTGGAGTAAATGCTTAGTTGCCATTAGATGTCTGTGAGACAGGAGATGGCATTCTATAAATACTGCATGACCATGACCACAGCAGGGTGATGCTTGTTCCTAAATTGGATCAAGCGAATGCTGATATGTCAAGTATGCTCTCTGCTCTCCTTGCCTGCCCCTTCTCCCACTACCCCTGCTCTGCTCCCTCTGTTTGCATCTTACCATGCCTTATCCCCATTAATGCCTGGATATTTTTAGAACCATTGTCATGTTGAAGGCATGGCGATAATCATGTATGTATAGACAAAATATGTGAAACCATGTAGGTTGATAGTATGCCATCTTCTATGGACATTTATAACCTGCTTAGAAAGGCTAAGGAAGTGACATATGTTACTAATTAGTCTTGTTGCTAATAATAGCAACCTGTCTATAGTGTTGTTTTTTGTGGTTTTTTTGTTAATCTGGAGCAGGTGAGAACTACTCAGGGTCCATGACCTGCATGGGGTTCATGAATCAGTTTGAAGTGTACACTGGAAACATAAGTTGAAATGTGAGTCACCTAAACATCCAGATGAATGCACACTTTGTATATGGGCCACTTCTCTATGGGAGCAGTATGCACACATTCAGTCATTTCTGCACCTTACTCCAAAACCTGGGAGTCATGTATGCCTGGGAAGAGTTGGGAAGCATTGTCTGGAAAGCTTCCAACACACTTTTACTCATGGGAATTATTCACCATGACACCGGTGAAATGGGAATTATTCACCATGACATGGTGAAATTATAGGCAATACTTTTAAATGTATTCTTGCTTGAGTATGACACCGTTGACACAAGCAATTACCTTATAATTGGGATCCTAAGTGATGTTTTCCATGGGGTAACCTACACTGTCTTTGACATAATCTTGCTAATGCACCTGAACACACAAAATACCCTGGACATGGGGTACCAGCCACCAGTATCACAAGCTACGATTTTGAATCTGCCAATTTTGAATCTCTTAGATTTCCTCCTAAAGTCTCTCTGACTGTTCTTTTTTAAAAAAAAAAATATTACTTTTGCTTCTTTTTTGATCAGTTTCTAGGGCTTGTTCCACTAGTTCTCTTCCTCACTAACTCACATATCAAAAAAATGCCAAACTTTCTGCATTTACCTTCAATCTGGAATCAAAGTCTTCTAATCAATATCACACAACGTAATTCAATGACTGATGACTTTAGACTGCCCAAAGGCTGTATTGCTTTGCTCATTACAAAAAGAGCTTAACAACTTCTTCTACCTGACTTGAACAAATATTACATCCCCCACCTACAATAATGCTTCACTCAACCACCATGAAAATAACAGGTTCTTGTAGTCTTAACCAACCAAGCCATCTCACCTTGCTAATTGTAAGGTTTTTCTAACAGTTTCTATATTAAGTATGAAGAAGAATTAAAAATAGGACAAATGTAATTTTCTAATGAGTTAGAGGAAAACTAGAATGTCCTTGGGAGTAACTGGTCTAGGTTATATCCCTATGAAATAACAGGAAGACTGAATAAGGAAAAGTGAGGTCATGATAGTTACTGAGGTAGGACATGACAGCAGGCAAGTCTTAGATGAGTGAAGTAAGCATGGACCATGGCTGTGTGGAAGGAGGCTGGAAAATTCAGGGAAATCAGAATGGTATCATCAGGGCTACACCTGCTTCGGCTACTTTGGTGAAGGCATTTGAACTCACTCATTTGATATCCATAAATCATGAGAAATCTGCCTCAGGAGACTTTTCCATGGTAGTAAAACTGTAATTTAAGTTCTGTGAATGAGAAGACTAAAGAGCCAAAGAACAAAGCCCTTGGTGGTTTAGTGCTCAGCTAATATCAACAGATGTACATGCTGCAGAGGAAATGTCCATGAATGTTGAGTGAACTCAGGAACATGTTGATGAATTATGGCATGAATAGTTGACTCTAGCGCATGCCTGAAGGATTGGTAAAGATGCCTTGGTAAAACAGCCACAAGAGAAAACATCTATGTGACATATGAAAAAAACGGAAGGTCACTGAGTTGTTTGATCACTGTCTAGCAGAAATATGACACTGAAAGAGCTCAGTGTGGTGGACAAATGTTCAAGAGTCTAACCACAGGGAGCTGAGGTCAGACAACTTCAGACTAGGAGTTGGGTGTGAACCTTCAACCAGTGATGGAAATTGGCAACTGGGACAGTTTATCAAAAATGACATTGGATTTTTCTTTGCTTCTTGGCTTTAAAGTCTTTAAATCAAGACTAACATATTTTTCAAGAAGACAGTCTTGTTGGAACAGGACTCTGGGAAGGCTCACATCCCACCCTTGGGAAGGTGTTGGACTAGAATCATTAATTTCTAGCCATACCAGCCACAGATTTGGAGTCTGGACTGTAACCTAACACATCTTTTTATGCTTCTGGCTTGGAAACACCTTGTTATTCCCTCAAATATTCTGTGTAAAGAAACATGTAAGTAGGAAAATTAATTGCAAGTAAGCAGATATTAATTGTTTTTGTTGTGATTAATCTGAATCCCAGTTCTATTCTCACTAACTTCCCTGGAGTTTGAGGCAAGTGACCTTGCTCCTTTGAGGCAGTTACTGAGATTTAAACCAGGAGTGCAAAATTAGTGATCAGCCTGCACTGCACTGAGAGTGTCTGGTTGCAGTTTGTGCCATATGTGCATTCCATTTCAAGGGGGCTTGCGAGAACAATTTTGAGGACATCTGTTAGCAGCACAGTCCCACAGGAACGCTCACAAGTCGCTTGCGAAATGACCCATTTTTAATTGTGGAAATCCTCTGCTTTGTCTACGAGATAGAGGATTTTCTTTATAATTTGTCAGGGTTGAGTGTACTGAATCCAACAGCACCAGCTTTGGCACTCCATCCATAACCCAGTCTTTAGAAGGAAATAGTCCATCTTTACTAGTCAAAATGTCCAGCTGGCATTTCATTCATTCATCTTCCATTTGTGCTGCCAGGTGTTGTAAGGTCTGGTGATATCTCTAGGCACGGAATAGTTTTTTAAAACAAGAAGTATTTGAAATTGATCACTAAAAGGGCTTGTCCATCTCTCACAAACCCCTTCTCGGCTTTACAAACACATATATTACATGCCCAGTTTTTAGAAGACTGTCTCGAAAGGCTCATGGAAAACTTTAGCTTCCCCATAGTTTAAAGACATTTTGAAATCAGACTATCTCAGATCTCAGTCAAAATATTTGGTGATCTAAAAAAAGATAATTACCTCTCCCCACAAACCTCTCCTCAAAATAACTTTGCTATTGACAGCTCTTTAGTGCCCCCTCATGATGATTTGTGTTTGACAGCATAAGTGAGAACATGAGCTTTCGGTTGACTCGGGAGTGATGTTTGATGTGCAAACTTTTGCACTTCTGCACTGTAGGTGACCCTTTGTAATGATATAAAGAGATTTAAAAATTACAGTCCTACTATTCACCTCCAGCCTGTTACAGGAACAGAGCACAACACTCTTGTACAATACTGCTATTGCAAAAGAAGACTAAAAAGCAAACTGTGTAGGGATTTGTCATGATAAATTTTGTCAAATACAGATTAAAGGAGATTCTCTCTTCCAATTCCATTTCCATTGCCCAAAAGCTTTTTGCAGGAGGCTTAGAAAAACAGGAGTGACATCCTAAGCCTATGGAAGCTGATAACAATACTCCTCTTGCCTTCAGTAAGTTTAGGATTTTGCCAATGACTCGGCCTTAAAAAAAGAAGAAGAAAGCTACCTTGTAAACTTTAGACAAAGAGTGGGGAAAGAATGGGGAAGGACTACGACAGGAATTGGCTTTACTCAATTTAAACAAGAATATGCGTAAGACTTGTAGATATGCTAGTGTGTAAGTGTTTGCACATTAGGCAAAATAAAATCTCTTCTTGAATCTACTTTATGTATTTGTGAGAAGTCAGAAGATGATTGGTGGTTAGCAGAACTCACTGGAGATTTTCAGGGGAAATAAAAGTATCTTACAAATATTAAGCTGCTTTTCTGGCAGATCTCAGCGCCAGTGCTAATGAGGTTCTGAGAATGATCCCCACAGCTCTGTTTAAACATACTTACCAGAAGCATTTTATGTTGAACAGTCATCTCTTGGCCTCATCTTCATTCTTACACTTTTCTGGTATTGTAATATTGTATAAACCTATTGAGCCAATATGGGGTTCCCAGCACAAGGCCACCCATTGACTGAAAAGCTGTTTGAATATTTCAAGCGCTGTCACTGCTCTACAAAGTATTTACTAATTCTAGTGATCACTGCAACAGCTTTGCCAAAGGTTATTTTAGTCTGTGTGCTGATATTACAGAGAACTAATCAAACAAGCAGCAATTCTCTGAATGTACCATTCATCAGTAAAGTTGTATCTTTATCTTAGACATGAAAGTGGCCTTTTGGCCTAAAGAACTTGTGTCATTCCAGCTTTTTTTTTTTTTNTTTTTTTTTTTTTTTTCAGTGAGAATACAAATTGGCCTGTCAAAGCTCACAAATAAAGAGTTTCTTGGGATGTGGCAACTTTTTCACAAAGACACAACCTTCTCTTATGGTTGCTTAATGGACAGATTGCCTTCTCAGGAAAAGTTTCCAGAGCAATTTAGCTGCTAAAATAATGCATCTATAGCCATGGTAAAAGTAGTCATCTATTTCACTACTGGCACTTCTCTGTCATTTTTTAATTTGCCAATATCTCTAGGTGAGGAGCAGATAACACAGAGGGAATGATAAAGTATATCTGAATAGGAGGAGACTATAAATACTGAAAACTTAACTAGTAACAGAAGCAGTACCTGAAAAACCATTTACTGTGGCTATAAGCAAGATACTATAAGCAAGATACTTTCTGGAAAAGGGCCTTTAAACACCCAATGCAGTGTAGAGGAAAGTCTCTGGAAACAGAAAAAAATAATTCTGCAAAATCTGTAGAAAAAAATTGAACCTGATACACAACTCAAGATGACTTGAGGGCAAAATAAGAAATCTTTAATAAGAAGATACACATCTTGGAGATTTTCCAGTCCTTTTAAAATGTGAATCATCTGAGGGACTCCTTTTCCTAAACAACAGCTCCATTTATATTTGGTTCTCAAGATCTTTCAGATGGAATAAATACAAAAATCTTTAGAGGAAGGACCACTGTGCTGACCTGCTGATGGGGGGAATCATGCAATGACTATCAGGATACTGTGAGCTTGATAAAATGTAATGCTAGCTATGCTGCAAGTAGTTCAGGAGAGGTAAGAGCTGAATCACAGCGTGATGCTGCTGTCCCACTGGGATGCAATCCTTTATGGAGTAATTGGACATATGCCAATGGGATTGCAAGAAAGATGAAGTCAGCATGGAGATTTTAACAGTACGGTGATTTTGACTGAGGGCTGCAAGATGTATTTATTCCTAGAAAAGTGACAAAACTAACTTAAACCAGCTTCACTTACAAAGCAAGTAAAAATAAGGATTCAAAAACTGCTGTGGTGTATCTTGTCTCTGCAATACAAACCTGCAAGTAACTGCTTAGCAGTGCTTATCTGCATGGAGCGTTCCAAAACCCCCAAAGCAGGAAGCAGAGCACACTCCAGCTGTCGGAGCTTCCTCACAGCCTTCAGCACTTCCAACGCATCTCACAGTTCTGTCCATTCTTTAATTCCTTATAAAAAGTATTAAGAATCAGTCCCAGTAAAGAAAATCTTATTCTGCAGGATATGGTATGGGAAGGTTCATGTTCATTCTTTGCCATGCTGCAACCGATCCTCTATTTTGTTTTTTCTTAGCCAATTTCTAGTTCGTGACAATATTTGTTCTAATATACTAGCATATTTATTTCCCAGATTGCCTCCTGTGAAGGACTTTGTCCCATGCCTTGTGAAAGTCCAAGAAAGTCACATCCACTCTTCTGGAAATGTGTTAAAAAAACTTTAGTAGATTAGAGAGACAATTTCCCTTCAGTTAATCCAGACCGAATCGTCCCCATTCTGTCATGTTCATCCAACTGAACTTCTGGTTTTGATTACTTTCAACCAACGCAGCTGGCCCTGGAGAAGGGCTCGCTGGTGCCCCATCCTAGGATCAGCTCTTTCTAAAATACAGATATGACATAATGAGAGGCAGCGTATTTGTTAGCAACTCAGCTCCTTTTTTCTTAAATTCCTCCAGCTCTCTTGGGATGTATACCTTTCATTCCTAGCAGCTTGTGGCTCTTGAGCTTGTTCAACACCTCATGTTTTAACATCTCACTGTCTATGATTTGAGCCTGAAAAAATACATCTGGGGCCAATATTACCCAGCATTCTGTGTAGTGCAGACTGATATTAATAAATCCTTTAGCTCCTCTGTAAAGGTCTTTATGTTCCTAAATACTTCATTGTCGCCTTGGCGCTCTAGGGAGTCTCTTGGACGCTTCCTGTTTCTGATGTGGTGAAGCTTGACGTCGTTGGCTATCTGCTCCACTGAAAGCTCCATTCCACATTGTACGGGCATTTGTATATGTGCCTCCGTAGGACTGCATTTCCATTTTCTGACCTTTGGCATTGAGACACACTGCTCTCTTCATTCACAGCGTGCGGCTGAAATAGATACTCCTAAAATGCACAGCCGGCAGGCAAAATTGTGACTCCTTAAAAGCCTGGACATGGCCAGGTTCTGCTCTAAAGCAAATAAAGAAATATTCAGATCCCCAGTCACGGCTTATTTTGAGTGTTTAGTTATGACAAAATGAAACGTCAGTCTCTTGATGGTCACTTGCCAAGATGCCCGGTTTGAGGAAGTGCCCTCCAGCTGGAGAAGATATTTGAGTCGATAACACTGAGCCAACAATTTCTTTCACAATTGATCTTGAAATAAACGGTGCGTTCTTCCATAGGCTCATATCAGTTACAGCTGACAGAGAAACACACCCAAAGAAAACGGAGCACCACTGGACTGAGCAAGCTTGACGGTATGGCTAAGCTCTGGAGGAGAGCTGGAGCTCCTAAAACCTGTTATTTCTTCAGAACCAGAAGGGGTATTTTCCCACTAAGAGCTCAGGATATTTACTTTGCTAAATTAAAGTGGATGCAAACCCTCCTTGCCAGCTTGCAAATGGTTTCTGTTCTAGCTCCCTTCTTTACGGGTGCACATTTCCCTTCCTGAAACAGCAAACACTGATTTCAGCAGATATTATGCAAAATGGAGAGGATGCAAAGTGTGGGTGTTTGTTCAGTAGAGCCAGAGTTTATCCCCCTAGGATGCTGAAGGTTATGCAGAGCAGCTAGCCTACTGTTTCTACACTCCTTGGTCTGTCTCTTAGATAGGAATTTATCTGCCCTACAAATGTCTTCAGAGCAGCTCTCCATGGCGTGGATCTCCCTGAGCTATCACAACTTCAGAAGAAGCTCAGACCCATGAACCATGCACTCAGGAGAAATTAGATAACATTTAATGATGCTATTTACAAGGCAAAAATTGTGCAGAGTTGGAAATAGAAGACCACAAGAGATGGGGAGAAAATGTCTCTGGGTGCAGTCTGGGCCAAAGGTACTGTTCTGACCCAACTTTTCTAATTATTAAAATTATTTGTGTTTGTATTGTTGGGCCAACATGTCATTAAGCTTAACCCTTCCTTCAGGATGTTGTTAAACACTGGACAGGAATTGCTAATGAGAAGCTGCATCCTTGCTCGGATGGGGCAGGAACCCATCACGGAGGACAGCAACTTCAGGCTGATGTTAGAAGTTGTTTATGTTCAGGGTCTGTGCTGAGCTGACGGGCACTGGCTTGGCATTGAGTCAGGCATTTGGCTGCCCCAAAACCAAAGTAGTGGTTGCCATATCCTTGCTTCAGGAATCCTCCTCAGGGAGGTACATCAGCAGATCCTGGCTTTTTCTGACCAAGGTTTTTACCACAGTCTGGTTAGCCCACAGCCAGGCCCTTCGTGCCCAGGGTCGTGCACTTTTTCGTAACCTCTGGATTTTTCTCAGGAGAAAACCTGAGCTTGGCTTATTCTTTTCAGTCACTTTCTGCCCCCATCCAATCTCCAGGAGCCAGGAGATGTGAGACGGCTGCAATTGCCATGCTGGTCACGAAGAGGACAGACCTACTGGGTCAGCCCTGTGTCAGCCTTATAATGCTTCACTTCATTTTCTGTGCCGTCAAATCCCTCACCTTCACACTTGTCACTCGAGATAGCAGGTAAGAAGGTGCACAAATGTTTTGATAAGCAAACACAGATCAGATTGAAATGTAATTGTTCAACCACTACGACTTCCCTTTCTATTTTTCAGTGCCTGTAGTTAGATGTGATTTGTGACATTCGGTTTAGATATAATCTTTTACATTGATTTAGCATGTCAGCCTTGTATTGATCCCACACTTAGGTCTTGTCGTTTGTAGACAGTGCAGACTGTAAGCTTCTCTGCCTGCTTGAGGGCTGACATCCAAATCCTTAGTACATGCCATCGTCATTCCCCAGTCATGCTCTTGTAATTGTTTTCCTGGCTTATATCCTGTCCTAAACTGTGATTGACTGAAAATGGGGTTCAGCCGATTTTCTGCATTTCCAGGTTTTCTCTCCATGTTTCTTAAGTGCCTGTAGTGATCTCATCCCTCCAGCTTGGATTGGCATGGGAGAAAACCTGGAAGATCAGAAATTCAGCTGAACCACATCTTCAGTCAATCATCTCATTGGGCTCATCCAGGCAATGCTGCACGGTGGCAAAATTCTTCTTTTGGTTTTGGTATCTTGTTTCAGATTATGACAAAAGTAACAACTAATAGGCAAGGTTTGTTGACACCTTGTACCATACAATATCCCTGAAACTAATCTGGGCACACCAGCACTCCTCAGTCACAACGCAGATGGGTTTTGAGCCCATTGTATCAGAGTGGAGCATTGCAGAGATACATGATGTGAAGAGAACACCTTCCTGTATACAACTCATGGCATCAGAATGAAATGAAATGAAACAGTATGTTGCTAATGCCATGTGGCATTATACTGGATTTAAATAATCTTTCTGGGGAAGAAAACACATTTTAATTTATTTTAAGAGAACCAAGAAAGCTAACTAATTCTTTACATTTTGAGGCACCTGTTTTTGATTCCTTTTTTCTATTCAAATTGAGCTTTAAAACCTCATTATTTCTCTAGCTGCTCTGCCTATTAAACTTTCCATTTGCCTGTCATGGTTTTGTGCAGCACAGTGGAGTTTACAAAACCTGATTTAATTACATTTTAGAAGACCCAGATTGCAACAACAGAGCTGCCACCCTCACATAACCTCCAGCCAACTCCCAGGCTGGGAATATCACCTTTTACATCTGCAGTGTAACTCCATGTAGGAAATAATGAGGCTGAGGCCCCTCTCTGCTGAATGTAAGCATACAGTTGCCTTGGTTGTTGCAATAATACTAAAGTTGGATTTTGATGTAATTAACAGCTTGATCCTCAAACTGACCTAAAAAGATATACAAAGTTCAACCTCCATTGCCCAAATAAAGAGTTGAGGAATACTAACACAAAATAAACATTTACTAATCATTTCTCTCTTTAGCCACCAAACTCTGTGACCTGACGTTAATCTGTGGGGTGAGAGGACATGACAATGTCTTCCACTTGACAAACACAAGTAGCCTTACAGCAGGAATAGCGGATTGACTAACAGTCACCAGCAGAGATAAGCTGAGATAATCATTATCGGACCCTTTTTTCTGAGGCAATTTGACAGCGTCAACAGTTAAAAATGCTGTGGCTGGGTGCTCTGGACCCCTGGGAAGGAGGCCACCCTGAAAACATAATTTTGCACTTAGTGGCGAGTGATATCACAGAGAGAGGTCTTCTTCCGGGAAGAGGAGGAGGGAGGTGATGTTACTTGAAGAGGCCTTACGGCAGCTGGGGACAAGGTTAAGCTGACAGCAACCCTGATGGGTAGTGCACCCCCTGTCCCGTCCTCTCTTGCCAGCTGTCCTGTGGACCCATTTGCTGCTAGCTCCTGAGGTCCACGGCCCTGTGGGATGGGGGACAACTATGCCAGTGTCCCTTTACCTCTCCTATGTGGGTGGCAGAAACACGATGGCACTTCAGGAGTCTGAATGGATCCGCGGATATCAGCCTTGTAATTTTAACAGAGGCGTCTTCCTTATCTTGCTGTGCATACCTTTTGGTAACGAAAGAACTACTGATACATGTGGCAAATGGAGAGCTGGCTCCTGGCACAGGACCTTACATACTCTTTTTATCATCCTTGGATCTTGCTCAGTTTCACTCCACTACAGAGCCTATGAGCCAAAGTACTTACAAACGCCACTGTGATTCAGATATCAGGCATCTAACTGCATTTTCTAGGTCCTTTGCTCTCATAACAGAGAGCTCACATGCTTTCCAAAAGAAACAGTCTCCTATTCTCCTTCCAATGTCTGCTGCTGAGTGCTTTGCTACTCAGTATATAACAGTATTTATTCATGTGTCCCCTCTTTACCCTCTCCTTGGAGTGATGCCTGCCTAGCAGTGATATTTAACAAATGACTTATTTTTGCAGCTTCTAATGTCAGTATCCCACAGTCCTACCCAGGTAGAACTGGCCAGCATTCAGGGAATTTCATTATTTTTCTTGGAGAAACAAAATATTTGTAGCACAAATGAAGTGTTACTGAGATATTGTTATTATTATTTGCAGAAAAATATGCTTATTCAGCCACAAATTTGTCTGTTGACACATTAAAGTATCTACTAAATCAGACTGTGCAGTAACTTTTTTGATAAAAGTATCCACAAAAATAGTTAAAGGCTGTTGCAAAGCTTGATATGCTTCATATCTTCCCAAAAGGAAGACAAATACAAAATTTCAGTCTTGTCTCTGAAATATTAATTTTTCTGGCAGGACTGCCCTGCTGACAGTGCATCTCCTGTGTTCCTGCTCAGTCCTGCTTTGTCCGTGGCCAATGCAAAAATCTTCCCTCATTCTCCTATTGAGATGCTCCCACAGCAAAACACCTCCCTCTCCTATTGAGAGAGATCACAGTTGAGTTGTGTTAAATCCAACAACTAATTACTTCAAAAATGAGGCTATGTAAACATAGGCAATGGCAGCACAAGGCATCTATGCATCTAACTAATGAGTTAAGCAGCAAAGCCCACACCCTCTCCACTCCTCATCATCTCCTTAACAGGGATTGTATCAAGAGCTTGCAGACGTTATATGTCAAGACATTCATCATATGGCAGAATTGTACCCCTCAGTTCATTTCCTAATAACTTCAGCCTCATCTAAACATTTGCAGCTTGTCTGAAAGTCTAACCAAGAGCTCACAGCCAGGATATGATGGGCCTTCACCCCTGGATGCACAAAGCCTCTTTAACTGAGTGCCATGAGCACCATGGCCCTACAGACAAAGCTGGCCTGGGCTGCACAGCCGGAGTTTCACACAATGCTTTGGGAGAATAATAAGACCTACTGACATCTTGGTTGTTCCTGTGCCTGCTCTGCCTGGCCTTCCTGCCTGCCTTGTTTACAGTCAATGGGAGGATTGCCATACCTCTGCCGGCCCCAGAGTGCTGTCAGTGATGACATGAGCAGATGCTGGGGAACCTTTCCTGCTTCCATCATCCCTGGGTCAAACTCAGTCTGTTTGCAGAATCAGCACTCTCATCATGTCCATTTTGTCTTGGAGAGGGCCACCTGCTTTGCTAATATCCTTTCAGTGCCCCCAGGTGCATTTTAAAAGTAGGAGGAGCAGTGGTGTCAGCTGCTGTCTCCTGTGGTTACAGAACCAAGGGCTAGATCAGGTGCTGTGGGTTGAGGAGTGACAAAGCAAACCCTCACCTCCAGCCTGGCAGGCTATATGCCTGTATTGAGCGCGCTGGAGCTCAGTAGCATGCGAGGGGCAGGAGCAAAACTTCACCCAACCTCCCAGTCCTGCTGGAGAAGAAAGACCCTTTGGTGCTTGCAGATGGGCAAACAAAGTGCCACAGAGTCTCTCCCAGGGCAAAACAAGACTATCTCTGAACAAAGCTCCCCCTGTTCTTATGCTTGACCTTCTGCATTGTTATCTACAGATACATTTCGGGTTTTTTTATGTGTAAACTGCAGATATATTTAGAGCTCTAGGATGCCCCCTGGTTGTCCTGGATGAGGAGGGTGGGTGTAGCGTTGTGTGCCTGGGTGCAAGGTCAAAGGAAAAGATCTGCAGAGTCCCAATAAAGCTTCCTTGCTCCAGCGACATATTTCTATCTTGGGGCAACTGCAATGCCCGCAGATCATATTATGGACTTTGAACTCTGAGAAACTCTGCCCCCAGCAGTACAGGATGATAGAAAACCAGTGCTTGTGAAATGGGGGAGCAGGCAACCTCTGCTTCTGCAGCACCAATGCAGAGCCCAAAGGGTATCATCTTCCTTTCCCCTTACAGCATTCAGTCAACATGCTCACCTGGGAGCTGGCACCATGGGCTGAAGTGCTCCCTAGGGCTGAAATTACTCAATCTACATCTTCCCCGTGTTTCCTTCTTAGATACTTTCAAGCTAAGAAGTGTTTGTGCAAGAGTGCAGACCTTCACCATAGCACAGACATATCCTTAGACTTGAAAGTCATGGGGCTTGAGTTACAGGTGGGTCTGACCACAATTAAGAGGGGAAGAGCAAGGCACTGCTGACATTTGGGGAGGGGTTTATATTCTGTGGTTTTTGTATACATCTCACACTACAAATGTGCAGGCACTGAGTGACAGTCTTTCTGCTTAATAGGGGAAACAGAGGACAATCCCACTTAATAAATGACAGACATATGCACAAGTATGGTGATTCAGAAGAGCTAATTCATCCAGACTAAGAAAATTAGAAGCAAATTATGAGCAAACAGGACGAAAGGCAAAGACAGAAGGCTAACGGAAATCAATGATTTTTCAAGCCAAAACAATCACAGTCCCACAATCAATAAAGAAGATAACATTGGCTAAAATCCCTTCCAGACTCCATGGCAAAGTGAAGGCTCCAATTAGAAATAAAAAAGCACCATATGACAAAGAGGGAGAGGGGAAGTAGAGCAGAGCTGATAAAAAATGCAAAGTTCTGAAGAGCAGAAAATCAGAAAAGTATGATACAAATATCAGGGAAAAAAAGAACTTAAAAAAAAATGCCAAGAACAAAAACCTTCTTCTACTGGACCAGAGGATAGAGATCCCATTATGTAGAAGCAGACAACGGCAGGAAGGCAATTCCTCCAGTCCTCTTTCCCCACAGTCTCTGGGGGAGCTGTAAGGGAAGGAGCAGGATCAGGATCAGGCTCTGCATGCAGAGCCAACCAAATGCCTCGTGGGGCAGGAGGAATGTCTTGCAGCCTCCAAAGAAAGGTGTAGAGAGCACAAATTTATAAAACACCAGATTTCCAGAGGGAACCGTGCTGTTGTCAGTGAAACAATTATGGAAACGCCAGACTACCTCCACTCCCCTCGTGCTGCAATCCTGCTTAGGAGATTTTCCATTCTCTGGCCCTGCTGCACATGTGAGCCCTGAACAAGCTTCTTTTGCTTTGGCCCCTGCTGAACTCCCTGCTGTTTTTCACCTGGGCCAGCAGAGAACCACAAATTTCCCACAGAGAGGCATTCTTCGTCCCCCTGAGGGATGGGAGCTTGCCATTCACATGCTGTAAAGAGAGACTTGTTCTCCTTTTAACATGGACAAGCTAAGGTCTTGATTCACTGTGTTTTTACAGTGTGGCATTTTATGTGGTAAGTCTGCCAAGCCCTTTGTCTACCAACCACTTTAATACAGGCAGGGGACAATAGCTGTTAGACATAAGCAGCCTTGAGACATTCATCTGCATGGCTGCCTTTACGGTGTATATGCCACTCAGCCTCTCACAAAATGCTTTTGAGCACTGCCACAGAGTCTAAGCCTGCCAAAACATGGATGGCTATTAAAGTTATTTGTTTGAAATATATATTTTGCTTCCCTTTTGCTCCCCATGACATAGCACTACACAGAAGGTACCTAAACCAGCTTCTCTTCTCCATTATGCGCTTTTAGTTTGACAGTGGGGTGAAGGGTTCTGATGTTCTCCCACAGGAGCTTTATGCGTACAGCAGCGCTACAGGCAATTATGCATTTAAACATCAAATACCCAGGCAGGTGTTTCCAAAACCTCCAGCTCCTGCAGGAGGCACTGCCCACTAACAAGCTCTCAGCAGCTCTTCCCTGAGGTTTTGCAGACAGCCAGTTACAGGCCCATGCCTGCAAAAATCACCTCGCATTTGAGTACTGAAGAATAAGGCAGCTATGGGGGATTTATTAGTTACAGGCTTGGTGCAGGAATTATCATGACAGTGACATTCCTCAGTGGCCTTCAATGGTGAGCCAAAGTCACCAGCCAGGTCTCCGGTGCCCATTTGTGGCCAATGCATCTCCCTCTTCCCCAGAGGCTGAGTCCCACAGCAGCACTGGTCCTGGTGCCCTCACACCTCCTCTTGCCCAGCAGGTTCCTGGTGCCCAGCCCCGTGCAGGTGGTTCAGTGGGACCCCCCCAGAAGTGACAGAGACATCCTGACAGCACCCTGCACTGCCAGCATTCACACTAACCCTCCGACCTCTTAAAGCCTGTTGTTGGTTTTGCTGAGAGTTTGATTTAACTTTGTAGTGACACATGTTCCTCCCTGCAAGACGCAAAGGACTCCTCTGTGAACAATCAAGCTTGTCTCTATTTTATTTTTTTTCCTCTCTCTTGAAAGAGGGAGAAAGGGTATCAGAGACAGAGATTTCCACAGCAGATGCATTGCTTATCTGCTCTGTGTAACAGGCTGTTGGAGACTGGATCAGCTCCTGATAACACATGAATAGATTTCCCATCCCACACCTGAAAGGTTCTGGAGATGACTCATCTGAGTACACACTGACTCCTCGGGTGCTGTGAGTGCAGCTATAATATAAACCAGCTGTAGCCCAGTTCGGAAAAATATCCATCCATGTTGTCCAGGAGTGACTGCGACTGGAAATACCTTTAAATGACTAAAGTAATCCATCTTATTCATAAGCTGGAGCAAACCACTCTTCCAGAATACTTAGTGGGCACCTGTGAACAGGATTTATTATGATGGATATAAAAAACAGTGAAACTGTTCTTAAAACACTTTCCACCACCGCATGTCTCTGCCTAAAACTATGGAAAATGCAAGATATGTTGGGCAGCACATTGGAAAGGTGCGAGGAAGGCAAACCAAGGAAGGCTGAATCTAAGACGTAGTTAATGATTATTGGAAGTATAACCCAGAAAGGGCACCTTTCAGTCTCTTTTCAGATGTGACAGAGAAAGCTGCAGCTACAGATAAGGCTCTGTGGGCTCTTCAGTTTCTCCCCTGCATTTTGGAAAGCAGGAACTCCTCCATTTGTCAACAGGCTGGGCTGTATCAGAGGTGCCTGAATCCATCAGCTGTGCCTCCTCCTGTCTGGTACCGACCATGTAACTGAAACAAAGCTATCGGCCAGAGCTTCTCAGACAGGTAAAGCTGCCCAACTGTTTGTGTGTTAAAATGAAAGGGCAGCTGCTTGTTCACGTGCTGATTGCTGCTGAAGACTATACAATCCTTTTGATATCAGCTAAGCTGGTCTTGGCTCAGCCTAGAATGCTTGACAGGAGAGGTCTCCCACATGTAGAACCACAGGTGACCTGCCAGAATTCCTCTTAAGTCAATAAAAAGACCTTCAGTGATTTCAAGACTGAATTCAACAATTTTCAAGTACTGTGATGAATAAAAGTTTTCTCATGTGGCTTTAAAATTCTGAACAATGTCCTTGCAGTGAAAGGTCAAGCAATATTATGAAACCTGACAAGAGGTCATGAGTGCTGCTTTTTTTTTTTTTCCCCGGTAGCCGGAGTCATGTAAAGAGGGATATTTGCACTCTGCATTCACAGAGCTGTTCCCATATTTGCTGAAGCAAAACTGATGTGAGCTTATTCTGTCTTTGCCCCTGAGGCAGGAAACAAAGATCCAGAGGCAGAGATGGGAACTTAAACTACCTTTGCTATACATGTGCATAACTACACCCTTTGGGGTTATCTGTAGGAGATACTTCAGCAAAGTCCAGTCCGAGGAGTCTGCCCTCAGCCAAGCTGATGAGGACTTTGTACAGCTCCCTACAGAGTTTGAGCAGACAGGCAATGAACTGTTGCAAATTCTGAGCCCAGAGTCTCTTTTCTCCACTCTCCCTCAGAGTTTGAAATGTCAGTATTTCCTGCTAACTAATAATATCTGCATAAAAGAGTGAAGGCAGCATGGTAAGTGAAGCTTTTCTCAAAGGACAGAAGAATGAGTTGGCAGCAAATAAATTATTTTTAATATTATTGTCTTTCATTTATAGATCCTACATCCATCCTACAGAAAGAGGCTTGACCGCCATGGACTCTAACATGGAAAGCTGCACCACCACTGCTCACCATTGACTGCTGGCAAAATCAACTGCAGCATTTTCCTAGCAAGGAGAGGTGCCTGATCCCACTACCAAGTCTGCCTTTGAGCCATGCCTAGGTTGGAAGAAGGACCAAAACTGAAAACAGACCTTGGTCTTGCCCTTTCTGTAGCTTAGGTCAGGTCTTGATGGCTTTTGCTAGTTCTGTAGACATTCATAAGAACATCCCACTGCAGATTTTACACTAGGATCAAGTAACAAGTAAGTTAGGGTAGCTCTGGCTGGAGGTCTTGCTTATTGCTGATTCTCAGCTTAAAGGAACAGCAGAAACAGAAGAAAAAAAAACCCAAATGTTTTCAGAAGCTGAACTGTGCCCGGTGGAAGAGCCGTCTACTTCACAGCTTTGCTGGGATTGCTGCGTAAATCAGCGGGAAGCACAGTGCCTTTCCTTGGATTGCAAAGGACCAGTTAGAGACAGGAGGGCCCCTAACTTGTCAATCACCATCCACTCAGCTACCCTGCCGCAGGACGAGGTCTGCACTATCTCTTTCACATCCCAGGTTGAGGCTTACGGCAACGCCCCTCTGTGCATTTATTGCCATTTGCCAACACAAAAGCAGCTCCTGGAGCTAGACACCACCCAGATTTTAATCCGCTGGTCCCTGAGCAGTTTACTAAAGAGGTCAGTACCTTTGTACGGGAGGGCAGAGGAGTCCCACAGGCTAGTAACTGACTTGTAACAGAGATGTAAATGAAACTAAGGTATTCAAGCCCCATCCACTGCTCTCTGCATCATTCAGACCCACTCTCATTGGTGCAAATCAGCAGATGCTGGAGCACACAAGCAGTGCAATTGGCATCACAGCATCTCTTTTTAACCAAAACCATTGGAAACAAGATTTATTGTACCTTTATTCCTTTGTCTTATCATAGATTTAAAAATAATGAATTTTAATTGCCACAAAAGGAGTGCAGAGGACTAAGATTTTTCATTTACATGCACACTTGGAGAGTTTTCAGAGCAAACACAAAATCCAATTTCTTTCCAGATTTTCAGCTACAAAAACAAAAACAAAAACAAAACCAAAATACAAACCCCAAAACCAACCCAAAAAGAGACAGCCAATGGAAGGAATTACAGTAGGCTGTGGTGTAAGCAGAACAAGAGCCATTGCACCCTAACTTGCACTGTACCCATGCCATAGGGATGAGGGCTTGTGGTCTGCCATGTTTTAGGTGTTCAGAGAGACTCCTAGGCATCCCCCACCAGCCTGGGCAGCAGCTGGTCCGTTAATCCCACCCTCCTGGTAGGTAACTTGTGTGCACCAAAACAAAAGCATTTTCAGAGTGATTTGGCCCCATCAGTTCTCCTACCTGGTTCCATTTCTGATGATTTTGTGGCTTTCTTTACTCCTTTCTCTATTCCTTTTTTTTTTTTGTACATATGTGTATTTTTTAAAATAATCTGTTGTTTGGTGCATTATTCTGAACTGTTGTCTTCTAGACATTACATTTCTTTTTTCCAAACCTCCTGATACTGCTTACTGCTCCTGTTTATGCCTAATGCTGTCAACTGCACAGTAATTACATCAGAAATGTGCTGGTTCCTTGAACACGTGTGGAAATCATGTCCTTCTGTGTGTGCCACTCACACAGTAATTAAAATTTCGCAGTTTTCCTCCAGCCACATGATGGTACTAATTTCTTTCTTGGACAAAAACATCTTTTTTTTTGTTGTTGTTTTTGTAAGTGCCCCTTGCATATTAGGATAATTTTTTAATAACTGGATGAGAAGAGAAAATTGCCAAGCACCACAAAGATAGGAAAAGCCAGGCAGAAAACTTGCAGAGATTAGTAGAGCTCTGGAAGGTTTCCAGAGCAAAGCTGGGAGTTTGATCACTCACAGAAGAGGTGACAAAGGTGAGCAGTGATGAGGAAGGTTGTTTTTCCTGTAGGGCTGCCTTCCTGTGTTGACTTTCATGTGCACACATGGGATGACTGTGCCTCTCTGAAACGCGGTGATGTGCCAGCATGCTGCCCTGCTGCTCTGCCTGACCATCTGTGGGGCAGACCCTGGGGCTGCGACTCTGCTTCTGCATGAACCGGAGAGCTCTGCCCATGGCTGTAATATGAGTAAAGGCACCTCAGAGCCATGGGTAGTAGGAGATGACAGTCCCTGGCCTTATGTATCATCCCCTGTTTGTGCTATAGACACCTGTAGCACTGCAAAGTGGCCTGGCCTCCCCAGGCAGCTCCCAACAGGGTGTTTAGGAGTAGGAGAGAGGTGCCTGGGGAACCCCGCTGCAGGTGATGGAACGCCTCTCGGCTTGCACACAGACCATGGGCCCTACACAGGGTATAAACCATAACACTGAAATGCTGCCCAGCACAGCAACAGAGGGAAACTCCAAACCCCCTCCAGAGAGAAACGACCTGGCCAGATGACAACCACGGATATGACCTTTATCAAAAAATAGGTCGAAGTGATCCTAACTTTCCCTCTTGACTCAAATTGCCTCTAATACACTGTTTACAGTGTAATGATGAAATAAATAATTTAAGAGGCTCTGAGTCAGAGGCTCTGACCAAAGTCCAGCGTCACAGCTGGGGCCATCATGAGGCTGAAAGGGAAGAACCCACCTTGCCCTGGTCCTTGCTTTATGGCCTGAGCAGGGATGGGATGAGATGGCAGCATCTGCCCACTGGCCCACGAAGCTCCTCAGGCTGCTTCCTGAGCCTCCTGCACCTCGGTGGGTTGCCCTCTGACTGCATTGCCCTGTCTTCCCAGGCTGCGTGCAGGCTTCTCTTCCCCAGCCTGGGCACTGGCTACACAGGCTGTCCTTAGCGTCATGGGAGGAAAAGAGAAGCAGAGAGAGTGTGTCTTCTGGGCTGGTGGCCAGTCTGTACTTCTCCACCCCAGGTGCCGGATGCTCTGAACTAAGACAGGAGATGGAGGAATAAGGGAAAACCTATTGCAGGGGAGAGGGGTTGGAGTGGGAATGGGGACCTGTGCATGGTGGCCACAGGCTTGACAGGACACTTTGGAGGAGGCCACCTTAAAGATTTTTTTTAACCCCCCACCTCATTATAACCCAAGACAAGATCTAGTGGGAGCTAATAAATAGAGGGAAGCAATAGGAAGTACAGAAGCCACAAAAATGAGTGCTGTGAAAGGAAGTGTTTTATAGCATTTTGGGGAGGGGAAAGGAGTGCGGCAAAAAAAAAAGGAACAGGGGGAATGAACAACAGGGAGAAGTGAGTTAAGATGGAGAGGGCGCAGAAAAACTCTCTGCAGTTGATTGACGGTTGCTGGTTACCCTGCAATGTCCCAAGGACCAGACCCACATGGTCTCGGGGCCGGTGCCTGGGAGTCCAGCAGCCAAGAGACGCACTGGAAGTCAGGAGGGTTGGCACCATCGCCTAGTCACATGTCAGGTGGTGCAGTGCCAGAAACCTGGCATAACTCCTGAGAGGGAAATAATCACTGCTCTCCCTGGTTGAAGCGAGAAGCAGCAACTGTAAGTCATGTAGAGCAAATTCACCTTATCATCAGTTGTCAAGGGAGAGTCCCCAGGCACTGCTGAAGAAAAC
This sequence comes from Syrrhaptes paradoxus, assembly GCA_013400615.1. Taxonomy (NCBI): domain Eukaryota; kingdom Metazoa; phylum Chordata; class Aves; order Pterocliformes; family Pteroclidae; genus Syrrhaptes; species Syrrhaptes paradoxus. The sequence goes on along the minus strand of VZTO01005664.1, from coordinate 95,210 downwards.
ATAGCTGGAGGGAGGCAGCCTGTGTCAAAAAGTCCAGTAAGAGCAAACAAATGAGCTGAGAAGGGCATGCTTGTCATGTGGTGGGCAGAAGATTGAAGGCTTTGCTTATTTGGGGTGACTGGCTCAGCTGGTGGCTCTGCAAGCTGAGTGGAAGCGCACTGCAAAAGGCACCACTGTGTCTAACTTGGATGCGTTTGACAAGTTTGTAACACAAGGACACTAGTAACAGGCTGGCTGCTAATTTAATTTGTTCACTGGTGATGGGTACACGGGTTTCCTGTGTTGTATTTACTTGGTTTTGCATGCAGTCTTAGGGAGATTTACAAGCTGTGAACATCTGCAGTTTTGAATTACTTTTACAGCTACAGGAGGCTTTTCAGATTAGTGTTACCTGCAACTTGGAAGATTAAGGATTTTCTGCTTAGAAGCCTTCCTGGGTATTAAAAAGGGAGGTGCTCAGCAGGGTGAAAGAGGTTCTCCTTTACTGGACTGTCCTCCTCATTCCCACACATACAGCTCTCAATTTTAGCAATCCTGCTAACTTCGGAGGAGCTTTTATGTTACCGTTGAAGCTTGGGGATCCCCCAAGCTTACTGAAGCCCAGATGTCTCCAAAGACTTTGTACCTCATGCTCTCTTAGCAACCCGAGGACAGCCCCATCTCAAACTAAGTCCACCCACCTCTCCGTGAAGTGGGTGATAATGATTTTCTCCAACTTGTATAACCACAGGAGTGGATGGCATCCATGGGGAAATATCCACAGGCCTCCTGTGGATAGGGAGATGGTAGCCAAGTTTGCCTTAGCACAAAGCAGTAAATTTGGCCCATTTCTGGGTACCTCCTCAGGAGCAGAGAGGTGGCCCCTGAGGCTGCTGTCTGTTCTTTTTGTAATGGCTTTTGGTCTGACAACATGAGTTAGCACTGAGACTTTGTGCTGGGAAAACTGATAACAATATTGTCGCCTCTTCTGAGCTGCTGCTGGAATTGTTCAGTGGTTGAAATAAGTCCTTTGATTATTGTTTCCTATTGTTTGATGGCACTGGCTTGATAAGGTATACTGAAGTCAGTGGAGTAAACCAATTCATACCAACTAACGATGAGGCCTACTATTGTTCTGGGACGATTTGCACCGCAATAATTTCCAAGGCTTTTAGAAGCAACATTTAATTAATTCTGATGAGTGTTTTAAACTCCAATAAATTGCTGCTAACCTGAGATAGGGCTATTTGTATAGCTTCAGTATAATCATCATCTCCCCTGCATCAGTTAACACATGACAGCATTACACTGACAGCTTCTTAACACTTTTCTAACATTTCTTCCAAATCTTTCCCACTTCCCTCTGGACAATATGACAAAAAAAACCACCCAGTCTTTTTGAAAGCCTGACTTTTTTAGCATTGCATTTTGCTCTGTATGCAATGATGCAGGCTCATACCAAGGCCAGTTGGTCCCTGCCTTGCTGAAAGATTGATGAAGAAGAAACGGGATCTCACCAGCCTACGAATTCAACATGAGATCCAGAAGCCACAAATACTGCTAATAATGACAGGACTTGGAAGATGTGAAGAATCTAGGGCAAGGCATCAATTTGGATGAGAAATAACTGCACATGACAATTAGGCAATTTATTTTTTTGGGTAGTACTGAAGTGGTCCATGTTCTGCTCCTAGAAGGACACCATGTGTTTCATAGTCTATCAAGAGTTAATATAGCTGTAATTGTTGTAAAACACTTTTTAGTTCATCAATTTGTTTCTCATTGTCTTTGTCTCTGCCTCTATATTTCAGCAATAACTTTTTGAGTTATCATAAGTATTACTTCACTTCCCAAACATCTCCGCAGCAGTTCATCTGAATTCCACAGACATTTTCACAACCATTTTTATCAAAGGCTTCTCTCTCCTGTATGACAAAGAGACCCACCTTCACCTCAGCAAGGAATGACGGTGACTCCTCTTGACCACCTTATGGCATGGGTCAGATACATCCCAAATTCATATACTTTCCTTGTGTATGTTCCCTCTATAGTCATTGGAGGCTCCACAAGGGTAGTTATTTCACCTGATCTGTCTCTTGCTAGTTTAGATGCTTGTTGTCAAAAGTTAATTTAGGAGGGATCTGATCTTAAATATATCCATGGGCTTTACTACTTGGTCTTTTAGTTTGCTCTCCACCATCTAATCATTAAGTCATTGTTGCAGCTTATACAAGCAGCTCTCTGGAGATCACCTGGCTCATCCTCTGCCACAAAAACAGAACCTGTCCTTAAATCATAACTCTGCCACTACAAAAATCTCTGCAATGTGATTTCAAAGAAATAGATGTAGGCTTTGGAAGAGATTGTTCACAATTCACTGCTCAGAAATATCTCACAATTGGCTGATGTGGCTTTGAAACTCAGCCACTACAGCATGCTTGCATCTGAAATGAACAGCAGCCTGGAGTTGTGCAGCAGTTGTTGCTCCAACATCCCATCACCTCACAGTCCTTTGGCTGGCACACAATTTTTTGAGTGACTGGTACTTGTGCTTCTTGCCCTTGCACAGTGATTATCATTTCTCAAATAATCAGTAGTCCTTCCTCTCCTGCTGCCTCTATGTCTTAAAATAGCCAGTAGAGCTCTGCACCCTGCAGAGAGGATGACTTTGCTCTTAAACTATTTCCATGGCATGCAGGTAAAGAAATACAATAACAAGTGTCTAAATAGGAGGTCTTGCAATAACTTTTACAGGATGCTGTATTTCTTTTTGAGTTATTGTGGTGTGGAGGTAAGTGTGCTCCTCTTTGATATATATCAAGCTTTTACTAACTTGGTTAAGGACAACCATGATGCTCTGACCTTACCATCTCCTGGCCAATGGCTTGGACTGATGCCTTCATTGAGCTCAGCTCCTGAGTCACCAGGTGTTCCAAGTTTCTGTAAAAATTAAGTACTAGTTGAAATTAGCTGTTTAGCCTTGCTTAAACTTGCACAGAAGAACACTAACAAGGAGAGTGAAAAGATTTTAGTTTTTAGAAAATTTTAAAGAGACCCATCTTGTGCCTGGAAGTATTGAGTACAAATTGCACAAAGCAAAAAGGTTTGATGAGCTATTCCCCTTCATAGAACAGCATTTCTGTTTACTGTACCTCTCTGGTATTTTTGAGTTCAACATACTGTAACATTTTGCCCCTTTTGATGTGGTTCCTAAAATGCTAATACCTGTTAGACAAGCTGCAGATTCCTTTGCACCACATCTCACTGGTGACTTAAATTCTCACCACAGTGTGCCCCTGCAAGCCAGCAAATGTATTCAGAGTACTTGAAAGTTAATAATAAAAAATATTTTCACAGGGCTCTACAAACAATAATAATGAAAATACCCTCAGTATTTTCTGTAAGGAAATGGCTATAACACAGATTCACCCTTGTTTAAAAAAAAAAAAAACAAAAACCAAACAAAAAACATGCATAAAGAATGTTTTTGATAGAGGAAAAAATAACTAAGTAGGTGAGTATCTGTGAAGTACAGCCTCGTTATCAAAACACAGGGCTGAGAGATGGATGTCCACATTGTATTTCCAGCCTGCCACAGGTTTCCCATATGACTGTCAGACAGATTGCTTGCAGCATATTTTTAAAACTGGCCAGCAATTTCTGGATGACATTTTCTGAAGACTGACACTTCCTGAAGACTGAAACTTCCTCTTGGCTCCAGAGGCACCAATGCTGCCCTTTAATCTTGAAAACCTGAAGCCAAGGCTATAATAGCTTTGCCTGTACTGCTCTGAAAGATCAGTCTCCAGAGCAGGCTTTGGCGCAGCGTGACCAGCCTCCTGCCCACCGTGTTCCACATGGCTGAGTCCAGGCTGGCTGCTGACAGCCTGCGCGGGCAGCTCTGCCAGGAGGGTTCAGACACACTCCTGCTCTGTCTGGACCTGTCAGAACAGATATGTTGGTTTCACTCCATGTCTAACGAGCCTGATCCACCTCACACTGCTGAATGCCAAGGCTCAGAGCCCCAGAATAGTGTCTTCCCAGCTCATGCACATGCAATAGGAAGGGGTCCAGCGTGGCTAGTTTGTAGAGAAAGGCCTGAACAGTGGTAATCCTAAACTGAGGTAATTCTGCTGTAGGCTTTGATCATATGAAGTGGTTAAAAACAAAATAAAAAGTCATTGGTATCATAAACTGGACATTCAAACTTAAAGACTGTTTCCAGCCTTGGTCTGTGTCTCAGTTCCCTCACTGGTACAAGAGGTTTGGTCTCACTAATAAACTTGCAGGCTGCGACAGAAAGCACTGATATTTGGAAAGCACCCAAACGTCTGAGAGTTCCAGAGACATGCCCAGGAGAAAAAGAGTAAGCAAGGTTTAAAGATGAACATTAAATAAGACACAGGACCCTTCCACTGACCAATAAGGACAGAAGAGATTACTGACTAGCTCCTCACTAACAGAGCATGATCCTACTTGGGTACTAAACGAGGCACGGCACTAGAAGAAACAATGTGTGCAATTGTAGTCTGTCTTCAAATGTATATGCATAGAGGGGCCTGAATTAACATTGTGCCAACAATATTAATGCTTATATTTCATAGATGTTGAATGCTAAGTTTCTGACTACTTTTCTAACATACTTGTTTTAGACAGCAGTTTCTCTCTTCTAGTCTTGTACTCTGCGGCATTATTTGGACCAAAGGAAATGGAAACAGAACGGAGATAGGAAATGCTTCCTTCTATTCTCAAACAGCAATTCTCCTCCACTTTACACTGGTGGGAAATACGGCATCAAACACATGAGAATGGGGCCCTTGGCATCAACACTGGGAAGCCAAGAACTGGAGTCTCCCAGAATCACAGTTAGTAATTTGGGTTGTGACTTGACTGTGCCTTTGTTTTCCTAGTTACACAATAACAATGCAGAATCAATTGTCTCAAGGGATTTTCAAGGCCTCAGTAATGTTTGGTGACACCATTCATTAAGAACCTGGGAAGAGCAGCTTTGAAGTTCACAGCTGAACACCTGATTTCTTAGTCCTCACTCAATCGTAATTGCCATTGATTGGACACATTACCCCCAGCGCATGCAGCCTTGTGCACACATGCCAGAGTATGAAAGGGCAGAACAAGTTATAGCAAGAGAATCTGCTTTTGCTACAAGTAGGAAGATCCCCCTTAGACAACACTTACATACTGCCATTGACCACAGTCAAGGAAAAAAATTAATGCACTGGTGTCAGATATTTATATATTTCAGCTCAAAAATACCCTTCAGGAAGAGCAGAAAAGAAAATAAGTGAGAAGGCAACAACCTAAGAAAGGAAGAGACTATTTATAAGAGATGGGCAGTTCATACATCTATAAGAATGAATAGACCCAGTCAAATGGTCCCTGTGATACAGCACAATAGTCTATTGTCTTGGTGCCTATAAATCAGCCTCTCACAGCCTTTGAGAGCCAGATGTTCATCATTAAACACTGTCCTGTGCTCCCTCTTGTGTTTCCTTGCCAGCCCTGTTCTGCGCTATGCACAGGAGACTGCTGCTGTTCCTACCTGGGTAAAGCTGTGGCGGTGGCTGATCCTGGAAGGGCACTTCAGGAACCACCTGCACGACAGCAGTTATTTCAGTTCTGTGTGGCATTGCACTGCACTGCATTAAATTCTGATTCCCACTGATGCCCATCAGGGTGCACCAGGCCTAAGCAGTACTCACACGTGCTGCCAGAGCTCTCCCTCCTGCATTTGCCCTGACAAACAGGTCTGTGAGGTGAGGACATCTAGGTTCTCGCCTCAATTAATAGGATCACCTCCTCGTAGATTGCAGTGAGATCATCTTGGCTTGTAGATTTCTCTTCAATGTGTTGGGAACCTAAGAAAGCTGATAGGGGAATCACCAGCTGAGAGAGCTATACTCTGATGAGCACAAGGTTATGATTTTCTTTACAAGAACATTTATGATTTAAAAACATTTTTCTGCTAGAGTGGAGTGCAGCATCGTAAAGATGTAAATGGTTTGACATGCTGCCAAATGTGCAAAATTACTTAAAGCCAGGAAGGACTTTTCCCCAAGTGTAGGCTGTGCTCCCCAGTACCCACCTGCAGTACAGCTGCAGCATGTAAGTCCAGCTGCAGCATGCAGCTATGCACAGTAAAGACAGTTTTATCTACACCTGGGCTCAGCAGGCAAAGTTTGAATCTGAACTTTCCAAAGGCCACAGTCTATTGAAGAAGACGTAGTGCTGTTTGCGAAGCTGGGCTGTTGATCGTGGCCAGCTTTTAAGATTTCCTTTCCCCTGAAGGGTGTAAGGTGCTGTGATCCTTTCCCTTTCAGGGTGCGCAGGTTAAAAATGCCCCTCAGAATCCTTCACTGAACCAGGGTAATCTGGGATATAAAAATAGTAAATCCAAGCAGTTTCAGGCACATATGCTATTTGTTTACTTTCAGTGTTTTACTCCGCTTGGGCGATGAGCAGAGAACAATTCGTTTCTCTTGGCTCCAAGTCAGCCTCTTCCTCTGCTGGAAGAAGAAGACGGTGTTTGCATTACAACATAAAACCCTGGCTAGAAGAGCCAGGGCTCATAACCCAGAGGGGAGCAATAAATTTTTGGATAAGTATCTATCCCCAAAACTGCCTACCTTACCTTGGAGAGAGTGAATTTTTTTGCCAGTGCCCTCTGTGGGAGAAGTCTGGAGGGTGACATGAGAATACAAGTAAGTCTTCAAAAGGTCCTGCAATCATACCTGTATACAGGCAGTACCTTCAACTGTTCCTAACAGAAGACTTTTGCTCAAAAAATCCAGTGCTGGGGAGGTGATAGGCTCCCTAAGCAGCCTGCTGCAGTGTTCTTCTAGCCTTCTGTTGGAAAGCCAGGTTTAGGATGTCAGACCTGTATTACTCTGTCCCCAGAGGCTGTCTTTTCCTCCTCCCCTTTGCAGGTCTCTCTGACATAGTCCATGTTTGCTCACTGGTTTGCTGTACTTAAAAGATTCTTGTTCAGTGATCTATCTGTTGCATAGAGATAAATTACTTTTTTCCTCTGATCCCCTGCCGTTTTCTGCCCTCTGTCATGAGGCAGCAGGGCTGGATACAGGTGGGATCACTTGGGCAGAAGCAGTCATGTCTCTGCTCCCACACACTCTCAAGCACATTGCAGTCCTGCCAGGCTCTTATTCAACGGTGCTTTACAAAAAGGGAAAGAGGAAAAATTAAAGCCCCAAGGGAAATGGCATGAGCTGGTGGCAGGCATATGTCTCTCCTTGCTGAGTCCTCATCAAAAATAAAAGCCAAAATCCTCATGCAGGCAGTCTTTGGATGAAGGTGAACATTAATAGAATGAAGTCTGGCCACGCAGAGCAACTGTGACAGCATGTGAAAAATTGTGATTTACCAAGCAAGAGAAATAGAAAATAAATTTCATGCTGCAGATAAGGACAGATTGAAACAAAAAAGCTGTCTGGGTGTGGAGATCAGAAGCTTTGAAATTCTGACATTATTAAAGGAAGATGGTGTGTTTGGGAGTAACTGCCTCATTTAAGTGATTAATAATTAAGAAAGCATTGGTTATCATATATACATCCATCCTCTTAATGATAACAAGACAGATGATTTTCCCAAATTCATGCCACATTTGGTTGCAACTGGGGATTGCTCCAGAGCGTATGGACTAAGTGTGCGCTCCGATGCATGTCCTCTTGCGAACATGCCACAGGCTATGATTAAGTGTCTAAAAGCATTTGCTAACAGAAAAATGATATGTGTCTGATGTGGCTGTGTCCTACTGCTTCTGCTTTGAAAAACGATTTGCAAAGTAATACCAGTGCTGTGCAGCTCACCCGTGTGGTTTCTGATGCTTCCCACTGCCTGCACGCAGCATATAACTTACATTTCCATCTTTTTGGAGTCCTCATTTATTGAAAGGCAAACGTGTGGGTCTGTGGGGGTTTCCTTCCTTGTGTTCAATGGCATTTTCCATGGTACAGCGTAACACCTGGATTAGGTGAAAGCACACACACACACAGAGGAACATTCCAGGGGGATCCCGACAGAAAGGCCTCTATACCTAGGACAAAATGGAAAGTGGCTTTTCCAAATCTAGGCCCTGCTCTCCTGTCTCGAGTACAGTCCTGGAAGAGCGAAGGAAGCAGAGCCACCACTGCAGGGCTGAGAAAGAAAACAGAAGCTTTGGACACTGCAAGCCCTCTCAGCAGCTCCATTTTCCCTGGAGAGGCTGGTGCTCCAGCTGCCCTAGTGCTGTGCTTGGAACTCGCCTCCATATTGTACAGCCTTGGCCTACCTCGAATTCTTGTTCTGATGCTGCTCTGCCTATTTCCAAAATTCTCTCTGACTGCCAAACCTCTCCAATTCCTGCTGCTGGCAGTGTATTGCTACCCCTCCCCACCAAAGTTCATGAACTGCTGTTCATATATTTCAGTCTTTTGGCATTTCCTATAGAAATTGGTCCCTTCAGGCCTGTTTTTCTTGGCACTCGCCTCTGTTTCTCACCCGCTGCTGAGCGGACGCACATGCTGCAGGTTTAAGAGCCCCAAAACCCTGAGAAAGGAAGGACTGTCCGTGTCCCCAGCTGCACTGCCGAACACCCTGGGTTCGAGGTGGAAATACGAGAAGGAAGCAGGAGGTTGGCTGCTCAGCCCTCTGATGTTTGCTGCAGCGAGGGGAATCCCTCACTGCTGGCATACCCAGCCCCATGCTCTTCCTTAAGGTTTGCCACAGCCTCAGAGCTGGCACCGCTGGTGGGTTCAGCCCTGGTTGTGCGAGGTTTTGCAGGAGGTGGAGGGGCTGGGGGAGGAGAGGCCAGTCCTGGCTGGCCCAGGATGGGGTAAGTAATTGGGGAAGGTCCACCTGCCCCAGCAGCACCAAGTGTGGCACCCAGGACATGGCCCAAAGTAACTTCGTATTAACTGGGGAGGTTGATCTCCCGAGCAATGTGCCAACAGCCTCATGGTGAAGCCTGCAGACTCTCCTTGGCAGTATAGCCGGGAAAAAAGTAGAAGATAATGGTGAACATGTCAGGAGCCAGGAAATACTGGTGTGTTTGCATTCAGGTAGCAAATGGTCAAAAAAAAAAAAAAAATCTCTGAGGAGAGCATTTGTTCCCTGCTTTCCTGTCTTTCACTCCCCTATCAACTGCCTCTGCCTGCTTTCTTGGGGTTGAGAAGCCTGTTGGATACTCTTCAGGTTATATATATGCCTTTTACCCTCAGAAAATGACTTTTCACAATTATCTTTAAACCTGTTCTTATCAGAGACAAAGCCAGCACTGTCCACAAACAAGTCCCCTCCACCTGTTGAGAACAGTGTGGCTCTAGGCAGCAGCAGCTCTCCACATCTCTTTTTTGGAGCTGTCACCCTAGGACTCCGTGCATGGCTGCATGAAAGCCTGTAAGACACAGCAAGGGACGAACAGGACCAAGATTTGGGTAATGTGATGGGTGATGTGAGTTCCCTTCTGGCTATACCACTGACACAGACTATGATCTTGCTCACATTACTTTCTCATTTCAGCTTTTCCAGCTGCCTTTTGTTCAGTAAATCTGGGGGGGTTGAGGATTGTCTCTGGCTGCATCTGTACAACGAGTGGTACACAAAGTCCTTGTTAGTGAGTCAGGACTCTTGCTGCATGTTTATCTCTCCAATAGTGTAGAAAAATTGGATCTTCAGAGATTGACACATGCAAACATGAGCTGTATGTGTGCAAATAAACACACACAACACCCACAGGAACGAAGTTGGAAGGAAAACACCATGAAGTATCTGAGCATGGATTTTTGGAAATACCTTCTCAGGAAATGAAAAGCTGTTGGGAGTTCCCCATCAGGCAGCCTGGAGGTTTTCTCTCTTTAAAACTCCTTGCAGGACATTAGAAGGGGGGTCACTTTGCTGGAATGAGGCATGCCAGAGCTATTTCACTTGAAATGTCCATCGTAAAATGAACATCCCCATTTTGGAAAGTTATTCACAACCAAGTGGTAAGGAAATTTTGAGTGTCCTTGCAAATGTACTTCTGCCTTCCAGCTCTCTCAATAATCTTGGTGTCACCTTGGTAGCAGACAAAAGGCAAATGCAGAACCTCAAAGGTCAGGCAAGAAATCTGGAAGCAAACCTGGGCATTTTGTAATGATCTCTTTGTTGAATTAAATATAGAAACAGTATGCACAATCTATACCATAATCCATGTGCACTGGTGGGCTGTTAGAGCACCAACACGAGCTATCTGTGCTTGCGGCTTGAGACCATTTGAGAAGATGAGTATGCAAAGGAAGCACAGATCCAAGAGCAGAGTCCTAGGGGCCCAGGGCCTCTGGGCAGAGCTCCAGGTGCTGGCACCGAGTGATTACCTGGGACAAATCAGGCTTTGCCATCTGCTACAGAGATCTGCAGAGCTGAGCTGGGGGACGAGGGAGGAAGAGACCAGAAGGACTTTCTTGTGCAGGCCCTGGGGAGCTCACATAAGTTGCAGAAACCATCTGAAGCTCATTTTATTTCTGGGATGTCTGGAAAGGAGACAGAGTGTCTTTGAGGGTCACAGGAGAAACAGGAGAAAGCATTGGAACAGGCCTGTTACAATCCTGAGAAACAGCTCATCCAAGGGAATGATGTCTTCATTAGGGTCAGCACCCCCTGAAAAAGGGCCACTGCACACACTTGTCTCAGAACAAAAATGTTAGGGCAGCTGCAAATTCAGACTTAAGCTCTCTTGCAAAGATGTACTTTACTTCTGCTCTACCAGCCACCCTTTTTAGGGGAAACTTAGTTTCTACAGACATCATGATTTTATTTTTTTTCCGAAAGATTAGAACAATTTGCAAGCACACTAAGCTTCGCCAGCAAAATAACTTGTCTGCTACCCTAGGTATGTCTGCATGAAGGCTTCTGTTATCAAAAAGGAAAAGCAAAGTCCTACTGATGCTGTGATGCTGTCAGACATTTCTGGAGTTGATCTATTCTGACATGGGCACAGCAACCTTGCTCTGAGCAAGGATACAGCCAGGTTTTGGATCGGTGTAGTTGTTGTGCAAGAGAAGTCTCTGCATGAGCCTAAGGGTGAGTGGCTGTGATACCCATGCATCAGGCTCAGGAACCAGATCACTTGTGCTAAACAAGGTTGTCTCTGATTACCCACCTGGGCCCAAACAACTCCTGTTGTGTGCTTAGTCTTCTGTTAGGATAAAAGTGTCTGAGAACTGTGCCCATGTTTCCCTGCTGTATGGGATTAACTACACTGGTATAAACCAGCTTTATACCAGGCTAATTTCCTCCATTCTGCCTTTTAAAGTAGTTAAATCAATAGACTTCTCTGCATAGGCAAGACTTGACATTCTTTTCATGCTTGCAAGGTTTTATTCACAGCTATAAAGGTCAGACATTTTATCTTTTTTTTTCCTTTTTTTAATGAAAGTCTGAGTCTCGGAGAAGAGTCTCTGCAGCTTCAGAACTGTGCTGTGCATTGGGGACCTGAGAAACAGAAGCTTTTTATGTTATGGATCAGCTAGGAATTATATGAAAGGAATATTTTTTTCATTAAAATTGTTTTGTCTTGTCTCCACAGCTCCCAGTGGCTGGCAGTTGACTGTGCGTGGCATTTTTTTATTCATGAACTAATACCAGAAACTGCCTCTGAGCAAAATCTAACATTGGGCACAGCCTCAAGGCACATCACAGCATTTTTCCACCCACTCCAGTTTTCCCAGCATAGCCATCACTCCTGCACCCATTTGGACCCAGCACTACAACAGACACAGATCTGGTTGGAATAAGCCTAGCTGAGAGCTAGACCCTCCACTGCTGGGAGTGAAGTTGGCCAACTGCAGTTGGTGGGGTTGTGGTATTTTTTGACACTGACAGTTGTTACGCCCATCAGTTTGGATCAACTCCCTCCCCTTCCCTTTTGCTTTATGAGAATCTGCAGCGTCCACATTGGCTGCCACTGTTTTGCTCCAAAACCTCATCAGTCTGAAAGAATGAGGCATGAAACAGTCTTTTTAATTAACTGGACTTCAACTATATTTCTGACTTTTTGTGATGGGAAAAATTAGTTTTCCTCTAATGACCTTTCAGAGAGCTGGGCTGTGTGAAACCAGAGCAGACCAGAAAGGCAGGTCTGAATATGCTTGGAATAAATAGCTGAGACCATGAGAGAGATCTTGAAAGGGGAGGACTGGAAGGAGCACTGCTGGAGCTGCCAGTGCAGGCGAGCACAGCAGAGAAGATGTGGCCCCTCTGCGCTGGAGGGCAGAGTTGAAATCACTCAATTGTGACAAATCACCACTCATCCTCCCCAGTGAAGGGCTGCTGTGTTGGAGCCGCTCACAAAGAGGGACTAGCTGTGGCAGCTATTCCTCCTTCTTTCTTCTACCCTCCCTTTGCCACTCTCGCTCCAATAAAGTAGCATTTTGGCAGGTCTGTGTGTGTCCAGTTGTGAGGAGCAAAGATGAGCTGGCTCATGCTCTGCCCCACTCGCCTTCCCGGCAGGGATGTGGCCAGGTCTACATGGTGTTGAGCGTGGAGCCTTACAGGACAGAGCCAGCCCACCCACAGCTCAGAGGAAGGTCACACATCCACACTGAGAAGACCCCCAGAGCCACAGAGCATAATTCCAAATCTTTGTCTATGTGAAGGCAGCCTTGGGAGCAGGACTGGGGAATGTGCAGGCTGAAGGCAGCCCAGGTATTTTGGATCTGTTTTGTCATTTTCAAAGGGACCTTCCCTGTTGATTACCTCCTAATTCGGTGAGAGATTACACAGTGAACCCAGAACGCTGTGATCCGTTGAATGTATTTACAAGCTTGTGCCCTTTGAATTATCATATTTGTTTCCTAAAACAAAGTAGCATTTAGTGACAAATATAGATCAGCTATTTGAGAAATTTTTTAAAACTCATGCTGGGTTTGTGTGTGAAGTCAATGCAGTCGTTTTTATTCAGGCCAGATTTGAGTTGACCTAACAAACCTAAATTGACCAGTATAACTAGAAATCCTGACAGCTCCTTACGGAAATTTAACCACACAATGGTACTACCAAGTCACAGAAGTCCATTCAAAAGGAATGACCACTGAAGAACAGCAACTGGAACAATACAGCACCTTATGAAAGCCCGCTGATGTATTGGATGAAAGGAGACAGAGAAGAAAGTTCAGAATACTGTGGACACACTAAATATAGAGGGAAGAAAAGATGAGATGTTCCTAGATCAAGCTAGGTAGCTAAGCAACTAACCTACAAAGTGCCAAGCACAATTCCCTCCAAATTCCTCCAAGAACTGAAATGAACTGTTATAGCCGATATAAACCTTGAGTCACTGAGCAAAATCTCTGATAAAGAGAACTGGAAAGAAAATAGCCACTAGCAAATCTTTTGTATAAGTACATCAAAACCATACCATATAATGAATCAGTGAAGGAGAAAAATCCATGATACATGCAAGGAAAGAAATAATGGAGATGAACTCTAAAAATACTTATGTAAAAGCCCAGGTGAATAAATTTTCAAGTCATCTAACCATGCTCCAGAAAACACAGGGAAAGGACTACAAAAGCCCTTTTAGAAAACCAGATCAATCCGTTAGATCAGGAGATTACTTAAAACAGACTGTTTTTTTGTTGTGGAAAGAGAGAAAAAGTTGTGACAGAAAACTTAAATCTTTCTTTATTTCCTCAGACTCTGAAGTAACTTATTCAAAAGGCAGGTTTTTAACACATATTTTAGCATATGCTTCCCCTCCAGAGCTCCTCTTCCCGAAAGCACTGCCTGCAGTTCACTGTTTCACGGTGTGCCACAGCACAAGTAAGTTGTGTGTGAAACCAGAACCTGCCTGTTTGCCCCAAGAAATGGGAAGAGCAAGACACAAGAGGAAGCCTGAATCACCATCTTTCAAGGCTAAAATTTGGCATTCTCAGCTAGAGCACCAACAGCATCTCTTGTGCTGACCCTGGCTGCAAATTTGTTTTTAAGAAGATGCTGCTATGAGCAGGTTTAAGCCATTACTTGCCATGCTATTGCACAGCCCTGCAGGAAGTCTTTGCAGGCAAACCGAGCTCCTCTAAGGTGGTGTGTGCATGTGCATTGCACTACAGAACAAGAGGAAAATCCTTGCCCTAACTTGCAGCAAGTGTTGAAATTACTTCATTTATTCTTTGAAACCAGCAAAAGTTCTGTTACATCCAAACAAATATTTAAAATGTGTCATTTACCCAAAAGAACAGACCCAGTGAAGGTGAATTTTCAAAGGCAACATACAAAACTCTGTATTTTCTCATATATGTGATGACAACTTTGCCTTTACTTAACATTTCACGAAAAAGTTAGATTCCAGATGTACAAACACTTTGGCCAAACCACAGAAGCACAAAGGAGGTCAAAGATGCATAGTTAACTACATCAAATATTCCAGACATAAGCTCCTGAATTTAATATTTCACAAATAGTTAGCAATTTATTTTTACAAAGATTGGTAAAACCCCTTCACTTCTGCCCTGCTGCCAGTAGTGAATTTGTTAGCAAATTGTGTCTGTTAACTCTGGTTAATGTAAATAAGGACATATATATGCCTGAAGCCAGGGAAATAATAGGATCAGATTTACAGCTACTGCCAACTGGTATAGCTCTGATGGCTTTGCTTCAGCTGTGCAGTTGACATTCAGCTCACAGAATAAGACAACTACACTTAGGCATCTACAGGTGTGCATTGAAGTTTCTATTTCAGTCCATGGAGATGTAATCAACGCTGATGGATAGCTGAATGGTGCTTCAAGCTCCAGTCACCGTATGGATAGAGCTCCACTAATGTACCCCTGGATGCCTAAATCAAGTTACCTTACTTCACAAATGAATCTTCCCCCAGCTGAAGGTCTGATCTATAGTGTGAGGAATACAAAAACAACCCTGCTGGGACAGATCTGTGCCCACTGCCCTGACATTAGCATGGCCAGTGCCTCACCTTCAAAAGAAACGGACGTAACTCCTACATGTACAGGAAGGTCCCTGTCTCAGGACCATGAGCTTACATCTCCCATTCTGTTCTCTTTTTCCAGAAACTCATATCAATTACTTGAACAACCTCTCCTGCCAAGTGTCACAATCTTCTGACTTTAGAATTATTTCTTCCTCTTCTTTGCGGAGTTAACTGAATGCTGAGTGCCTGGGAAGATGGTTTTTCTACTCTGTGAGCAAGATGAATCAAACCTTAAGTTGGAGCCAGTAAGTATTTAATAAAGACTCTCAGTTGATCTGCCCTGTTACTTTAGATATGTTCAATGATTACAATAATCTGCTGGGTTTATCAGTACCAAAGTGCTGGCAGAGTGACTTTCTGCCTCTTTGTTGTAACTAGAAGAGAGCTCTTTTCTTCTTCCAAGGAGATGCAGCACTTGCTAAAGGCTTATACTGCTCCAAGTTTCACTTTTCTCCCTTTGCTTATTTATCTTATTCCCCTCAACTAGGCATTGAAGGTACCTGTTAGATTCACCCCTTTCTCTTACAGGTTATTCCACTTGTATAAGATATTTGAAGATGGGCCTTTTTCTCTAAATGACTGGGGGTTAGTGCCACTGCTTTTTTTTTTTTTTCTTCTTTTGATGGCACAATGTCAGCTTTGCTCCTAGATGCCCAGTCTGTTCAGACTCCCTGCATGAGCAGCAGCAGTAGCAAGCAGGATTACTGCTACTTCTTATCACCGTGAAAGCTGCTTTTCTGACTGTGATGAGCCTGAACTTGAGCAAGCAATGGAGGGGACAGACAAACAAAGATAGCTACTGGTGGGATACCTCCAATTTCAATTAAAGTCATTCTTCCTTCACCCTTCTGAGTCAGCAAGAGCAAAGAAGGGGAAGAACCCGTGTAAAGTAGCTCTGACTATCTTTAATCTCAGAGCACAGAGTAGCTCTGCAGCAAAATATATGGGGATAGATTTTGGGAAAAAAAAGACATTTTTGAGAAAAGACACACAAACATTTCAATTTCTAACTTTATTACTGTAAACGGAGGTAAGGTACAGGTATCAAAATACCTACTGTATCCTCAGCTACAGATGTTGCACAAACATGTAATCTAAGTAAGTATCCAGATACTTCCTCAGACTGTAAACTGCCGGAGAAAAAGATTCTTAAAAGGTCCATGTTTGAAATATCTGCCAGACTGGTGGCATTATTAAGAGGAAATTATTTGCATTTTAGCTAAGATTTGTGAAAATGTACAATTGAGATCTGAGACCAAAATATTTTGATTTAAGCAGAAAACAATCCCAATATTAAGATGCAGGGCTGATTTTGGAATACATTTAGCTGGAGGGGAAAAAAGTGAGAGGAATTAGTAAACTAGTAGTGCTGGTAAACAAGGAAGTCCCTGAATAAATCTTATGGGGCATGGGGCTTTAGGCTGATAAAAGTTTGATTGAAAACATAATATCTCATTTCCACCAAAGTATTCTGTGTTTAAGACTCTTGGCTCATCCAAGGTCCACTGAAGCCAGCAAAAACACTTCCATCTTTTTCCATGTGTTTTAGGTCAGGAACTTTCTGAGGAAGATGTG
The DNA here is from genome assembly GCA_013400615.1 of Syrrhaptes paradoxus. Lineage (NCBI taxonomy): Eukaryota > Metazoa > Chordata > Aves > Pterocliformes > Pteroclidae > Syrrhaptes > Syrrhaptes paradoxus. The sequence continues at coordinate 78,679 of VZTO01005664.1, read as the reverse complement.
TAACAAATCTAGCACATTGAAAGCAGCAGACACATTTCTGGCTTTGCAGAAAATCTGCTTAGGTAGGAAAAGCAGGCAGGAGAGTTGACAGTTTCTGTGATTTTTTAGCAACAATAGCTGACTGCATATTCATTCTTTTTCATATTTAATAATATCAGCCCCTTGTTCCTTTCTCATGCCACTGTTGGTAGTACTCAATTGTTATCTCACTTTCTGACTGTAAGCTCCTTTGGAGCAAGGGCTGTCTTTCTGTTCTGTTTTTGTACAGCCTCTGATGCATGTGGCCTAAGGGTTCCCGGCCAAAATTCTACTGCAACATAAATATCCAATCAATAAATAATGACAATATCCCTTGCAAACACAGTAAGCAGAAATGCCACACTTTGCACAAATTTTGGCTGGGTTAAATAGTCCCTGTAGTCCTCTTCTGTGCCCTTATGGGCTGCACAGTGCCAAAGGACTCCATGACTTTGTCCCAGCCCTTGCTAAAATACTGGCAGGATGTGCTGAGCCTGCCTGTCTCCTCTTAATGACAAGGGTAGAGCCAAAGGCGCTCAGCAGGTTTCAAAAGATACTCAGTCCCTTCCAGGATTTGGCCCTGATGCATTGCAACTGTGTTATGATCAAGAATGATAAACCTGTTCCCAAGTCACGGATACTGCATTGTCCCTGTAGTAAGAAAAATGGGAAATTACACCTACCATGGCAGGAAGGAGTTCATTTTGAGAGGGCTTGTTCTGATAGTGCACAGTTCTCCTGACTACTTTGCACAGATTTTGTGGACAGTGGAAACAACTGCCCTTCTGGCATGATCTGGAGCTAATTCATCAAAAAATAGCAAGTTTTCCATCAGTGGCTCCCTGTCCTCTTTCTGTAGACATGCTGCCATTCTCATTAGGTACCCTGCCATCTTGTCCTGCAGCATCCAGCAAACCTCTTCCCAAGAGCTGTCCGTATGCTCCCTGCTCCTTGCTCTCAAGCATCCTGTTGCCTGGACAACATGTTACAGCTCTCTGCACAGCCATCAACACCCACACGTACAGACAAATGAGTCTGTGCCACACAGATCACCTTCTGTGGCTGTACCAGCAAAGGCCCCAAACTGCTAATTAAAAACAGATCAGAACAGCGAGGAGCCAGCAAGCTTCAAGGCTCATCAGAAATGTATGAAGCCAAGACTGTGGATGATATCAGGAAGTGCTGACTAAGTGATCCAGTCCCCAGGACTCTCACGAATATGACAACCACAATCTAGGGACAAGACTGCCTGTTAGGACTGATTAAGCTGATTCGCTGTAAAACGGCCATGAGATTAAAAATTCACTGTGAGATTGGTAGCTGAATCCCAGCAGGTCTTTATGGAAGGGATGCCCTTGCAAAGGGATGAAATTTTGCATTGAAGGCAAAATGCCACATAGCAGCAACAAAAAAAATCCCATACAAACAGTGACTGGGGAGTGAATAAATGCACCTCGAGCTCAGTGGGCAATGCTTGGTCCCCACAGCAGAGCTGAGGACCACACTCGCCCAGCCCAGCGGTGGCACTGGCCCTCTACCGTAAGGGTTTGGGTCCCGTGCGCTGCGGGTGGCACTGTCCCACTGTCTGACAAGTGCCACCAGGTGGCAGTGCTTCAAAGCAGTAGTCAGGGTGCAGCACCAGTTGTTTATTTTTATTTAATTATCCTGAGCAATAATTTATGAGATTGTATTAGGAGAGGTAGAGGGTCACCCAGCCATTGAAAGGACCCTGGCAAAAACATGCTTATCCCCAAGCCCCAGACTCAGGGCCACTGTACGCTGCTGTAAGCGCGTCCCAACCCAGATTTTCTACAGTTCCATTTGAATTTCCAAATACAGTCATGACAGCAGATGTTTACATTCTAGAGTGTTTTATTTTTCTCATTATTTAGAGAATATAAATCAATGGGTTTGGTTCATTTTTGATTCTAGCTGATTTCATGTTCAGATCCTCAACACCACAATACAGCGGCAGGGCACTTATTTGAAAACAGGTGCCCTTTTTTCTGTTAACTGTGTAAATAACTTGTGGTTATTCAATCCCTTTACATTTAAGGTGACACTGTCCTTTTAGAGGTAGGCAGCAGTGCTGAGACACTAAAAATGGTTTCCCTTGTCAAAGGTGGCAACAAGGAGAGGGAAGCCATGTGCAGGGATTGCAGGCTGACAGCGCTAAGTGGGTAAAGTGCAAAGTATGGCAAAAGAGTAGATAGTTTAAAATGAATATTAATGCATAAACTACAAGGTGTCCTTGAACTTCATCGCCACAGGAGGCAGTGGAAAGAGCAAAAGTATGCTCAGAAAATGGTTGGATTTAATTTTGTTTGTTTTGGTATTGTACTTGTACTGGGAGCTGCAGAGACATTGGGATATTTCTTCTGGGGTGGGCAGGGAATGGGAATCCCCGTGGCTAGGGAAGAGAGATGCTCACAGGGGGAAGTGATGAACTTGCTGTTGTTCAATGTACAGCAAATCTCTTTTGTAACTACAGGTAAGGCACTCAGAACTCTGAAAACACACACACAAACAAAATCAGACATCTCAGTGACTTTGTGCATTTAGGCTCTGAGATCTTTGTGCTTTGGTTTTCTAGTTGCAGAAAGAGAAAAACAACACACCTTGCCTGCTGGAAGCAGGAAAATGTTGACAGATAACACAAGGACAGGGTCCATACAGATACCTGCAAAGGACAGTCCACAAAGTAGGTTTATCACCAGGGGGTTGATTTTTCTGTCACCAGTCAGATAAGTAAAAGCATTCTCACTCTGACAAAATCCACCTTGTGCTGAGAGTGAGTGCTAACAAGACAGGCAGCTCTTTAGTTTTCTTGGATGGCACCAAGATCTCATGTTTCCCTTACAGAAAAGATCAAATTTAATTCTCTAAAAGCTGCTTGTCACCTACTACCAGTCTTGAACACCACAGCACTCTCAGCAGTGAAAATTATAAACACTGTGACGCAAAGAGGGAAACACAACCAAACTCATGTATCTCTTTGTCCCTGCAACCAGAGAAGCTCTTTGTCTCAGGACAGTGGCAGTTGGACCATCTGTCACCACCAACTCTCTGCTGCTTCTGCAAAACAACCAGAGAATATTTTGGATGGAACTGTTGGGAATAACCATGGAAACAATCTCTCACATTTACAAGTCAGGATCAAACTTCCTATGTAAAAGCCATGCAGGGTCAAAGGGTACTGACCTCTGCCATACGATGGGGACAGCAAGTCTTATCAAGTACAAAACACTGGAAAAAAATTTTTCTCACGCACCACGGCATCCCACCCTTGCTGAAGTCTGCTCCTTCCTATGTCTTAGCAAGATGCAAAGCAAAAATCAAACCAACCCCTCTTAAATTTTGCCCTGAAAAGCAACAGAGTCACTTTGTGAGGGAAAGGCTCTCTGCACCAGCTGAGAACGATTCAGCATCATTAACCATTTCCATTTACACACATACGCAGCAGAGCAGGAGAGACAGGAAAACCACCTCGGCTGCATCCCACCCATGGGAATGGAAAGTCTCCGTGGATGCATGGGTATAAACAGAGAGCTGAGTTCTAGCAACTGGCAGCACACTGCGGGGTTATACAAGTCGAGTTGTTTAAGGAAATAAAAAAGCGGGATGTGCTAAAAGCCAGCCATTGTCTCCTCCTGGAGAGTCGCCCACTCTGCAGGCACTTACTGTTTCTCTCAGCTTTTAGACTGAATTTAATATTTACACAGTCCTGGAGATGGCCCTATCCAGATCCGTGTGACATGCAATATAAATATAAAACCCTCCTTCTCTAGAGGCATATGGATTTCTATTTTTCTTGCCAAAACATCATCTTCTGCCTGATCTGAAGGAACTTGGACCATCAGTGCATCCCAACATGCTTTGGAGCATCATCAGAGGTTTCGACAGATACATTAGCTGAACAGCCGGCAAGCTTCCAGTCCCCCTAAATATCTTCTAAGCACTCAGCCCCGTGAGGGAAGAGATTTAAGAAGAAATTGGCATGCAGTAAAACTACTTGTATTTTTACTGCCACTATCAGATAAAAGGCTGTGGGCTTTTTTTGTAAAGCTGCAGGTCTCCACTAGAATTTTGACATTTGTGCCTTTTTGTTTGTAGCTGATAGTGCCTGAAATGATGAAAAATCAATTCACCTGGTCCCCAACTGGGTGCTGAAGAGAGTTAGCATCTCTGTACATTGCTATTTTACTCTTGCCTCATGGCAGTTCATGCCCTTGGGATTTGAAATCTCTCCCTGGTCCCTCCTTCCTTTTCTGCAGTGTGTGGTAGCACACTGCCCATCCCCACTGCAACGAAGATGAGATTTTCTGGCATCCTCCCATCTGGTATAACAAGCTGAGAGTTTGCAGAAGAATCCTATGTCAAACATATGTCACTGGTTAAACTGCCCAGCTTTGCAGCAGATATCCTGGTGTGGTCCTAGAGAGACTGCAATGAAGATCCCATGGTGACCAAGATGTCCAGAAGGGACAGTGCATCCAGGGTAAGTAGTGCCCAGATCTGGGAGTGGAAAGAGGTTGGCTGGCTCCTTTTTCCCGACTTCTCTTTTGATTTGTGCCCACCACAACCTCTGCCAAGGAAGCTGACTCATTACTTGAGATGCTGGAGTTCAGTGTCCTGTCCAGCACAGGGCATCTCTGCATGAAAAGTAGAAACTGCAGTGACCCTCATGTTGGATCTGCTGTTTAGCAATTTTCCTACATTACTGGAGCAGTTAAAGCTAACTAACACCACAGTGCAGACCCAAACAGTCTGAGCCATGCCCATCACTGTAGCAGATGCTCTTCACCTTGGTCAGTCATTTTTCCCCTCTCTTCCCTTGACATGTGTGCTGTACCACTAGCTCCCTCCACCCTCCCAGCCCTGACTGCAAAAGGCAATAGGATACCAGCTCCCCTCTGGAGAATGCTCCTCCCAGCTGGGGCAGTGCCATCATAGGACATAAAGCCATAGGACTCATCTTGTCCCCAAGTGCTCCAGTCTCTGTGGGGAAGGAAGAAAGGGTTTTAGCATAGTGATTACAAGCAGAAAGCGCAGCCCTACAGCAGTGCAGGTGCTCTTAGACAAATCACCAGTGTGGAGAAAAAATGTGGCTTTGGATGCTGGTATCAGTGAGAATTCTTGAGACAGATATTCAAGCAGGCAGACAGAAGAAAAACAAACACAGACTGAATACTTGTGAGGCTGATTTGAAAAAGACTCCTATGACTCAACATGACATCCTATCAGGCCATGTTTGCTCTGAGGTTAGTAGCACAAAGACATTATCCCAATAATATAATTTTAGTCTAGGATTGTGTATGAAAAGTATTTATAATTGGAAAAGATAATCACTGAGGAAAAACCTGAGTCATGTTATTACGGCAGGATGATAAAACACAGAATTTCGAAAAAATGGGATTTTAAACATCTTTGACACTTCCAGCCAAGTTTTCTAATGTCTGTACTGGTACAAAACAGGGATCCCTGCTGAGGCAGATGCGAATACCTCCTGCTGTACAGGTTTAAGACAGAGAAGGCATAGATTTTTCCCAGGCTGTGCAAAAGTGCTGCCCAGGTGCTAGGTTAACAATCATTACAGGATTGTATCCCACCAGAAAATGTGAGAGCCTTGTAAAATACCTTGTCTTAGCATAGGCTTTTTCCAGGGGAATTTTTGCTCTGAGCACTTGAGATTGATTCTTTAATGCCCAGAGGCACAAATGCTAACCCTCCTCCTATGGGATGCAAAAACTGTCCTGAGAACTGGGGCTATTAAATGATGAGTGCTGGGGCTTGGCTTTAGCAAGGCAAACAGCGAAAGCAAATTCCTACAGCTATTTTCGACTATTCCCCCCCCTGTGTAGGGCGTGATTGGAGAAAGCAGGACCAGTCAGCTATCTGACCACTCTAATAGGTTTTGAATTATTATACTCTATTTTCTTTTTATTTCTTCAGCCTGAACCCATATTTATAAACGCTCTTACATGTGCACTCCATCTCTAACCTCATACTGAAGCATCATTGCTGCTGTATCATGAGGCCACAGCATCCTTCCAAGCCCCAAGTCATCTGCAGCAAGGGATTATGGGATTGGTAGTCTTCTGGAGTTCGGCCATCCCTGAGAATGGTGCTGGATCCATGCTCACAAGGGAGAAACCATCAAGGGCAGCAGTGTGGCCACAGGGAACTCCACCCACGAGCCTGTCCTCGGACCTCTCCCCACCAGAGTCTTGCCATATATTCATTTAGTGAGATGACTGCACCTGGGAATTCCCAATCTACTGTCACAAAACATCAAAGCATCCCTGTCACTTCTGAAAGAGAACAAGGTTAAGTGAATTACCAAGGTCACCTGGGAGCCTGGGCAGTAACACAAGCTTCCAGACCCTTATTTTCCTGCAAATTGACCAAATTCTTGTCTCCCAACCTTAATTTTAGGTTTAACACCCTTCACAAGAAGGTAGAACTGTGAACAGCCCTCAACTTTGTGCACTGACTGATAATAAAACCAAACAAAAAAGAAAGATTATGACCAAACCTTTTAAGCGAAGCTTGTGTAACTTGTTTTGCAAAATTGTTTTCTATGTTTCTGTGCATGATCAAGATTTACACTGGCACAAGTTGCCAGTGTTAAGCTTTAACTAGCCTACACAGCACATGGGCTGATCAGACAGGCAGCTCTGGGAGGGAAGAGGACAGAAAATACAGCCATAAGGAAGGAAAAATGTGTAGGAGTTCAGTTTACAAACCAGTGAAACCAACCCATGGGCTATAAATCACGACAAAGTTAATGTGTCTTACTTCAAGAAGGCCCCCAGCACTGAAGAAATTAAGTCTGACTGAACTAATGAGACTGGTTTGAAGATAATGAAAGAGAAATTTGTTGTTGGTGTGACAGCAGAGCATTGCCAGGAGCAGCCTTTGTTGGATCCATTTTATTGCAGACGTGTTGGTTTGATTCTTGGCATCACTGAATGAGGGATGTTCACACTAGGAAGCTGATCTCAAATCATCTTACATTTCTGGAGCTGTCTGAAGCTGGACGCTTGGAGCCACCTCTGAAGCAAAGCAGCTGCTTTTTGTTGTTGCTTTGGATTACAGGAAGAGAAGAGAGGCTCCATGCTGCACTGAGCCCTTTGCATGGGTGTAGTAGCTTGGAATTCATGGCAATTTTCAGCCATCAGCAGGAAGTGCTACCTAATATTGCATGGGCACGATAGCTCATAGAGGTCCTGGTGACCCTGCCTTGAGTGGTCTGTGCCTCCAGCTCCACAGCAGCCTGGTGCTGTTAGCTGAAACAAAAGCACAAAGCTGAGATGTCTCAAATGTGTAGGCCAGTTGCAACTGGACTGATGATTCTGGTGCCTCATTTATTTTGTAGCTGCCTGTCAGTGCCCTGATAAAGCTCTTGCGGCCACGCATGCACCAAGCTTCTGTGCTGGACCTGCGTATTTGGCCTCAGACCTGGGCAAAGCTGAAGCATACAGCCCATCCTTGTGCTCTTACTCACACTCTCCACAGTAAATGTGTATCTTCTGTCTCTGCTACCTTGGACCCTGAGATTACAGTGAACTTGCCCAGCTCCCGCAAGTGCTTGCAAGCTCCTCTGTCGGCATTCTGGTTAAGATTTTATACTTTCACGGTGGATGGCATGTAAGAACATGTAACACTCAGACAGCTCAAAGATCCCTCATTACTGTAGGAAGAACAAGGAGCCAAAGGGTCAGAACAGTGATCACCTGAACACCCTTCCTTGCAGTGCTTCCCTGACAGACTGAATTACTACTTGGGCTGGGGTTGGGTGATTCCAGGTCGTCTCTCCTGCACTTCCACTGCTCCTTTGTCAGCAAGCCCACTAACAGGCCCATGAGCCAGCAAGAACTCAGGACCAGGCAATAAACTGCTTAGTTATGAACCTGCCTGTGCTGACCACATTGCTTGGTCTGGCCCCTTTTCTGACCAAAGGATACTGTCACACAAACAGAAGATCGCCAAGGTTCCGTGACTATCAAATTCTGGCACTATGTCATGCCCTCTGGACATTATTTTGTCCCAAAATAGATGTAAAGAGACAGAAGGGTAAGATCAGTCCTATATTCAAAAGAGAGCTTGTAACTCAAGCAAGATGCACATATAGCAAGTCCTCGATATCAAACAGAATTTGTAAGTTGTACAGACAGATTTCCCAGATCCCTACCGAGCTGTTTTATTTCTGTACCACAGCTGTCAATAATGATTTGCAGTTGCTGCTAAACAGCACACACAATGTAGGATAAGTTACAAAACTGTGGGGCATGAGGTTACAAGGTCAATGCTTTTGACTTTGCAGGTCTTCTGCCCTGGCTTGGATAGTGTGTGCAGTGCTGAGGAGAACCTGGGGTAAGTGGACTTAGTTTTTCATCTCTTCCCGCCCTTACTTGGGCATGTATCTCCAAACATAACCTCCAGGGGCTCCTTATCTTTGCAGAGGAGCAGCATGCTTTGCCCCTTACAGGGACTCCTGCCTGCTTCTGTGCTTGTACCCTGTCTAGCTGGCCACATAGACTTCTAATACCCAGGAGCTTGCTCTAGTCTTGCTTAGCCACGTCTCTGATGCCGCATATATGTTGGAAAGCATTTCAGGGCTCGCTCAGGTCCTGTTCCCAAACTCATCATAAATCTACCCTTCAGTGAGAATCCCGAGACACACTCCAGACCTACAGCCTGGGGTCACGTTCTCCTAAACTTGCTCTTAGTGCTTCTTTAGCCACCAGAGTGAACAGCCACATTTCTCAGACAAAATGTTGCTACAAGAGTCATCATATCAGGAGCCACAGGATTTCAAGCATCCTGAAAAACCCAGACCTTTTTTGGGTCTTCCTTTCTGGTCCAAAGCTGTTTTGGTAAGCTGGGCCTCTCTGGCTGCAGTATCATTCAAGATTATATATTTCAAGCAAATATCTGTTTTCCATTGCAGAATTCAAAAAGGAATGCTAGTGACTCTGAACTCAGACTCTAAAATACTGTGAGCTGGGATGTTTTTCAGAGCTCTCATATCTTTACAAGTGAGGATCATTTTAAGGTTCTCCTGAACATAAAGGCTTGGCAGACATATGGAAGTGGGCACTGCTTTTAGGTCATCGCATGTGAAATAGCAGGGTGAAGTTTATTGAAACAAATACGTATACAGCATTTGTACATAATGAAAGCTAGATGAAAAGAAAATAAACGCATGTGAAGATGTTTAGAATCTGATATTCTGAATTTTCTAAAGCTCTGAGTTTTTAACTCCCAGTGAATTCAGTAGGAATCAAAAGTGTAAAAAAATCAGACCATCAATGGCTAGGGATGAGTTTGTGGCTAATAAATACATTTGTTTGTAGATGCCGATAAAATTAATGTTATTTGGATGTATTCATGAAGATATGAAAAACTTACTTGAAAGGGTGTGTTTCTTTAAGATGTGTACTGTTTTGACATTCCATTTTACATCTTATTCCTAATGTGTGTTTGCCCCCTGAGCACTACAGACAAGTAAATATGGTAAAGCTATATTTACATTCCAGCTGGATTTTAAAGGCCCATGAGGGATGGACTTCATGATGAAGACAGAAAGTTGGGACTGTGGTCACTCTTCAGTTCTGCTGCCAACTGCCTTTGATGACTCTCCTCACATAAGTACCAGCGCTTCCATCACTGCCCATGTTTTAGGAGGAAAAACAGCAGGCAGCTCTGCAGCCAAGCACAGCTTAGGGAAAGGTTTCAGACTGAATCCTAGTTTCACCAGAGTGCTTAATGACAGCCATGGGAAAAGCCTCCAAATCCAGGTGAATGCCAAGAGAGCTCAGATACATCCCTGGCACTAGCATACTGGCAGGTTTAGGAGTCATTGTAAATCCCAGGCTCAGCACTCAGCGTTTCTCCAGTACATCTGACTCATCATATGTATCTAGCCTGGAGCTAGAAGTCACAGAGCACTTCACATTTTGTCTCTCAATTCTCTGAGCGAGACAGCACCTATATGATGGCATAGCTGCTCTGCCCTGTCACTCTGGGATGCTGTAAGTTTTATGCTCGGAGAGCTGTTTAATGGTGGGGATGACAAGGGTTATGTTAGTACTTAGATAAATAGTGAGAACCATCAACTTATCAATTTAATCTGCCTATGAGAAGTTATTTTGTCCAAACTGGACAAAGAGGGGTGAAGGGGGTCACATTTACTGATTCACAGGGGAGCAATGCTGCCCTTCCTTGACCTGGCTGCCATCTCTCACATGCATGAGGCCAGTCACTCATTCTGGTGACAGTGCAGAGATGGGAAAGCCCAGTTCACCCTTGCAAGCTGTACTAGTCCTGCAGGCTGCTGGTTGCACGGGAAAGCTGCCTGACTGGACATTAAGTTCCTTCAAGTAGTTTCATGGCTCCCTTGACCCACTGCACTTCTCCTGGGAGGGGGGGAGATGCTGGTCTGAGGACCCATGCAGAGAGCAGTAATGAATCAATTTGGATGATAATGAACCACTGAGCAGATCTGATTCTGTTAGGTAGCAAGCAGTTAAAGCCCACAGATAGTACAATTTTATTTGTCTCCCCTAGCATCAGCAGATCTGACATGAGCAGGGAGCAAAGCCACTGCATAACAAAATGCCATCCTGACAGCCCTTTTTCAGGGTAAAACTGCCCTTTATCTCACCCAAACAAAAGCGTGTATAATGTTTTTCACAGTCCCAGGAGGAGCATAATAGTTGCTGGCAGCAGATCTGCTTTCATCATTATCAAGGCCCTTGTGATTATGTGTGTTATTGGTTCCTGTTGAGATTGTTACAGTGAAAACCATTTGTGTAAAATTAAAAGGAATAAAAGCTTAAAAATAAGGTATCATGTTTCACTGTTGTCTCTTAAGGAGTGAAATTAAACTATCCATGTAGGAGAGAAAGCTTAAGAGGTCTTGTATACAGGAACGCTTATTTGCATGGAGTGTTTCCATCTAATGAATGTGCTTTATCCTTGATAATTGGAGCTGGCTGGGTCCAGCAGAGCTCAGTCGTCGTTTAAGCACGGAACAAGGTACAAACACTTCTAGCAAAGAAACCTGTGCTGGATTGAAGTGTGTCCACATCAGAAAAGCTTGCCTGTAGAGTGTACTGAACCTTTTTGCGGGCTTTGACACAGATTAGAAAAGTACCAACTGAACCAGGAAAAAAAAAATCACAGAAGCATTATTAGATGTAGATTATCTGGACCAACTTTCCTGACTTTGGCCTTAGCTGATCAAAGGTAGTGTGAGTTTTGACGGAGATAAATTAAATGAAGGACCAGCCTTGATCAGAGCAGGTCTTCTCCAGGAGACAATCTAGAAGATACACACTGTGTCATGGAGCATATGTCCTCAAAAGGTGCAATGCCACTGAAATTCATGTTAATGATAAAAACTCACAAGGGACCACTGAAAGTCTTTCCATTTACTTCTTGTTCAGCATCAATCAGCAAATGGCCTAATAGATGAAGGGAAATTTTAGGAGGGACTTTCTCCTTCCCAGTTTCAAAGGAATCAAACTAGAGGAGGTCACAAAATGACAGAGACATTATTTCTATATCTTCTCATTTTTATATCACTGCTCTCCCAGATGATGATGCCAGTTACACGTTATTTTTCCTTAAGTCCTTGCACTCGTGGTTCTAACAGTGTTAGAAGGTTCTCACCATGCTAAGCACACATCCGAAGCAAACTTATTTGTGAGGGGGCCTTTCATCACAGTGCCTCTGTGAGACAGTTTTACCACTCCATTTTCTCTGGCCTCCCTGACTTGACTCACTGGGTCATTCAGGACCACAGAGGCTGATCAGTGAGAGCGAGGTGGCTGAGTTGGCATCTGGTAAGACTGGAGTGATGCTGACTGGCTGGGGGAAGCATCCAGAAGAGGTATTTGGGATGATTTTGAGCTCAGCCTTTTGTTGATGGAGTTTGCCAACTGAGGGCATAGTTCAGAAGTCTTCTGAGTGAAGTATGTGCAATGGTGAGGTTAGATATCAAAGGGCTATCTAGCCTATCCTTGGCCTCTCCAGAAAGAGTCTAGCTGCCAGCTTGTTCAATAATATTTGTCAACTTTGGTTTTGCATCACAAGGTTTTTAATGCTCATTGTACCTTCTTTTGCTCTATAACTTATCTTCCCCTGCCCCCATCCTGATACTTGGAGAATTTCTGGTTTATTTGCATTGTTGGGAAATTAGCAGTTTTGATATGTGGTCACTGACACATCTGTTTATCTAGGCATGTGTTGATAAAAGATGTCATGAGCATAACTGGAGGGCAATGCAAAGCCAGCTACATGAGAGGAGCTGTTTTCCAGTAAATCCAGCCCCCATTAGTACCTACAGTTCACAGGGATCCTGCAGGGAACTATCAAGACAGAAGTTATAAGTAGATAAAAGGTTTCTCTACAGATCTCATTGCAATTAAGCAAACGTGGGTAAATGAGTATTTTATTGTAACAAAACCCAGTTAATATCTAGCAGAGATACCTCCAGCAGGAATTGGCAGAACAGTATGAAGAATCTGCTTTACGAGAAGAACTGCCAACAGCTGGTCAAAAGGAAGAAAAGCAAGAAGAAAAGTGAAAAAAAACATGGCCAAGAAGTCAGGTTAAAGAGGGGAGAAAACTCTACAGAGCTACAAGTCACAAGAAGGCAGCATAAACATGCATCATTAACATTCACTTTCTAGAGCAGGCAAGCTATTGCAGAGCTCTGCACGAAACACTGATAGTACCTGTGAGAGCTGCTGTTAAGCCCTTGTCTTCTCTTCCGAGCTATGTGCTGAATGCTGCTGCCAGCATTCTGACAGTGGGCAACTGGTCTATACCACTAGAGTGATTTCTGTATTATTATTGAAAAACATGAATCTCAGCCACCAGCTGAAATCAGGTGGACTTCTTGTGCAGACCACTGCATATGCTAGGACAGATATTAACCCAAATTGCTTCCAAGTAAAACAGAGCAGGTGCTAGAAAAAGGGAACATGAGCTTCATTCAAGTGGAAAGTGGGGCACAAAGGGATCACAGGGGTTCCCAAAACTTCTCTGGATGCTGAGTTGGCTTCTGATGATCCTTGAAGCTGTGTCTGTGAGACTTACCTTAGTGAAGAACCTCAGGTGGTATTCCCCAGTGTACTATGATGGTCATTTTAATGCAGAGAGAAAATTTTTGTTTCCTAACAATTGCTACAAAAAGAATGGTTTTTTTGGACTCTTTCTCTCTTTTACTCTTATGCAAGAACTGCTCTTCAACTCTGATTTTCCACTGAATAGATTTTCTTTGGCTGCAGGCTGACCCAAAAGCCCTCAGCAAGCAGAAGAAAAATGCTAGTGCCAACAGCTCTGTGCTAGCCTGCGGCAGCTCAGCGCTGCTCTGAGCAGCCCAAGCATCTGAGTGCCAGTTTGGGAGCCTGCTGCTGCTCATCTCCACTGCCTAATTGGCAGAGAACTCTGTAATTGCTACAAGTCAACAACACCAAGAGTTCAACACAAAAATCAAATGGAGGGGCAAATTGAATGACTGTACATGACAGGTACATGCTTCCAGCAAGAGAGCCAAAGGCTCTGCATCTCTCAGCAAGTGAAGTATAAAGCAAGTTGCACGCACATGCACATAACCTCCAGCATGCAAATGTACTGAGCTCAGTGAAAATACTGAGCAGTGAGTTCAGCATGTATTTAACTCATGGCATGGAAAGGGAGCTCTACATAGTCAGGTTAAGAAGTGAGAAGTAATTATTTGCCTTCTTGTGTAAAGAATTTATGAGACACACCGAGGACTGTGAGGCCAGGCATTGCTCCTCACAGCTCAAAAGAGGAAAGCAGGTTTCCAGCTCTGCTCTTCCCACTTGCAGGGACCAGAAGGTTTCTAACTAACCTCATGTAAACCTTGAGAAAAACCTCTCAGTATAGTGCACAAGGAACATCCAAGGTTTATTTCTTTTGATTCACGCAATCCATCTAAATGGCCTTCTGCCTAGGCTCTCACACATTCCCTCTGCTGTACCATCTTGTCTCCCACGTCTCTGCAGGTTCACAGAAGACCAGCCAAAACACGACAGCAGAGTGATTTCAAAGCAGTAGCACCAGCCTGCCCTATAAATAATGCATAGAGATCTTTTGTAGTGGAAAATTTTGCTTCTAAATCTTCAACAGTGTTATCTTTCCCATTCCTGCCTTCTGCCGCAGCTTTCCTGTAACCCTCCTAGAATTAAAGTTAAGTAAACAGCAGCTCTGAAGTGCATTTTTTTCTACAGGTTCAGCAATGAATGGCTTCTACTACTCCCTGACTTCACAGTTGAGCAGATCACCTTTTCCAGGGAACAGGCAAAGACAGCAGTAGAGAAAAGGCCTCGAAATACAACACTGCTACAGTGATCCGTGAGAAAGGACATTAAATACTGTTTTTTGTAAGAAAATAGGACGGCATCCAAGAAAAGCCTAACCTTGACCATCCATTTTTCTACTTCAGTGATAAAAACAACCCAAAGGCTTCAAATACTGGCAAGACAGAAGTAGAAATTTAAAGATCAAATCAGACATTTTCCTGTAAGACAAAATCTGATTACCTCTAATTGCTGACTTAGATATAGCATGCTATACCAATACAGAGGGGTGTGAATAACTAGCTGAGCTACATGTTTGTGCAGTTCTTTTCCTTAAAACAAACACAAAAGTGTAAGATTTGTAAATTGAAGAGCTATTACCCCATTAATTTGTTTGCTTTGCTGACAGAGACAGAGCGCCGGCTGAAAATGTCATTCCAGCTGCAAAAAAAAAAGTGATTACTTCAGGAGTTCAAATGTAGGGCTGAATATTGCACTTCCATGTCTGAAAGGTCCCCGGAGTGAAGGAAATAAACAGCTTATCATAAAGTCTGCACTGTGGCTCAGCACATTTATAATTGTATCAAGCGTGCTAATGGCCCTGAAGCAGAGACTAAGTGCACGAGGAAGCACCCATGCCTTCTGCAGAAAAACATAAACAGATACTAAAAGCAAAGGAGATAATAGGTTTAAAAATAACACCCTGCAAACCTCCACTAACTGAGTGGTATTTATATAAAGATGCTTGCCAGATCCAAAAGCACTCAGAGGAGTACTTACTGTCATCTCTTCCTATCCACCAGTTTGGTCTTGCTACTGGCAAGGGCTGGCAATCCAATGCATTTAGCTCCTCAGAAGTCCACAGAGGTCACTGTTGACCAAAGGGATCCACTTTTTTGCCCTTCCTACCTCCTGTTCTGCCTTGAGAGGCTGAGCCTGATTGTTGACCACCCTTGCGTCAGAGGAACTGAGATGCCAAGATCTGAACTGAGCCCTACAGTTGTACCGTATGGGTCTGTAAGGCCTCATATTTTTGGATGCCAGTGTCATAAAAGTAGTTAAATTCTCAGCAACAGATGGAGCAATTCTTATCTGATGTGTGTTCTCTGCAATGGTAATAAACAGCAGGGAAGCAGTGTAGCAGCCCAACCTACTAGCACATAAGATGCTGTCCCTCCCCACCATCAACAGGGACAACTCCCTCCCCTAGAACTGTAGAAGCTGGTCTGTTCTTCTCTTTTTCAGGTTGCTGCAAAGCAACAGCTTGGAGATAGAGATGCTCTGGATTGCTGAACTCTTCCTTTTCCTTTCTTCTGCTGTTGTACAGACAGCGTTGGCCATAGAGGGGACATGATGGAGGGGACATGATGGAGAGTCCGCAGTAGCATTGGCTGGCTGCTGTACACTGGTGGCAGCCCCATGGCTCTTGGAGTGGCCCTCTGCCTCCCCAGCTTCCCAGTACTGGGAGCACTGGCAGCATGGGGACAGTACGCTGGTGGCCTCCATATCTTTTCTTTTCTACCTTCCTGCTCCTAGATTTTCATGTGTCCCAGGCTGGCACTGCCTCCTGTGCAGTGGGTATCCTAGTTTAGCTGAAGCCTCTAAGATACCATGGATACATATACAAATGATGTTGTTGATAAATCATGGCTGTTTAATGTATTGAAGGACTGAATTTTTGTAGCCTCATTGCTGCTGTTTTGTTCCCAAACAACAGCATGTTATTTTTAATTTCTAGCTCTTTCACTGCCTCCTGGTATTTTGTCCCCTGAAGACTGAGTTCTCCCCACCTATCCCAGGAGCAGGTTGGCACCTGGGTTACCTGTATACAACTGTTTGCAGCATGTTCCTCCACTGACATTCCTATTCCCCTTCAACCATGCTGGATCATTAATGAGACTGTTACTTAGATAATTAACTATTATTTATGCAGAAACACAATAGAACATTGTCAACTTGAAAAATCCTGTTCCTAGATGAAAACTTAAATTCTTGCTAAAGCTGAAAATGTTGACCAAGTTTTCCTTTTCAAGTTCCTCACGCACCTGCCAGTAAGCTGAGCAGACCCATGCCACTTCCTTGCTGCACTCTCACTTGTGCTCTCCAGCTCAGTCCTTAACCACCACCGTTTGACAATTTGTAGGAAGAAACATCAAAACCTAATAAAGCCAAATTATTAGAACTCTGGAAAAAACTATTTGAGATAAGCTTGCCTTTCTAATGACGTAAACCTTCATTATCACCTGTAGTTGTGCTTTCCTCAGGCATTTTCTAGCAGTGACACTTTCAGACACAAAAGAACAAAGCTTGAAAGCACTGTGATTGAAATTATTAACAAGGAAGCACCAGCGCTTTGGAGGACTATGAAATATAAATCTACAGAGAAAGACATACATTATGTATAAGAACATATTCTAGAAAATACCCAAAGGGAAAAACTAGCTACCCATGAAAAACTGTGACGGAGACTTTCAGCCTCAGTGCTCACATTTCTGTTGAAATCAGGCATGGAGAACTGATCAAGAAGCTGAAATCAATGAAAGACAACAATTCACAGGTTTCACACAGTGATGAACTTCTGTAAATCAGTTAGGGGGAAAATGAAAGACAGGTGAATGATTTTGCTGCTTATTTTCTGTTACAAATCAGTAAGAATCGAGTTTTCAAACTCTCTAAGAGAGATGCAAATTCTAACTTATTGCTGTAAAAACTCACAGGGAAATGTGGAACTGCATAAATTCAACAGATGCATGGAAACAAAATAATTGTTAGCAAATGTGAAATTTCAGACTGGTTGTCTACACATACGTGGTAGGCGAAGAGCCAGCAGGTACCGGAAAGACTTGGAGGTCCAAATGTACTCAAGACATCGACAAAACAAATCATTGCAATACCAAAATAAACCAGTCTATGACTGACAACATAATTTTTACACTCACAGCCTCAAGCCCTTCTCACATAGTTCGAATTATTGAGTGATCTTACATGTGCTTTGGTTTGGGGCAGTCACATGTATCTGTGCTTTGGCTAGAAGTCCCTAATATTTCAGGTACCTAGTTCCACTATGGACCTTACTCCCTTACAATTATCTTAAAAGCAAGGTGAAGGCATTGATTCACAGTACAGTTTAATTCATCTCAGAAGACCACTCCCAACATCCTAAAACAGAGCTGAAAATAGCAAAAAGCCCAGTCATGCTTTTCTAGACAATAAAGAAAATAAATGGTTTAAATTCTAGCAAATCTACAAATGTCAGCATTTTAACTTGCAATAATATAAAGAGTATGTGTTTTCCAGGAAAATGCATCAGCTTAACACACCTTAAATCCCACTGTGATCTGCTTGGACCCTCTTTTCCTCATCCACAGTCTTTTCAGTGCCCTGGAAGAGGAGCTGTTTAAGGAAATCCTAAGGAATGCCCTTTCCATCTGTGAAATCTGCAGGCTGAAACAGCTGTTGGCTTGTTCAACTCCTCACCGCAACTTTCCCAGCCGCAGTTTACAGTGCCATGTGTTGAGTTTGATGGGAGTCAGCCTTAAACTCTGCTGCTTCCCACTTCCTCAGACAGTCCTGACGGATAAATCTGGGCTCCTGAGTATAATAGCATCTGCTCATCTCTTCACTTATTAAAATTAACCTTTAAATGCTTCACCCCAAATTTCTCCAAGTTAGAGCTCCAACCCTGCTTTTCTAAATATTTTTTGAAAGAATTGTCCCCAAGGAATGGGCTGGAGCCTTTCTGTTTCGTTCAAACTTTCCTAGCCAATATGACCTGTTTCAGCAAGGCCTGGAGGATAGCCACAGGGACTTATCAATACAAATCCCTCTGACTTGCAAGCGGCATTTCCTAAAATAGTCCTGCTGGGATTCCCAGCTCACCACACAGGAGGGCTGAGCTACCCTTTATATTCTTCAGGCTCTTGTCCTGTGGGACACCCCATGACAGAGGACATACTGGAGCTGTTTGGTGACTTCAGCTGGCCTAACTCTGCAGCCCTGTGACAGCATGAAATAAAGTGCCCCATGACACTGCCTTTAAGTGAGAAAAAGCTGCTGGAAGCCACATTCAAATCTCCTTTCCTGTTTTTGTTAGTGCCCATATTGTAAAGTCACAAATAATTGTTCTTGAAATGCTGTTTGCAAAAATAGCATTTGGATAGTTTGCGCACTACATTTCCATCTGGAGCGGATCTTTTTTTCAGCAGTTCTAAACACATGGATACATAATGGAAAAACCTGTCATGGCTTGAATAATGGCACCATGGAACAGAGAGCAAAACTCACTAAGCAATGAATCCCAAAGAGTACCGAGCCCTCAAGGTCCAATTTTGCAAAGCTGTTAAGCATGGATGTATGTTGGTTTAAGCAAGCTGCTGTTGTAGCACCTTGCAAGATTTATTGTTAGTACTCTGAAGGCACATATTGATTCCTGGGATATGCAAAACTGAAACAGTTTTTACAGAAAATTTATCTAGAGTATTAAATCTGGAGCACTGTGTTTTGGCTCGCTGTTCCATTCAGTTCATCTAGCCAGTCTCTCTACCTTTGTTATCAATATCCCACTCACAACTGCCCTATCTTGCTTTTCAAGCAAAACTGTTAAAAACATCTCAAAAATTAATTGATTCTAAGATCACACCTAGATCCCTTGGGCTCCACAATCACTTTCTCAGGAAACATTTGAAAAGCCGTCTGTGTGTGCAAAGCCAATATCTGACTTTGCTTTATGAGGCACAACAAAAGGCAATTCAACAAACTGCATCCAAGTCTACATCAAAATGTAATGAATGACATAATGTGGAGGCAACCTTTGTCTGGTTCACCGGGCTAAACTCATCGGTAGCTGAACACTAAGAAAATTGATGGAATTCTTTGACTACAGGCTGCAGGGGTCTTTTCAGTAGATAGGACTCTTCATGCTCTATCTACTGCAACAACCAAAGGCAATGCATCAAAAATCTCAGCTTTCTGGAGTTATCAGCTGTTCAGATTTAATACAATTTCTGCACTATTTCCTTCTGTAATTTCCAGCTAGCACGACTTAAAGTTGGAAAACTGGCACAAAATTAAGAGGAGCAAAATGGATGTATTAATTTCATCTTGTGCTCTTTATAACAATCCCATTATTCCCTCTGCGGTGCTTGTGATTCTGGACTCCTGGATCTGGCAGTGCAAACAGCCTGACAGGTTTTGTGACTGACAGCGTGGTTGTAGCGTGGTGGTGCCCACGTGAGATAATCACAGCCATGCTATTGAGCTAATGGAGTAGCAAAGTGCATTTTAGGTCTGTTACTTCCTTGCAAACAAACAATACAGCAGCATTATGCTGGAATCATCCCAGATTTTGCAATATGGCTGTCTCAAGATGAAGGGGTGGCTTTGAGCAATTGCTCTCAAATGCTGCAAAGCTGGGGTTTTATGAAAGGCTGCTGGAAGCCAGCTCAGGCCAGGGGAATGCCCTTCCTAACGCCAAACCCAAGTGCCTCAGACAAAAAGCAACTAGGAGCTTCCATTCCCACAGAAGGTGAGGCCTGCACATGCTTTCCTCACAGTAAAGCCAGCAGATGGGCAGAGTTGTTGACTTCTTTCTGTATCTTAAAGTATGTACAACTCTCTGCTCTTCTGCTCAGGCTTTGCATTTGCTTTATGAAGGAGGGGCCCAAGGGCAGTTTTAGTCCCCAGGAACAGCCTGCTGAACACTCGGGGAAGGAACACGTCCAGAAAAATGGCTGGTGACAGACATCCACCATTTTGCCCCCCTGCTCCCAGATGTCCCTCATGGGTCAGTGCCCCAGAGGGAGTGTTCTCACGCCCAGAGGAAGAAATAGAGGCTCTCACCAGTGCCAGCAGCCTCATTCTCTAGGCTAGAAGGCCAGGTCCTCATTGTGGTGACAGCAGGGCTGCCCTCTGCCCTGAGACTCTGCCCACCGGAGGCCATTTCATCCACCCCTCTCACAGGTGCTGTTCTAAGGGCACACAAAATGGCACCTGGCCTAGGGCTCACAAAATGGCACCACACATCCAAACACTGCACCTTGGAAAGCTGGTTCTTTTCACTGGGTATCTCTTTTTATCTGGTGCTTTAGCAAATTTCTGGGGCATGGTTATGCGGAATGCAGTCAGTATCAAACACAAAACTGAGATTTTGGGGTTTGAGTTTTGAACTGACTCATGGATACCTTGACACGCTTCGCCACAGCCCCTCTCGCAGTGTACAGCGCTCTGCTCGCCATGCTCAGTGCTCAGCCAAGCCATGGCAGCCAGCCTGCAAAACTCCTCCTCGGCAAGGGTGACAAGCACCCACGCCACTGAGCTCCTGGAGTGAGGCACTGGCTGCTCACCCTCCTCGCTTCGTGTGCACGAGCGCTTTGTCTGGGGGCTGCTCTCCACAGAGCCAGCCCACCACTCGGGCAGAAGCGGACAAATGTTTCTCCAGGTTGGCAGTGACTGGGAGGAGTATACAGGTGTCGCAACAGCCAACTATTTCCCAGTCACAGCCAGAAAACCTCCCCCTTTTTAATACCAGACCATGACTCTGGGAATAAAGTCCCTGGCCTGATGTACACAACGTATCTGGGGGCCTTCCATAAATGAACTGCAGATTTAAAAGGCAACTGATCTTGAGGAGGCAACAGAAAAAATGTACGTGCCATGTAGAATTAAAATTTCAAATGGATATGGTATAAATCAGACCTCATGTCAAATGGAAAGCAGCTAAATGCATTTTTCCCAAGTCCACTGTATTTGTCTTCCCAGCCAGTAGCTACCAGTTTTGGGTTTTTTTCTGGAGTGTTGCATGTTTGCACTTGTCCTCAGAGGCTGGCCAAGATCCAACACCCAATGAATACATTGAGGGCCTTCATTTTCCTCCAGGTCCAGATCCTCTCAACAAATGTTTCAGTGAGACTAACGAACTCAAACTCCTTCACAATAATTTTTTTTTGTTTCCATTATATAACTGTTTGTATGGGAAACAGCTAATTATTTGCAATGAAGAGGGTTTTAAATTTTGCAACTTCTCCTTGGTTGTTGTTTTTTTTTTTTCTTTTTTTTTTTGCACAACAATGAAGCATTCTGGAGTCCCTACAATCCATTCTTCAGATTTATTTCACAAATTCAAAATCACAATAATTCAATGCGTTATTGGGCATGGAGTACTTTTCCGTTGCAGGCAATATATAGCAGATACAGAAGGTCATGTTATGATGGGTCTTGCAAGTCACATACCAAATCTAGTCTCTAAACAGAAATTTATGACCTTCTCCTTAGCCCTCCTTTGTGAATGTTTGTAGAATAACCTTGGCATTTTCCTGCTGTTGCCCATCTTGGTATTGCAACTTACTTGTGGTTGTTTGGGGAAAGGAAATACAAGAGGCATGTTTCAGGAAGATGCATTAGAAATGTGGACCAAAATTTGAAGTAAAGT
This sequence comes from Syrrhaptes paradoxus, assembly GCA_013400615.1. Lineage (NCBI taxonomy): Eukaryota > Metazoa > Chordata > Aves > Pterocliformes > Pteroclidae > Syrrhaptes > Syrrhaptes paradoxus. The sequence continues at coordinate 56,899 of VZTO01005664.1, read as the reverse complement.
TTTTTTCCTTAGTTTCCAAGTAGGAAAATCAGTGATTTTATAAAATGACTTAATGTATAACACTCACCTCTTTATTTCATGTATAAATTATCTAAATATTAGCTAAACAGGCAATAGTTAGACAAACATTAATTATGTATATCCTTGTCCATAGAAGTTACACAGAGCTATGATAGCTACAGATTTCACCTTACAACAATTGTAACTCAAGGATTTTTGTATTCTCAGATATAAATGGCATGTTTGTTTTTAATACATCCACAAGTGAGACACAGTGGTCTGCATTCTTATGAAAATAGTATTGCTCCCTTGATGAATTTGGAGGCCAAAGATGGCAAAGGAAACATGGCTTGTATCCCAAAGCACCTGAGTGGCAAAGCTGTATCACAGCTCAAGTACTCCTGGTTTCCAAATTCTTCTTCAGGCTTATCCTATACTTTACTGCTACTGATGAGCTTTACCTGCTTTACAGTCTGCTACGCATTCAACTCCCACACACACCTGATAGTGAGATACAGGCACAGTTTCTTAAGCAATTAAAAAGAAAGAAATTAAACATCAGAGAAGACAGAGTTGTAAAAACATTATTGTGTCTTTGCAAAAAAAAAATTATAGATCCATAGTTTTACCTCACCTTTTTCATTTATTTATATGAAACGAAAACTGACCTAAAGAGAATCTGTCCTCTTGAGAAGTGTCATTCTGTCTCCATCTATAATGTACAGACTAGTAAAATCAGGTTGGTATATCAACAGTTTTTTCTAACCGTTGATATAGTCAGTATATCAGTGCTATAGATATAACAGATACAGTCAGTAATTGGTGCTGCAGACACCATCTATCTTTAGCACCTTAATGCTTTTAAGATGATAAAATACCTTCTGCACCACTGCAAAAAAAGCCTGGCTTCTGTTTGTTATTTCACATGGTCAGTACATAAACCATGGATAACACTTAATCTTGAAGCCAACTCGCGATCAGCTTGAGAAACACAATTTATAGGATCAAATTTCTTTCGCTCTCAGTCCCCTGTTCTGTATTTCTAGGGATAGGGCACAGGGACTTTGCTCTCCCCAGGAAAAACTTTACAATACAGTAAGGGAACTTAGAAAATCCAAAAGGCAGTTATTTTAGACACACACACAGAGTAAACAGAGCACTGTCTTAGTGTGAAACAGGTCTGAGTCACCTCTTGTGGTTTCCAGTGAGTTCATGAAGAGTGCCATGTGGGCATATAAGGGTAGAATTTGGGCCACAGTGTTGAGAAAAAAGCTCTGATGATAATGATTTCAGCATGAACAGAAATATATGGAGTTCAAAGAATGCATTCAAGCAAGCCAGGGTGAACAAAAGGTCCATCATTTACTGGAGACTTTTCTGCAAAGAGCTATTGCTTGGAAAACATAATGATGGATGTAGTGAACTGAAGCTTTAATAATAGACATTAATGAACACCATCAATGTTCATTCTTTTTTTATCTGCTAGGAACAGGGCTGTGTTTACACACAGGCAGAGCACGCATATACTTGGGGTTCCTCACTGTATAAAGCTCCATCACGGATGGCTACTCTGTGTTGCAACTGGTCCTGTTGTTTTTGTCTTTCTTCTCCATCTTCTTTGAGCTCACCAGCCAACTGGAAGTACATGTTGCAGGGGATCCAATTGTCTTCCCTTTGCCACCCAGCTCAGGGATGGAGCAGGTGAGACATCTTTGAGGTAAGTGGGCTCTGGTAAAGTTTACCATGTGCTTCAGTATCCTCAGGAACTATAAGAAGAATGAAATTATTTTCTAACAGCCTCCTTGTGTTTCTCATTCTTCCTCTCTGGAGTTCAGGGAAGGAAGTTAATAACTTCAACTTCTTTTCTAGCCAAATACATACTGAACATAACATAAGGACATAAACTTGTCCACAATGGATTAGACCAGAGGCCTTTCTAGTGTGGGAACCTTTTCCAACGGTCATTTTCATGAGCATATGGGGGGAAAAATTATCTCCTTCCTTTGCCCGTGTGGAGATGCAGAGATCCTGTATTCATATTCTGAACAGAGCCCCGAGGCTTATTCAAGGCAGAGCCAGAATCAGAAATCGGAAAGTCATGGTGTCTTTTCAGAACTTCAGCAGACAGACTTCTTCATCCTACTTCATCCATCACTGTCAGAAATTATTTATTCAAAATGTTTATTGGAGCAAAAACGAGGCTAAATATTTTTATATATATATATATACACACACCTATTATACATACATGGATATATTTGCAATTGATACTTGTTTTCCACCTCTATTTAACTTTTGCTGCTACGAACACTCTTTAAGTTAGTGCTGCCCTTCTCCTAGGCTGGCAAAAGCGCCTGCAAATCAGTTCTCCCTTAATTTTCAAATCAGCAAGTACCAGTTTGCAAAAGATGCTTCCAGCTCTTCTGTATTTTCTTTGGGAATAAACACAGCACAAAGCCTCCCTGAGACTTTCCGTGTTCTACACAGTTCCAGCTGAGGAGCATGGGTTATTCACACCCACCCCTTCCATCTGCATTTCATTAAACAGCTCTCAAAAGCAGGTTCTGGAAAGCTTGGAAAATTCACATGCCATGCTTGATGAGGGTGGGGAAAAGAATCCCCTCTTTTGCATCAGTGCACACAACTCTGTGCTCCACATTTCAAATATTGTCCCTGATACCACGGTGCTGCCTTTCTGCTTACCACGCACAGTGTATAAATCCTCAGGAAGCTGCAGGTCTGGTTTCTCAGTCAGGAGCACCGATTTGCCAGGAACTTAGCCAGGCTGCAGAAGACAACTATCTCTTTTCTTCTCCACGCTTGCTCCCCTTTTGTCTCACTCACAGAGTCCTGGCCCAGGAAGGACTTAATAGAACATTGTTTCAGGCAAGGGAGTCTTCTTTCCTGTCTGCCGTGAGAGCCAAAGGCAAACTTTCTGCCTTGTGCCAGCTCCAAAGAAAAAACATCCTTTGTGCTTCTCTGCCTTAGGAAAGGCACAACAGCCTAAGAGCCTTCCTTCTTTTAAGTTACCTTTGAACTAAACTGGAGTTCCGGTTAGTCGCCTTCAGCACAGCAAGTGCGTTCTCTCAGCAGAGTGAGATCTGTCTTCCATTAGCAAAAACCAGCCAGCACCAGCCCCCTCTGCAAGTCCCACTGCTACAGGAGAGGTCTTGTCTCTGGGTACCAGCCTGAGGCAGGTGAAGGAGGGGGCTCAGAAACCACATGGCTTCTCTTAAAGGAACTACTTACACACTTTATAACTATTGCTTAGAACGTGCAGAATGTATATTGGATGCTCAGGATTGCCCAGAAGTTACCTACAGACTAGTTCTGGGTATAAAGATATAACTGATTTCTAAATATGAGATTTCCATCTACAGAGGGTGTTCCATGGGGCTTTCAGAGTATTTCACACAAAAAATATGGGCAAGGAACACCAGCCCATACACTAGCCAGGTTCAGCTAGCAATAATACTATAAATAGCTAAAGCTCTGATGTTACCGAACAGGAATCTTCATTATGAGCAAGATAAATTGTATTAACATTTTCCAAAATGAAATCCAGAAGACATGCCTTCAGAGGTTTGTCCTGAGACTCAGCTCAAAATTACTACCTTAGAATACACACAGAGTTTCACCCAAAGAAGGCACTAGCTCAGGTATGAGTTCTGGAGATGTGGAGAGAGATCATTACCCAGATTTATCCATCACCTTGCCTACCCAGAGACAGAACCGCACTAACATGATTATACCATTTCTTTTACAGGGAGGACTTGGCTGTGCATCTTTACAGCCTACCCCTTGCACTTCACCTCATGTCCAAACCCCGTGTGCCCAGGACTACCTTCAGCAGCACTGCACCAAAAGAAAAGAAGACACAGCTTGGTTTGAAAAAGTCATGAGAACTGCCTTGGCTCCACAGCAAACAGTGCTGAAGTGTTGTGCAAGAAAAAAATAAACTTTCTCTTTTAAGGCTTCCTTCAATTAAATCCTTTTGTAAAATAGACAGTTTTTTCTAGTAAGTGGAGACTCAAGGGGGTTCTGAATTTAAATTAATGACATGGACAATCATAAATTAAAACTACCTAACTCAATTCTTTTTGTTCATGCCATCATAGCAATTATAAGGAGCTTTATCACAACCACCAAGCACAGAGTATGAGGTCCTTAAAAAAGCTTTCAAAAATCATTACAGTACTTCTAATTTCAAACAAGAGTGAGCTTGATTTTATGCTCCAGCAAATAAATTTAGCCCAAATACAATATTTCTTTGGTTTTGTATTCAAAATAGCAATTTTTCTCTGTAGATTTTCCACCTAATTAAAGAACAGACATTTATTAATGCATAAGCATTATCATTTTTCAAATCAGTAACAAAGCACACCAAATAGTATAATGCATATTGCCTTTTTATTGTATTGTATTATAGACAAAGAGGAGTACATACAGAATAATCACTCCCATCACAACCGTGAAGTTGCAGCGTCACTCTGATCCCTTTGGGAGTCAGGGAACATCTACTTGTCATTCACTCCACCTTTTTATCATAACAAGCTGTGTATATCATAACTCAACTGTGAGTAACCATTTTTCTAAATAAAAACACAGCCAGACAAACAGTGCTTACTAACAGGACTTTACAAGATTCTTTAACATACCAGCAGAACAAGCATGCACAATAGCAATACAAAACCATGGACATGCTGCCCCTTGAAAAGGTGATCTGTACTGGAAAACTCTCAGGTCCAGTGCTGGAGCTCCACCTCCTGTAAAAAGCCGCCTCAAAACCTGTGTATTACTTTGGTCGAAATCTAAGTGGGAGTAAAGTAACCTAAGACTGGCATTTTGCACAGGAGTTATGTTAAACCTATTGTTTTAGCTGTAAAATAAAATATGGTCAATGATAAGAACTTCTACTGCTTCCCATCAGCCAGTTACCAGTGCTACAGTGGAACGTAATGCTACTAGAAGCAACGTGTTGCTGTGTCCTGCTGCTTCTCTTTTATACAAACGAGGTCCTGATGACCTATAAAGGGTGTTTCTAGAATACTACAAAGGACAAAGCAAATTTCCTACTTGAAAAGCAGGTGCAAGGAAGCTTTGCCTTGCTGAGCACCACATGCCTTTCAAATAACATTGGCAGAGGATACGGCAAACACTCCTTTGTGTTATTGAGTACGACTGCACACACAATAATAAATTGGCAGTGGGTCATGGTTCCCTGTGCCTACTGTGGCAGATAAAATGGGAGAGAAGCAGTTTGGGAACAAACAGATAGCTACCATCATAACTTACTGAGCAGCCTGACAATAAAATATCAGCCATTTATAGGAAGAGAGACATATTAAAAAGAATTCATAAAATGACTTTGAAAACCACTGCTGTTGATACTGGTCCCATACTCTTGTTTGTATAAAAGTTTCTAGCCTGTGTATAGATGATCTAGCTGATATACAGATTTCTATTAATATATTTTGGGGATGATGTTTTAAGCCCTACGAAAAATCCATTATTATCTACAAGAACTTTCCACTGTGGCCATTTTCTTCTCTCCCCCTCAAAACAAAGGAAAAAAGGGGGGTGGGGGGGAAGGAGAAAGGACTTGCTATTCTTTTTCAAAGAGTAACAAGATGCAATCTTGCCTACTACTACTACACTGCCTAAATTATCTCACAGTGACTGCAGCAGGAATATTAATAGTATCAGCACTGTAACCCACTGCTACAGAGTGTAAAGTCCATGTAGGAGCTATGGCCTATTTTGGAAGAACTTAAACATTTCTCAAAATACAGTTTGCAGGAGATTCCTGGGCATGCAGGCGTTCTGCAGGCTCTCTGCCAAAACTCTCTGTAGAGGCCAGTTTGAGTGGTTCAATCCAGTATGTGATTTGCTTAATGAAAGACACTTCTCCAGAAGATTTTGGCAGACACAATCAGTTCAATTGCCAGGCAGTATTCATGTGATTACAAATGTTACTGATCACATTAGATACTTAATAAATCTCTCCAAAAAGATCACAGCTACTGTGTGGCTCTGAGAAAATAAAAAATTGCAATACAGATTACTGTGTTTGCTGTGCACCGGACTATCGATACAATTGCGAACAAGTACCTTCCTTGGGCTGCCAAGCAGTCAGTGATAGCTATTAATTTCTATATAAAGCCATGACTGCTTGTTTGTAAATGTTTAGCTATCCATCATTGCAGAGCAGCTTCCTTTTCATTTTAGGGACACATTCTACCATAGATATATTAAAGAATTTGACTTCACTGACTTACACAGATCTATGTCAATTCACGTGTGTTGAGGGCTTGGCCTGAGAGTCCAAAGACAATTTTTGGCTTGAAATACCAGCAAAATGAGATGCCATCCTTACATAAAACCCACGAATGAGACCTTGGCACTGTTTCTTCTGCTGGCATTTCAGCAGATGCAATATAGCATATAGTAATGATAAAACACATCAAAAATAATCCAGTTGAGCTGTACCTGTTTGGATAAAAATTGTTTTCCTTGCTGTGTAGCAAAACTTGCACTCTGTATCTTCCTGTAATTTATTGAGCAGCATTCTAAAAATGAATTAAAGTCCATTGGCCAAATCCCAGTGCTCATTTCAGTGTATTGCACGAAAGCAATCACACAGACCTCTCTTTTCTGCTTTCAGGAGGAGGGTTTCTGTCTGAAAAAAAAAAATCAAAGAACTGAATATATCACTTTAAAAGAGTATATAATTGATTAGACCTAATCCCTTGGCACAGCTGTAGTCAAGGTGCTTGCTGAGTCAAAAATCATAGTTATTAGTGCTGGTTTTCATACAGAAAAGTGATGAAATAAGTATATTCATAACCAAGATGCATGGAGAGTATTTTTACAGTTCAAATATTTTCATTTTCACAGTTAACTTCTAGGGAGTAGGGTGTCAAAATTATTAAAATGTCCTTTATAAATGTTGAGCAAAATTCCACTTTCAACTGCACTGCTCTTCATTCCTTCCCAGTGATTGATGGCTTCCTGTTGACGACATCTTCAGTACCGTATAATTTAATTGCACCAGATAGTATGTGCTGAGGAGCCAGTTGTGCTCTCAGTTACACTGCTGTTTCTCTAGAATAACTGAGTTCAATCCAGCTGTCAGTCTAACCTTGTCATCTGAAACTCATAATCTTTCAGGGGCAGACCTAGACTTGAATTTGTGGCTCTTATTTTAACCTGAGTTAATTTACTGACACTTGCTTTATTACCAACACAGTTTGGAGCCATGCCCCCAGAACTCCATCAAAAGCTTAAAAACATTCTCTATGTACATCATTTAAAATTGCTTGCTCTTCTTTTTAGGTCTTAGTGGAAAAGCATTTCCAAGTTTTTTTGCTCTATATTCAGGGAAAAAAACCTAACTTCAGATACTCAAAGATTTTTAAGTATCATTTATTTAATTGCAATCAAATGACTGAAATCTTTTGTGGGTCTCACTCTGAGAAACAAAGGCTGAATTTCCCAAATGGCACCATAATTTCTGAAGCTGAGCCTCTTGCAAGACTCAAAATAAAATTGTCAGTGCAAGCAACTCGCATTAGCAAGTGCAGTTATGACTGAAGAGAAACTTCTTCCTGGACATATCTTGTATTTTTTCACCCTGTGGTCCCTTAGGTAGCTTGCAGACTGACTTTGAAGAGATTCTTGAGGAGAAAAAAAAAAATTACCAGGCTTAAATTCACCATGAATGGGTTTCTCACCTGCACTGGAAAAAAAAAATAACAAATTATCTAAAATCTCTGTGAAACAACAAGATCTTCAGCCTGCTGGCGTTGCTCTGACATGATGCTTCCTGACAAATTAGAAACAGCAAAGGGATAGTTAGCAAAGACACACAGTTTCCAAAGGAGTAGCTGGGCTCTTCTACCTGGGAACCTGTTCCACCGAGCTCTGCTGCTCTTGGCCAGCAGTACCTCTGTCCCCCAGCAGTTCCCTCTCTCTGCTACTTATTTCTTGTTCTCAGACTGCAAGCTTTTTAAGGGAGAGGCTGTCTCAGAACTGCTTTTCTCTCCCCTCTCCCCCCTCTATCCTTTTCAACTCTAACTCTTGACATCTACCTTTGCATTAAAGAGGACTTGTTCACTTTCCTTGTCTGCTTTCACTTATCGGCTTAGTGCAATGGCAGGCGTTATTAAACACTCCTCCTTGCTTGTACAATGCAATCCTGGATGAGTGAATGCTCTCATTGTTGGGAGCCCAGTAGAAATCATAGAATCATCTTAACATCAAACAGGCTTATTGGATTTCACCTCAATGCCAACAAGCTGTCACTGTTACCACAGACCCTGCCTAGGCATCGCTCATGACTGCTTACAGGCAGGAAGAGCAGCTCTGGGGGCACTCAATTACAAACTGAAAGAGTATGAAAGAGAAGCATCAATTACAAAAATTAATTGTGGCCCTGTTGGCATTGGCTTAGGAAATCCCTGATAGGAATAGTCCTGCATGGGGCTTGCCCTTGCAACAACGACTTTCAAAACTCAGGTGTTGTTGAATGAAGTTATTTGTGTTTAAAACCTGAGAAATTATAGTCAGTCAGCATGAGCCAGGTACCAGCAATTAAGTAAGGATGTGGAGCCTGTACCTTCAGAGAACAGAAGGCCACAGTGTGCCATTTGTAGGGCCCTGGCCACTGCATTTCACTTTAGTATCTCTGCATCATTTAATAATTTGTACTTAACTGAAGCATCTCTTCCAGAAAGGCTCTGGAGTCTCAGTCCAAAGGCTGGAAAAGATGAACAGCAATAATACCCTTTATTTACTAGTAGTGTTAAACCCTCACAGTTGTCAAAAGGTGAGTGATGTTCCAGATAACTAGTTACATTTGTTTTGGTGATGCATGGTTCCAGTGCCCCTTGTTCTATAATACAGAGAGCTGTCTGAACCAGTGCCTTGGCATCTCAGGCCTGTCCAGGTCCTCACAGAAACAGATGCTTATCTTACAGCACTCTGGGACCAGCTTCTCCCTTTACACTCTGCCTCACCTCTTACAAGGCAGCATTGCTCTCTGATGGGTTGTATTCCCACACCACCATCCAAATACTAGAGCCAACACAGATATGTCTGAATACCTCTGTAAGTGGGATTACGGAATTGTGCTGCTTCTATTGCATTCAAAAAAATCTTCCTAGAGCAAGTTAGACAGAAATTTAGTACCATCTTTAAATTCCCATGTAAAGCCTGGTGACAGTATAAGAACCAACAACCGCTGTGATTGCACACGGTCTTGCTGTGTGATGTGTAGGTACAAACCATTTCAGCTGAACCTAATCCAAACAGGTGAAACCCTGCTATGCACCAGTCCAGTCCAGTTATTTAGTATTATGCTAGCGCACGGGAAGCTTTTGCAATGTAACCCGTACTGCACTCAGAGCTCTGCCCTAATCAGTTCGCTATTGATAGCTCAAGAAAGCTGAAGTCATCCCAGCCTTATTGTGTGGGGCCCTACATGATTGCCCAAGGTCACAAGAAACCAAAGGCAGAGCAACATAATTGCCCTTCTGTGTCATAGTTTGAGGCACATAATTGATTTACATCTCTTTGGTTGACTCTGCTGTGAATGACAATTTAAGCAGAGCGTGACTTTAGAGGAACAAGGAGTGGTCCTCACCTACCAACAGAGATAGCACTGGTCAAAGGCACTGAGTGGGAACCTGAAGGAACTGGGAGACGTGACTGTGAACTGGTTTCACTTACTGCAAGTTGCTTTACTGTCATGTTGCCAGTGCCAATGGAGCTGTTAGGGAAGGAGAGGTAGCACAAGACATATACTGGGGGCTTTATTAGAGGTGAGAGATCTCCTGCCTCTTGCAATCTTCAGACAGCGAACCACTGTGCTAAGTCTTACTCCACTCAGTGTTTGTGCACATTTATGAACCCACATATGCATCCACTGCTAAAATCCATTTAACACACCTTCATTTTTTGCTCATTTTGACCTCTGCAGCACAAGACCAGCAGGTGAAGTTGCAAAATGCCCTGTGTGCTCTGATAACTACCTGAGCAAATGTGTTTCCTCCTTTTTCACAGGGTATCGATCCATGAGCAAGGAACATATGTGCTTCCCTTTCCTCTCTGGCAGCCCTGCCTGCCACCTTCTTGCTCTCCTGTTCACCTTCTGCTCCTGCCAAGTGAACAGTCAGTCCACAGCTCAGAAGCAGTGTTGTGAGATAAAACGTAAATCACCTTTCTTGTTCTTCTCTGCCTTGATATATCTTCTTTCCTTCTCTATGTGATGCAGGGCCTGTCTAGGGTAATTCTTTAGTCTGTTATGCAAGAAGTCTGGCTAGATGATCTTTAATGAACTGTGAAAAATAATCTGCACTTGGTGCAATCCTATTTGCTGAAATGGAAGTGAGTCAGCAGAGATGTCACGTCTGCTGTACACAGACTGGCAGACCTGGCCACTTGGAGATAAGTAAAAACATTTCTATAGAAACACATACCCGCGTGTCTAGATTATAGGCCGTCTTCTTTAAATCCTGCAACGCCCTCTGCATGAACTCAAACGCATGGCAGTCAACACAGGGACGACCTGGAAAAAGGCACAGAAGATATATCACTGTCACAGCATGGAATTTGGAGCGTGGCAGTACAGAAGGGGTATACTCAGAGACCTTGTAATGCCAGGAGAAAACCCATTTTACCAGGCACCCACACCTGCGTGTGTACAAAGTTAGAAGTGGCTGTAGTGTGGGCTGTATCTATCCCTGTGAAAATGTGTAAGGACCAGCAAAAATACAAAGAGCATTTTGCTGCTTGTGCTTTTCTGAACATAGCCCAGGCTTGATTCTGCCTGGTGCCGCATGACCTCAAACCCCAGCTTCTCCCCTTAAAATGGAAATCCTCAACCCTCCTCAGACATGGGTTAATTCTCAACTATTACACTGAAAATAGCAGTTTGCAGTGGTTCAGAACTCAGACAGGCAGGTCTGTTCTAACACGAGCTCTTACAGAGCAGCTTGGCCAGGGACAGTGCCAGATCCGTATTTGCTTCCTTTCACCTGCTGCTGTACTTTTTCTCTGCCAGGAATGCAAAGGTTCCCACTGGCTCTGCAGCTGGTGCCAGTGTGTGTGCCCAGAGGGGCAGGGAAAAGGCAGAGAAGAGGAGGAGAAGGAGGAGGAAGAAGGGACTTGACAACAACTAAAATGGATCATTTCTGGACCTGGGCATTTCTGCTCTGCCGGGGTTCAACTTGCACCGATCTCAGGCCCTTTCATTCAGTCAGAAAGTTAATGAAGTGTGGGTTTTCAGAAGAAGAAATTGCAGATCCTAGTGGAGAGGCAGGGGGAATGGGACAGAGGACATTTTACATCGATCACAGAGCCTTCATGTTGGGAGGAGTGCTGAAATCCTTGTCCACAGGCAGCCACTTGTGCTGCTCTGACAAAGCAAAGAGGGTGCAAAGCTGCTGCTGAGATAGCTGGGGAGCTGCCTGGAGCCAGGGACCTGCCATGCAGCACTGAAGCACCCGTGCCTGGCACCCTGCTGCCACCACGCACTTCTGAGTTGGGCTGATGGAGGGGAGCAACCAGAATGCTTCTTGGTCCCCAGCAAGCCTCTTAGAGGCTTTGACCTGTTCAGGAGATGTTTCACTCCCACCCACTCTCCTCCAGCTCCCCTCCAGGCAGCTGACATCTCAAGGAGAGCCAAGAATCAAAGCAGGGATTTAATTCCAGGGATATGGGGAGATGAAAAGTCCTCACCTCTGTAAGAACAGGTGATGAGCAGCTGGGGAGGTGGCTGGCTATGGACTCTGCCACCCATGCAGCCCTTCAGAGAACACATCTGTTCAGCACTCTGGGGACTGAACTAGGGCAGATCTGATCTCTCCATCAAGCATCTCACACTAGCACAGAGCAACCTGAATGCAGTTCCCCCAATAAAACAGGGGCAATACCCCACCACCTGGAAAGCCTAGAGCTACAGTTGGACTTTTACCAACAGAGCTGCGCAAGTCCTGACTCTAACCAGGCTTTTAAACTATTATACTAGACAGACTCTCACAGCAGCCAATAGTAGATACATAAGGAAGAATAAGTCTCTAGCAATGTTCTTCTAGCCTGTCAAGACATTGGAGAATATCCTGAGTCTGGCTGGTGTTTCTACACCTGATAAGTCCTCCATTAATATTTCTTACATGAATTTGTCCTGTTGCTTCCTGAAACCAGGTAAACTTTTGGCATCTACAGCATCCTGTGGCAATGAGTTCCACAGCTCAGCTATTCAGTGAGTGAACAAAATACCATTACTGCCTGCTCTGAGCTTAACATCTGCTGCTTTCATTTCCTTCCTCTAATTTTTGCAGTGTAAGAGACAGCTATTAAAAATTCACCATCGTTGTCTCCCCTATGACTTTGCTGCTATCCATCCATCACTCTCTGCCTCAGTGTCTACTTTCCAGACTGAAGAGCTGGGCTGGTAAGCTGGCCTCTGTAGCTGGAATTAAGCTCTCTTCATGCCCACAATATTTTCAGTAGGATGCTTGTGGACATTTCCTCAATGAAATGGTGTCGAAGGGCCTGTTTTCACAAAGGTTTTAAACAAATCTAAATGTGTGCTGTTGCCAATAGGAGCAATCCCACCTTGCTTTCCTGCCTTGGCTACGTGTTCCCACACCTTCCCTTGCTCACAGCAAGAGTGACCACACAGTTGCTCGGTCAGCTGGATCACTGATATTTTTTTCTCCAGATCAGATCCTAAATGCCCCAGTTCTGCAGCCAGAACAAGAAACGGGGCAAGGACAGGGGGGGTAGGTCATGGGGAGGAGAATGGCAGAGGCAGCACAGGCTTACATCAGCTTAAAGCAATCATGAAACCAAACCTTAAGTCACATCATAGCAAAGTACAGCAGAGTGCTATTAATTCCTTGCTGACAGCTGGGAACAGACTATCATTCATAGGGAGACTTAACAGGTTTGTGGATTAACATAATGAGAATTACCAAGAGTCAGCTATAATTCTTTAAATGGGTCCTGTCAGCAGGAAGACTGTACATGTCGTTGTGTGTTTGGGGAGTAGTGGGGGAGCAGAACTTAAAATATGCTTCTTGGCTTCTTGGCAAAAAAATGGAACTAAAAGCACTGTGGAAGCCTAATTTACTTTCCCTCACATGCACACGGCATTTACTCTTTGTATTTCATTCACCTTGGCTAAGGAAAAGAGACTGACCAGCTTCTGTTCCTCAAATTCCACATTTCAGCTTTCACAGTGGGTGACCCGGGCTATAAGTGCAACGGGAGGTTGAGGAAATTACTTGATTTTTTTCAATGGATTGCACTGAACTTTAAGAAAATAATTCACAAACATTAGTAACACCACTTCATACTTGAACAGTCTTTTGCATGTGTAAAGTGCTGTGTATAAAGTATAAGGACATTATTAATCACTGCTAATTAGCATCATTAGTAAAAAGCTGAGCCTGGCTCTCTGACTGGCAGAAAGCATGCCAAATGGAGAGCAGGTGATGGTACCCCCAGCCAGACATCGGTGCCACACATAGGGCAGGATCTTTCTGCAATGCCAAGAAGAACCCTGACTCACTCTCACAATTCTCTCCTGTGACTCCTGCACCTCCCACACTTGCACAAGAGCATTGCTGTCCCTCTCCTGCTTTGTGGTGCTGCAGGAGGGACACATTTCTCCCACCAAGTGGGAGAGAGAGGCTGCAGGGCTGTGTGGTCCGTGATGGATTGTTCCTGCTAAAGGCATGTTCCCAGTCCCATGTCGCACACCTGGGAACAGAGAAAAGCATCAAGCACCACATTGGTCTGCCCTGGCCACAGAAGCACTCTGACCTGCCCTTCATTCCTTGCTCTCATATGCAGGTGTAAGACAAGACAAGGAATCTTCCTCAAGGGCTCTTCAGGGGACTCAGCAGCCTGGCCACAGGATATATAAAAGATAACTCCTTCAGACGGGGGTTGGAGACCCTGGCCAAGAGTTTTGTTCTACAGATGAAATGGGAGTTTCCACTACACAAGCAGAACAAGGAACCACTATGTACTTTTCCCAAAAATGTTTTTCAAGCATGATTTTCTCCTTGAGGAGAAAAAAATGGACTACTTGTCACCAGCCTTATTAATGTTAACTAATGCCTAGAAAACAGACACAAAATAGAGGTGAGGTCTGTTTTGGAACAGACCAAAATTTAGCACTAATTAAAAAAATAAGCCAAAACACCAAACACCCTGAGAACATTGACTCCATCCTCTAATATCTTCAAACTATTGCCTCATTTGGTAATATAGAGCTGTGACCAAAATTCAAGAGCTCCCAGCTCCACGGTGTGCTCAAGCCAGTTTGTCTTATTTAGTTTTCAGATTTGCAGAATAGCAGCAGGATTTCAGAGGTCTATATATGTTTTACAAATACAACATTGGGGTCAGCTTCCCCTGACCTATTGTTCCAACCAAATACTAAACTAAGCAAAATGTAATGCCCTAGCAGAAATAAACACAAATTTTCTTCCAACAATATCCAGGATGTCATATGTATTGTGGCAAATCTGGAAGCAAAACTCTTGAGAAGCAGATCTAAAAGACCTACAACCAAAGAGCTTTAAAACAAGTTCCAATTAAAATTATAGAATGCAGTTAATATATTTTCCTAAATAACTACTAATATTTTGCTTGCTTACTGATTTTATAGGTGCTGTTTTCTTGTGTTTTGCTGACGCGTTACAAATTCATCATTACTCCCTCGCTTCCCCTGGACCTTAAGATCTGTGTGGCTGCTGTGGGCTAAGTGGAGGAAACAAAGCAGGATGCGGTGCAGCGGGAGGGCATGAGTGTGGCAGGGCAGGTACGTACTTTCTGCAGGAATGACACTCCCAGAGTCCTGGCCGGCCCCCACCAGCCTCACGCTTAGCAGGCCAACCACCGAGATGAACGGGATCGCCAGACGCATCATGCTCCAGACAGCTGGCAACGCCATTGCTCTCATCAATAATTCAAGCTTTCTTCCCTGCCTGAAACGAAGAGAAATAGTGAAAATCAGCAGCTTGCTCCCAGCACGCTCCCCACAAAGGAGTGGACAAGACGTGATAAGCACAGACCCACATGTACATGCAAACCCACATGCACACATCACTGCAGCGACACACCACGGGCTTGCGATGAACCCCAAGGACCAGTTTGCCAAGTACCTGATCTTCCTTTTCACCCGTCTGCCAGACCCTCAGAGCAGCTGTAGCGAGCAGGCGAGGTTCCAGCAGCCGCTCTGAGCATGCGTCCCCCCTGCATCCCCCCTTCCCTGATTAGGGTCATTGCCATGGAGACTTGCTATGGCAACACTGAAAAATTGGAGCTGCCAAGTGGGGAGGAAGATTTAAAGGGACCACAATGTGATGGATGGTTGCTGCTGCACTCCTCCTCTGCCTCTGCTGCTTGAAGGCCGTGTCCTTGGTGAACACTGGCTGCTGCCACCCACATGAGAGGGTCTTCAGCAATTTTTGTGTTATCTGCTTGAGGAGACAAAGGCACTGTGCTGAAATAGGCAGCTCCCATCCCTTGCTTTAGCTGTAACTCAAAGTGAGATTTTGTTCTGGGACATTTCAAATGAGATGAAAACTCAGAAGTTTGATTGGAAAAATAAAGATCCAGGGCCTGCTGATGGCACCTTGGGTCTGGGGCAGATTCCATTATGGGCTTTGTTTAACTACATTGAAACCGAAGCCTTGCAAACAACAGCAACGTCAGCACATGAACCAACCAGGAACATGCATCCTGCACAGCATGACACCAGGTAACCATGATAATGGCCCAGGCAAAACCTATGCACCACAAAAGTTTAAGGATGTTTTGTTTCAAGCTCAACTCTTGATCTGGGATCTTACCAATAGGCTGAGTCCTGACAAAGCTCAAGCATGAGCCCTCCTGGACAGGGGATCTCCATAAGGACCTGCTGAAATCAAGTGTTCAGAAAGTGGA
Organism: Syrrhaptes paradoxus; assembly: GCA_013400615.1. Lineage (NCBI taxonomy): Eukaryota > Metazoa > Chordata > Aves > Pterocliformes > Pteroclidae > Syrrhaptes > Syrrhaptes paradoxus. Next base: position 40,936 of record VZTO01005664.1, on the reverse strand, counting down.
GATGATTCCTTTTGGAAAAGAGAGAGAGGGTCTCAATATGTATTTTCTGCAGAGCGTGGTTAAAGACCCATCTCACAACGTATCTGTTCAACGCACGGCTTTGTCCTTCTCTCAGGGGAGGACACTCCACCTCATCTCACTGGGGAACAGGCTCCAGCCTTCCTGGTCTGTACGGAATAACTAACTTGCCAGGCTGTGGAGGTATCAGCCTTCCCAGGCTGAGAGACAGTTTATCCCTGGCTTTCTATAGCCCTAGGGACTGTCACCAGCAATGTACTCTGCTTCTATTTTACTTGCCCCCTGTGGCTTCCTCAGAATTACCTCTCACATCCCTCATTTCAACGCTTATGCTTCTGGACCAAGTTAGGTTAAAAGTCATCTCAATGGACTCCAGGCTCTTGACCATTTTCTGGCAAAGTGGAATTGCCTTACGTGTGCAAGAGAGGACTTTGCAGGGGGGCAGCCCAGAGTTGTGGGGGCAGTTCCTCCAGGAATGACACACTGAGCAAACTTTTAGCCCAAAGTACACCTGAAACTCTGCTGCCGGTGCATGGAAGGTCCACATGAATGTCTCGGTCAATGGGGTCTTCGTAAGGTGAGTCAGGGCACACATGTGCATCAAAACGGCTCCACTGACTTCATGAGAAGCCCAGACTCCTAATGCGAGTTCTGAAGTCGGATGCCTGAAGTTGTGTGAGATAGCCCAATTTAACATTGTCTCTTCACAGGCCTCAGCTGCCTATTAAAGGAGCAGCTCCGTAAGAGCCAGGATATAATGGAACAACATCGTACAGTTTGACTGTACGCTCATGTAGGGCTGGTCACAAGTCTAGCCCTGATCTGCAGTTTTAAATAACACCAAATGGAAATTCTGGCACAAAATCCAAACCTTACATTTCCATTCACCCTGGCATATGTGTTTCTTGTGCATATCCTCATTACGGTCCCACAGACATATCATACTTTTCATACACAAGCTTCAAGAAGAGGACAAAAAGGAATTGCCTACAGATGCAATAAACTTCAATAAGATGGAAAGCACTGTTTGTTCTAATATTTTTTCAAGGTATCAATATAGTATTTTCTAAAATTGTACACATTTTGAAAAATCTTTTTCATAATTGCTTGGTCTTTTCAGTAGGTAGGTAGAGCTAGCAGTACAACCCACAATGTAAGGAAAGGAATTTGACATCTCAGGGAGGACGGGCAACCACAGAAGTAAGCAGAGGAGTTACCAATCTTAAACAACTGCAGAAAGTATGAAAGGGGGTCAGAGCAGAGAAACTGGAAAAATTTGGAATAGGAGAAGCTGAAGATCCTGAAATATGTCATTCCCAGGATGCTAAGGCTCAAGGATGCCTATACATGGTTTGGTGATATGTTGTTATTAGAGTCTGTATATCACAGCAAAGTTTTGCATAGTTGTATATGCATCCAATAAAGCTTTTCTGTGAGAAGATGAACGGGTTTTGTCTTGGTTTCTGTCTGTTCAACTACCCATTATCCAGGCATAACACTGTAATAGCACCACAGAAGAAGTCCTTGCTGAACTGGACTACTGCCATCCAGACAGTACAACACCATTGAACCTGCTCCCACTTGTGACAGTGGGGGAGATTTGCAGTAGGACACACTCTATCCACCATCTAATGGGGTGGAAGGTGTTATTTCTGTGTTACAGCACACTACTAAGCTTAAAATAATGTCCTTTTTTAAATTGCTTGGTGCCAATGTAAAACAATCAGACATTGCACTTGCAGAGTCAAGCCAGTTTTTGTGTCAAATGCCAAGGTCTTTAAGAAGCATGAAAAAAATTCCCAACTCCGCTTGTTAACAGAACCATATGATCCAAGATGCAGTTCTCAATTCACAGGGAACAGGAGACAGTCTGCATGGAAATGTTCCAGAAATCTGTGTTGTTCTATCACTTCCAGCAAAGCTGACAAAGAGACAAGCATGAAAGCACTTGCATGACTTGCTCTGCTATTACATTCACTATTGCCTACTACTATGACTACGGGATACCAGTACTAAATTTACTTTGAAAGACAAGAAAATTCCAAGAGGTTCTATTTGCTGTCTGAAGAATGTCATAGTCAATCCCAGAGGGCCATCGGGAATATTTATACTTAGTTTTCTTCTTCCACGAGAATCCATACGTAGTTATCATACCATAGAACCACAGAATCATAGAATGCTTTGGGTTGGAAAGGACCTTAAATGTCATCCAGTTACATTTGCTAAAAGAAGAGTTTCCTCCAAAAATAATCAGAAACATCTAGACATTTATTGGGAAGATGATTAGTGATGATAGACATCTGGTAACTCCCTCAGAAAATCTCTTATTCATGCCTAAGTGTTAGAGGTATTGAAAGCTACATCTTTGCAGTGGAGGAAGAAAATATATACACCTAGTTAAAATCACTAACATTAAAGGCCTGAGTTAAATATGTCTGCATAAAAGGAAGGTGCAGGCAAAGGCTCTAACTTTAGAACTCCATTATTATAGTCAAGGGTACACAGGGCAAATAGGGTGGTTAATCCCAGTCTAATATGAAATGCTAAACCATTGCCTGCTAACATGGCCATAAGCCCTTCGCTGAACTCAAATAGAAGAAGAAAGCACAGAGACAGAACAATCTGTGTCTGGTTACTATTACTTGAATAATAGAGTGGAAAGAGAATACAGACACAGCCTCAGAAAGGCCAAGAAGCAGAACCAGATGCAAATAGTGAGAAACATGAATAAAGAAAGCATTCTTTAAACACATGGGGAGTAAGGAAGACAAAAACCAAGGGAAGAGTTGTTCTCTGTTCAGCAGAAGGGGAAAGTTAATCAAGTTGATGCCTAGAAAGTGATACGGGGCTTAGCATCTCTTTTATCTGCCACCCAAAACAAGGTGACATAGTGAGCAGGAGGCTAACAACTAACACCAGTGAACTTGTTTTAGATAAGAACATTTAGAAGAAATTTGCTTTGGTTACTTATGCTTGTAGGTTTGTGCTAGGTCACTTGTCTGGTTTCAATCTGCCCAGAGCTCTCTTTTTACTCAGGGCTATCACTAGACCTACCTCAGGATATTTAAAGAAGAACCTAAAGCAACCACCATCAGCAATTATTGCTGAGAGCTCAGGGAAGATTTGAGTTATACCAGCCATGGAAAAGGGTAAATGCAGCGACTATCTTTAAAAAGGGGAAGAGAAACTGGAAAATGACACACGAACCCGTTTATAATCAATTCCTGAGAATGTTTCAGAGGCAATAATCCCACTGACAGTTTGTAAGCATTTGGAAAACAAGAACTGGGGTTGCAAATAAGAGGTATTTGTCAAGAAACAAGTCCAACCAATTTAGTTTCCTTCTGTGACATGGTAAAAGGCCTTGCAGGCAGGGAAAGCCAAATTTAATCAACGTCAGGAAGATTTCTGATACTGTGTTACACACCATTGTCAGAAGCAAACTAAGGAAACTGCTCTGAGGCCAGCAAAACTGGCTGGGTCACTGCTGAGAGTTAGCAATGGGTCACTGTCACCACGGAAAGATATATCACACAGGGTCTGCAGAGAGTCACTTAGTCCAAGGGGTATTCAGCATTTCATTAGTCAGCTGGATCATGAATAAGCAAAGTGGTTATTTAAGACGTAACATCAGCCTGGAGGTTATAAGCAATGCTGGAGGAGAGGACTAGAACTCTAAATCATATAGACAAGTTGAAAAAGGGTCTAAAAACAGAATTAAATTTTATAAGGATGAGAACAAGGTGCTACACTTCATCAAGAATAATTAACAGCTCATATTTAGAAAGGGGAACAGCAGGTTAAGTGGCACTTCTACCATGGAGTTAGGGAGCCACAAGCTGAAATCAGTCTACAATATTCTGTCATTGAAAAAAAAAAAATTAATTATACTGAGATATTAAAAAAAAAAGTGAAAGAGATTAGACTGCCTTCAGCAGAAGGTCTGAGCTGTAGTACTGCATCTGGTTTGGTCACTGTAATAGTAGAGACACCAACAGCAGCAGCAATAACCAGAGGTTTAAATTGCATCAAGGAGCAAAACCCCTGGAATACTTCTTAATAGTAGGGATGGATGGCACTGGGATGGATCACCAGTGAAAGACAGGGGGATATTTAAGCCTGTAGGTATAAATTTAGACATCATTTGGGAATGGCATTGGAATAGCTGTTTCTACATAAAGACAAGGGATGGACGGGGGATTCCTTATGGATAGCTTTCCCTTCCTGTTTTTTTGTGATTCTATGATTACGAAAATAATTTTATTTCCTAGGCAGTCACATCCCAGCTCTCTGAGTTGCAATTCCAGCATAAACACAGACACCCCTGGGAGAAATGCATTGCCCTTGTGTGACATCTGAAAATCAGACTATTTCTCCTTCGTCAGTTATCAGGGCAAAGGCAATGTTTTTCTGGCCTAAGTAAGCCTGATGGCTAGAGAATATTCCCATTTTGGGATGGGTCACTATAAAGGAATTCAGAGACATTTGTCTGCAGGGCAGCTGCCAAGGCCCACAGCTTCTTAATCCTCCTTTCAATAACTATTTCAGATGAACTGAGAGGTGAGAGGCTGGTGCACTGTAGGTGTTTCAGCCCATAAACAGAATAAATTGTATTGTCTTTGTTTCTGGCAGCCATCTCAGGCCTTGAGAAGGACTGAAAATTAAAGCACCCTATACTTATCTTGTCCCTCATGTCATGAAATGATGATTCACCTTTGCTTGATGGCTCAGTATCTTCTTTAAACACTAAGTCAGAGGCTTGGTGGGGGGGAAAGTCTCCCTCATGAAATGACAAATTTGTTCTTGGCATAATTCCTTGACAAATTCCCTATTTTAGAGCTTCCTGGAAAACCTTTCAAGAACCCAACCACAAGCTGAACCTTGGTCAGACTATGAGGTTTCGAGACACTGCAGCTGTCCCAACAAAGTCCACGTGACACTGCAGAACAGGGACGTGGCTGCAAATAGGGAGTATGACAGAAACTTAGCAGCAAGATCCTTCAATGCAGGAATTAGTCAACTCTAAGAAACCTCTTTCACCACAGTGTAAGACGTGGGAAAGCACCCAGGCTTGATCAGTTCTCCAAAAATCAACTGAAGCCAAGTGTGACAAGCACCTTTAAACACCTTCTAGAGCCTAGAATACTTTCTGCTGCACAGGAGGGGTTGCTGTCAAGCTATTGTGAAATGAAGGTCAGTTCAGGCTTTTGGTTCCAAGAAAAAGTAAGAACCACTGGCAAAATACCAGCTTTCCTAGTTTAGATTTGAGGTTTGCATTGGACTGCTGGAAATCCAGCAAGTCATCACTGTGCTGGACATGAGTTAAATTTACAGCATAGCCAAGGGTTGTGTACTGTTTGCATGCTTTCAGTCTGGATGTCACTGCCAGTGAAGCTGAGTTATTTGCCTTGCTACTGCCAGTCTTATCCCTGTCCAGGAAGATATAAGCATGTCGTTTTTCACTTGCTGCAGAACTGTGTGTAAAAATCCCTTCTGAATTCATGTGTTCTGAGAGCAGTTGATGTCCAGGAAGAACCTGTTCATTGTTTTTCTAAGTACTGGGATTTGGGCACATTATTCTGTGGCTGCCAAAACCAGAGTAAGGCACAGGCAGTTCTCCTCTGCACAGCCTGTATGTGCATACAGAAAGGGGAGGTGGGGAGGTCTCATTTCATTTTAGAAAAACTATTGACTTCTAGGATATGGTTCAACCTTCCATGGTTAAAATACAGTTTGATTTTACATTGTATATAAAACAAGCCATATTTTAAATGTGCAATATACCAGCTGTCAAAAGTCATTTAAACATTGTTCAGTTCCCATTTCCATGCAAGACTGAATTGTGCATTAGTTATATTCAGTGCTGTTGCTGAAACCAGACACTTTTCACAGGCTGGATGCTTTATTACAGCGCAGATACAGTTCAGGATGAATGCAAGAGCTGCTTAGGCAAGAAACTACCTGTATCAAATTTACTGCATGGATGAAATTCTGCTCTTTAACTGGGGGAGAAATAACCCACAATGCCCAGAGCTTTGAAAGTCAACTTATAACACTAAAGACAGCCTCCAAAGAAAGCCTTGACTATAAGCATTCACAGATGCTGGTAAATTTTATTTTGGTCCCAAAGTTTGTGTCTCTCCCCAGCCCCTATATTACACTGAAAAGTTTCAGAGTGAAACCACGGACATCTTTTAAGGTTGTGGTCAAGAGCTTAATAGATACAACCTCACTAAACCTGGTATCAATGTGAACTTTAAAGTCCCTTGGGATTTATATGAAGGCAAATGCTAAATTTCACCAGGCTCAGTGCAGAAGCCACACAAAACTACAGATTTTGTCAGTATTGTTTGCCTCACTGAACACTAGTTTGCACAAAAGTTAGTCCAGATTTGACATTAAAATGTACTTTATGTTAGCAGATCTTTCCGTTAATTTGGATTAGACACAATTCTGTTACACAGAAAAGTTCCTACACTTTCTATTTTGTAGAAAAGCCCCTTAGATAAATATCCTTATGCACATGAAAATGTCATGCAATAAACATTCTTTGCACATAAAGCTAAACAGCAGCTGTGTTTTGTCTCTCCTTTCTCTAACAATTAACACAAGACCCTAACTGCTGTAATGCAACAACTGACACTCCACAGAGAAAAAAAAAAATCCCAGTGATGCGATTCCTTCATTTCTCTTGTCAGAGGTACCTATTGACTTTTGCATAGTCCTTCAGGAACAGACTGCTCCAGCATGGGCCTCCCATGGGGTCACAGCCTCCTTCGGGCACAGTCACCTGCTCCAGCGTGGGGTCCTCTCCAGGCTGCAGGAGAATCTCTGCTCCCCCGTTACCCTCCATGGCTGCAGGGGCACAGCTGCCACCCCACCAGGGGCTGCAGGGGAACCTCTGCTCCAGCACTTGGTCTTGACTCTTGTCACTGTGTCATATTAAACTGACTTTACGCATTCAAATCCTTCAAAAGTTTCTGTTCACTTGCCCAGAACAGATACTCTGGTTGCTGCATGCAACTCCCAGACCTTCCTGCCAATTCTTCTTTAGAACTGGTGGCATATTAGCTGTCTTCTGCTCTCCTGCTGTTTTGGTGGTTTTATCATATTCCCCTACATCCCCAGTCGTTTGTTACCATACCTCCAGCTGCACTGGCAGAGCAGTCGTTTTATTTCCTCTCTCATCGACTTCCAGCAAAGTCCCATCAGTTTAGTTAGAGAACTAAGGCTGCAGGCAGGCACCTTCTTCCAAATTCAGATGAAGAGATTCTGACCTTCAGATATCCACCTCCCATCCACTCCTCAAACCAGGTTAGTACCCCATAATCCCACTCCAACATTGGAGTGGTTTGAAACTCAGAGCACTTACTCAAACTGCTGAACCTAACTGAGACTTGTGAGTGGACGCAGTATCTTAGAATAAAGTGATAGAGTTGAGGATAAAAATAATCTCAGCTTTCAGGTACACAAGTCTTTCTTCATGCCGGAAACCAGAAGAGCAGCTTTCAAAGGCAACTACAAGGAAAGACCAAAACATTCATAGGTCAGCCCATCACAGAATGGACGAAATAGGCATGACTTAACCACTGTGTTTCACAAATAAGGAGCACTCTCATGAAGAAAGTTCTTGGCACTGCACAGATCCTTCCTTCAATGTGATGTTGAGCAGTTGCTGGTGGTAGCATTTGGTACAGCTGGAACTGGCAAGGCTGCCTAGTCATACTCTTATTCTCCTTTTTCTGCTCTATCCATTTGACCTGCTAAGATAACGCTATTTAGAGATACAGTGGGTTAAGAACAGAGTGTCTGGGGAAGGAGGGGAAGAAACTAAAGATTTTAATTAAAGACAACAATTTTCCACAGGATTCCAGAAAACTGAGCACTAAGATATAAACTGGTTTGGTGCAAGTACAGCACACATATAACTCCTCATGACACATACCTCATTACAGCTGACAGAACTACAACATGCCTGAATGTGGTCACAGTGCAGATAACAAACAGAAAGGACTTCCATCATCTTCAATAAACAGGCAAACCCTACAGAGAACACAATTCCCTGTCTCAATATAACTGGGTAAGTTGCCACAGAGATGCAAACTGTCTCATACTAGAGACAAAAAACAGCTGCAAGTGTCTCTAGAGGACTGCTGGCCATATTATCTTGTGGGTTACACTTGGCAAACTCTGAGTTAAAAATCAAAGCAGGTAAATTTTTCCCCCACTCTAATACCAAGTAACAGATTTACTGAATTGAGCCCTTACTGGCAAGCCAGTAGATGTGAAAAGAGGGTTCTCTTTAAAAAAACAAAACCAAAACAAAACAAAACAGAACAGGCAAATACATAAGACACAGCCCCCCAATTTCCTCAGTACATTGGGGCATACATGCTCGCAACATGAACTCCATAAAGCTGTATTTTAAAAACCACTGAACAGGTGATACTCCTTAGCTGGCCTCCAGGATTCAGTTCAGCAGATTTGCAGTTACACAGTCACACAGATTTCTCTTTTCCACCTGAAGAAGCAGAGTTTCTGTCTATAAGAGGGGGGAACAAAAGCAACATCAAAGAACAAATGTCAGCACTGTAAAACTAATTAGCTCCCAAAGAAAAGTACATTTTATTTTTGGAACTGGTTGGATGAGATGTTGTTGGAATTGGTTGTATGAGATGAGGCTTGAGGCAAAAATCAGAGTTATTGCTTACTGCTCTGCAAGATAATTTAGTTTTTGCGGGATTAATTGGCACACCAACATGGCAATACTTCCTGTGACATGGAGAAATTCAGTCTGGTACACATTCATGTTTTACGCATTAGTACTTTCAGTATGTGCCTGGGTGCTGTTATTTTTAAGTTGTTTGTCTTTCTTATAATCTTGCTTCAACTGCACAAACTGGAGGATAAGCTCTCAAGTTTATGAGAGGCTTAAAAAAACTCCAAAAACCTGTTAGAAATTTTCTTTTTACTTAAAAACAGACTCAAAAAAATAAATTTAGCCTGGACTCACTGTTGAAAGTTATGAAGAGAAAGTAAAGCACAATTTAATAATAGAAACATAGAATATCTTAAATTGGAAGGGACCCATAAGGTTCATTAAGTCCAACTACCTACTCCCTGCAGGACTACCTAAAACTAAACCATATGACTAACAACATTGTCCAGATGCTCCTTGAGCTCTGACAGGTTTAGTGCCATGACCACTTCCCTGGGAAGCATGTTCCAGTGACCGACCGCCCTCTCAGAGATGAAATTTACTTCTGCTTTAATTTCTTCTCCATTGTTATTGTTAACATGCTGTTAGAGCCTAAAATAAACCATAGGTGCTGAGCATACAGCCATCATGGTTAAAACATGTGATGAGATTGTGGGCTTCTTTAAGGAAAGGGGTCCCAAACTGGTCCCAAACAGAAGTCCCCCAGTTGAACTAGGGTTCATCAATATCAGGAGATCATTGCTGCCCACAGGGATTTTCTAGAGCAATGAGGGTGGATTGAGAACTTTTCAGAGCTGGAGCTGCATAGGCTCAGAAAGGCCTGAATTCTCTCAGCCTACCTGTGCATGAAGGAGCTGAGGACAGGGAAGGAAGGGACAGCAGGGCTGCATAAGGGAAATCTGGGAATGCTTCCTCTCTAGAACACACACTCACTTTGATTTGCCTGGCTGTTTGGAGCACTTGTGGCTTAAGAAGATGCACGGTGGAGCAGAGAGCTGTTTGCCATCTACATCATATCCTCATCTCAGTTTGTCTATCATGAGCTGAAGCTGTATCTGAGAATCTGCCTTACCCACAAGAGGACTTCCTCTTTATTGTCATGGGACACATTAGCTGTGGGAAGTCCACCTATCAAATTAATCTCCACTGGTGTAACCACCTACACAAAAAAGGGCATTATGAAGATTACCAGCTCTACATGCCAGTGAAATCCATCCTTAATCCTCCTGTCTTGTGATTTTCATATGAGATGGAATTGCTGTGTGATTAAAGGCTGTGTTTTAAAAGATGTGTTATCTACTGACCCACATCAGCCAAAGGCACTTAGACCAGAGCTGGGCTGAAGCATTCTGCTTGCCACCTGCCTTCTTAGTACATGAAAAGCTGTCAATTGGTCAGTGTTTTTTTCCCAGATGATAAATTACTAGAGAGAGGCCTGTGGTTCTATATTAAATCAGGTATCACTTTTGATTGTTTCAGCTACCCTGCAAAACTGGAAAGATACGGTCAGACTTTGCTAATCACCTAAAAGACATTCAGTCACCACCTCCTAACCATCTCCTTGGCATCATTTGCAATGGTTTGAATAAGGGAGGTTGACAGCATGCCAACAGCTTTGCAGCTAAGCCCCAAGGCTGCTTACCATCTTACATATCTTTAATAACACTATCGAGCTTTTGGTTTTGCTTTCATGTGCGTATCTAACTTAATGCATTTTGAATACTCCAAATAACCACTGACAGTTTAGAAAGGAATAAAGAACAAAATTAATGGCACTAAATACAGCTTTGCTGACTGTTTTGTGACCATGACCACAAAACCATTTGCAGAGAGATTTGTTTTTATCTCCTGGTGGGTTAAAGCATGTTTGAAATAAACAACCAAACAAAAAACAACCCCCCCAAAAAAACCTCCAAAAACCAAACAGGGCATGGTCCATATTCTACACCTGCAAAAAAGCTGATAAGTTCCAGCTAAAAAAGCAGTTCCTGAGCTATTTAAACTTGTAATGCAAGTGCCACTGGTTAACTCTGAAAAGGGTGTTGGAATTTTGAAAATAAGTGTCTATTGTGCAGACTTACAGTGAACTGTGTAGCCCACGGACTGGATTTGGTTTATGTCCTGCTCCCTGCTGGCCTCTGTCTTGAGCAGCTTTTAGATGCAGCTGGCTGTGACCTGGCTGAACCATTTTCACGGTAGCAGCTCCCTCCCAGCAGTACGAGAACCTAGTTCATGATCAGAGCTGCACCAGCCAGATACTGCACTTTGGCTCATTCATGACTCACAGCTATCCCCAGAAAAGATTGCCCAGAGTTGGTTACTGCTGTTAAAACAGCTAATCCAGCCTGCAGCCTGCTCCAAGGGACAAGCAGCCATAAAAGGGTGGAAAACAGTACACAGGGGGACAAACAGACCTGGTATGTGCATGGGTAGCAGCCAGCCTCTCAGAGGTGGTCTATGACCCTTCTCTTACCACATGAGTAGAATGCAGCTAGCCTGTCAATCAGTAACAGTGTGGGCTACAAGCATGTCTAGTCTCGTAAAAGGAGGGAGGGAGGTATAGCCTATGGCCCTCATAAAAGGTTATATGACTTGTGCTAGAGTCAGTTTGCTTTGTGAAACACCATGCAGATCAACACAGGGCTGAAATAAGTGTGAAAAGTCTTGAGCTGTGCAATAAAACGATATGGTTTCCCCTGTACAGAACTGCAGGGTGAGATTTGCAGGAGGAATTAAATGGGAATTTCCTCTCTAAGCTTTTGGGAATCTCTCCACCTCCAACACAGTTAGGAGCTGCTTAGTCATCATCTAAAAATCTTGCCTGCAAACAAAAGAGAGTTTTACAAGGAAATTAGTGTCTCCAGTGGGAATATTAACAAAGGGAATTGTATTTTTGGGAACAGAAACATTTGCCCCACTAAGTAGCAAAACAGACTAAAATAGTCAAATGTAAAATATATATGTGTGTCTTAAAACTCCCAGTTTGCATCAAATTGGGCCACAGCTGAATAATAAAACTAAGAATTGAAACACTGTAGAAGACACTCCCAAGAAGTCCTCAGCTATTAAATATTTCCATGTCTTTTGAGGATATTGGCAGAATTCCTAGCTTAATGACTGGAATAGGCCTGTCTTAGTCCAGAGGCACTGAAGGACATCAGTATGAATCTTAGACTCATAGACTGATAGAATCATGGTTTGAGTCGGAAGGGATCTTAAAGATCATCGAGTTCCAACTCCTCTGCCATGGGCAGGGATACCTTACACTAGACCAGGTTGCTCAAAGCCTCATCCATATTTTTGAATCAAGATTTAGAAATTCTGGCGAAAAGTTCAATGGTTTGCAAAAGAAGGAAAAGGTGTGCTAGAAACACTTTTACAGCAAAATCTGAACATCTTGTTTGGGCTATATACAGTGCTCACCAGATGTACTCACTAATGAGATTTCTTCACAAAAAGGCCCAAAATACATCTGACCTGTAACTATTGAACAGATTTTGTTTAACTGTAAATGCGCTACATACCCATCTGGTTCTGTTGGTACGCTTGTCTGTTTTTTGTAGCATGTCACAATTCAAGGCATCTTCACTCCTGCACCTGCATTTTCACCTAAACATCATGGCCCTGCTTGGAGTTACCTCAAACCATTCTTCAAAGATGTCAGTTTGCAGGCTTTGAACTGTGAACAACCTTGACCATAAATCCCAAAAGCAAAAAAGTTTGAGTGCCTTCTGTTGACAAACCTGTGCAAGAGTGTAGATACAGCACTTTAGCTAAAGGGTACACAGGAGGTGGGGAAAAAGCTACCCTCCTGAGACACCGCTATCTGACAGCAGCTGGGATACAGCTAGTCACAGATCGCACACTGAAGTAGCAAGAGACAGATTCAACTTGCCTCACACAAGGAAGATACCAACCTTGGCAAATTCTCCACACTGACTGCAAGCCAAACAGGTTTTGTTCCCTATGCTGTCCTACTTTGTGGCATTTTTCATCATTATGGAAACAGAGCAATGTAAAAAGTATCTACAAGATGATGTTTCCTCCCTTGGCCTCTCCCCAGGGGTGAAAGCATGTGGAGGGGAGTATTTCATCTTACTAGGCTTTTTGTTTCATCTGTCTCTCTCCTTTTGGGTAATAAATAGAAATTATGCTCTCACCTTACTCCAAGCACAAAAACAAAGGTGTGCGCTCAGCATTTGGAATGAGAATAGCAGTGCTAATGGCTGTAACTCAGCAAGAGAAGGACAGAGGGCTGAGGACTGTCAGTTCACTCTTCCCTAAATTTCCTAGTGTCCCTGACAACCCAAGACAGAAAAATTCCACAGATTATTGCATGGGGAAGTGAAATGTAATTACCCACCCTCACCTTAGAAGATAGGACAGTACAGTTGACAGTCTTGTGCAAAATCCATCCACTTTATCTACTTTTATCCACAGTATTTTCTTCCACATTAAAAAAAAAGGGAAATTGAATGTTTCCTTACCCGTGTGTCTAGATTATACGCTGTCTTCTTTAAATCCTGCAGAGCCCTCTGCATGAACTCAAATGCATGGCAATCAACACAGGGACGACCTAGGAGAGCATTTAGTAAAGCATTTAGTAGATAATCATGACTATATGACATGAAGTATTAAGTATAAGGAATAAACAGTGATTTTGAGCATGAGGAAGAGCTACAGAAGAGAGTTCACAGAGTCAGTATTGATGGATGTACTCTTGAACAATCCAGGTTATTCTAAATGGTCCATCATGATGGTCTACCCAGTCTCTCAATCACAGAAGAATTACTTCAACAAATTTGCATTGAAAATTTTCTCCCTCCTTTATTGCCGTTCCCCTCATCCTTCTCTTGTCACAGTTCACAGTGTGGAAACACTAAACCCACAACTTGAGTCCTTCATTTTGCTTCATCGACCCTGAGCACATTTTCAACCTCATCTTCAGATTTTTCAGAAATTACCTCTGAAACCGTGAACCTGTTCCCTGGAAAATCTTGTCTCCTAATCTCTCCAAATTGAGCTCTAAATAGTAAGCTAATGGAATAAAACTGACCACATTATCCCAAAGATCACTTAGCCTCTGACTTTGAATATGATACAGCTTTGTCCAAAACTATCAAAACAAGCAGCAGATAAACACAACGCCTTGCCATTAGTGGGCACTGCTGATAAGCAAACTCCTGCATTCTGGACTAATTGGAGTGTTTAAGATAGTATTTCCATATCTAGATATCCAGACTGAAGGCCACAAGGCTTGCTCTGCCTTGATCGCCATGCAACACAAAGCTGTGCCCTAACACACAGCAGCACTGAGAACAAATATAGACATGATGAAATGTTTTCAAACCATTAGGCTCTACATGGGGCTTATGTGCTTCTCAGTGCCTGTGCCTCTCTGACAACTTCATAGGAAATACGGCATAAGTGAGAAATTCTGACTGCAGGTTTAGTTTGCTCTTTGAGGTCTCATAAGGAAGAAAGGATGAACCTAGAGCAATGCTGGAAAATCCTGTAGTGTCTGTCAGATTATTTGGCAAATATTTTATATTTGACTGATTAGTACATGCTTCTGATAAGCTGCAGTATGAGCTTCCAGCTCATGATCTATGCTAACCAGCCGACAGGAACCCTGCCTGCTGGAGAAAAGGAGTCTGACAAATTCTTTAACTGGCTAAGAAAAAAAAAAAAAAAGTGCTATTATATTTGCACCAGACAAAAGGAGAGGACAGCATTTTCCACATCAACAACTTGATGCAAAGACCTGTTATTATGTTTACAACGTAAAATAAACTCAACACATATCAGCAGAGGAGAATTAGGTGTTCGAAAGCTACAAGACCATGTATTGACAAAGCGTGCTTTCTTGGCATCTTTGTTGTGAATTTTTTAAATAAAAACTACTGACTTTAATACAGTAGACATTACCAAAAATGAAAGATGTCATGAACAGTCAATGTCAGTTGAAAAAAGCAAGTCTCTATAATGTCTCTGAAAAGCAAACAGGTGATTCCCAGTATAGAAAGGGCTAACACAGTGAAAGGGCTTGTGCTGGTTTTAGCTGGGACAGACTTAATTTTCTTCATAGTAGCTTGTATGGGACCATGTTTTGGATTTGTTCTGGAAAAAGTGTTGATAACACAGGGATTAGTTATTGTTGAACAGTGCTCACACAGAGTCAAGGCCTTTTCTGCTTCTCAAACCAACCCACCAGCGAGTGGGCTGGGGGAGCACAAGAAGTTGGGAGGGGACACAGCTGGGACAGCTGACCCCAACTGACCAAAGGGATATCCCATACCATATGATATCAGGCTCAGCATATAAAGCTGGGGAAAGAAGCAGGAAGGGAGGATGTTCGGAGCAACAGCATTTGCCTTCCCAAATAACCGCTAAATATGATGGAGCCATGCTTTCCTGGAGATGGCTGAACACCACCTGCCTGCCAATGGGATGTAGTGAATTAATTCCTTGTTCTGCTTTGCTTGTGTGCACAGATTTTGCTTTACTTACTAAACTGTCTTTATCTCAACCCATGAGTTTTCTCACTTTTACTTTTCTGATTCTCTCCCCCATCCCACTGGGAGGGAGTGAGTGAGCAGCTGTGTGGTGTTTAGCTGCCTGCTGGATTAAACACAACAGGGCTGTACAAAAGAAAAGGTGCAGAACAGTGTCAGATTTCAGGTACAAGCAAGATAGCAACAGGCAGAAGACAAGGATAACAGAGTGGAGAGCCTTGGATGCAGGAGAAAAACAGCACTGGTATGCTATCAAGTTGTAGTTTTAAAATTACATAAGCAAGACATGTCCAAAATAGTTTGAATTTATTTGAACAAGCTTTAGTGATGTGAAGTCCTGCAACATTAAAACTACAGCACAAGCTGTATGAGAGGACTGTAGGGCGGTACGTACTTTCAGCTGGTATGGCTGTTCCTGCTTCTTGATCAGATGTAACAGGCTCTGCGAGAAGCAGCGCAACCACAAAAACTAAAGGAACTGTAAAGACCACTCTTCTCAGAAGGCAGGGTGCCAGCATCTTGGGAAGACGTGCTTCTCTGTTTATCAAGAGATATAAACAAGTTAGAGAGAAACATTACAGGTACAAGAGTTTTGTTACAAAGAATTTAATGTTCCTGATGGCTAAAGCATTGACAGCCCTCCTTTGAAAGAAAAAAACAAACCAAAACAAAACAAAACCAGAAGATCTAGAGCATGGGCAAAAGTTCTCTGTACTTTTCCAACAGTGCACATAAAACCCAACTGCGACAGAATGTCCCTAGATATGAAGGAGAAAATGAGAAGACCATAGACAGTTTTTGGTTTTATTTACAAGACAGGATGCCAGCAACTTTGCCTGCTCTGTGACTCCGATCTTTTTTCTAACTACACAATCCCAGACTAGCACATGAATCTGGACAGCTGGTTCGCTGTTAGACTTTAAAATACAAACTGTGGGGATTATAGAGCTGGTTGAAATAGACCTGAACCTGGAAATGAGGCTTTTACCCTCTGGCTTGCTTTACTGATGCACCATCTTTTCACAAGTGTAGTAACTAAAGGTAACCATTATCGTTAACTACACTCCACACGGATCATACTTTATGAAAGTAGCTGAAAGAAAAGACTTTTGTTAAACCTCCACAAATTCACAGGTGGAACTTCTCATAAAAACTCCTTAACCTTCTGTTTCCCCTCTTAATCTGGGCTTCAGACCTTTATTTGCAGGCACCCCCTTGTTCCTGAACATCGCAGCCAGGTTGCACCATGCCCTGAAGATAAATAAGTACAGCCCGGTCCAGCAACAACTCCCCTTCACACAGAGGTAAACTTTTTTATAAGTACACAGGTTTCAAATGAAGTATTTTCTTGATCAAACAGGTAAACTGTTCAGACCAAGAGCAAATATAGGAAACTTGGACTGGCTGAAGCTGCAACTGTCTATGGGAGATTTCAATCCAAGCCTCAAGGATCTTGGCAAACTGCTAGGGTGGTCCTTAGTTCAGCCAAGTTTTCCTTCCATTCCTGTACATTCAAATGGAAGAAAGAAAGAATCAAATAAGGTTAAGTTGTAGCAACACAATAAAATCCACATGAAAAATCTCTTCAGCTAAACCCAGGAAAGTAAGATGATGTTGTGTCTTTTCCTGATTTTTAAGTTGGTGCATACTAAGCAAAAGATGTTGCATAAGAACATAAAATCTGCATGTACTGAATGCAAGAGTACAGCACTCCCCCAAAACTGCTTGTATTTCACGTTTGGAAGGGCAGTAGAGGGAGGCAGAAAGGAAAGGTTTTTCCCCATCATGCCACAGAGAGCAGAACAAGCTTGCTCTTTGATATACACATTCCACTGTTTCAGGCACCACTAATCTGAAGCTGCAAATTCTGCACGAACACATGCAGCATGTGCGAACCAGCAATTCATCCAGAAAAGGAACAGCATTACACACATCCCTTTGTTGTGCACCTCAACCTAAACATAAGAGTAGGGTATGGTTCAGAAGCAAGACACACACATGTACATGTAGATTCACAGATACATTCGGGCCCACACCAATAAAAGATCCAGATTCCTGTAACCTCAGAACTGGGTTTCCTATCGCTCCCCCTATTTAGAAGTTACCTGATGTGATCTTTTTTCTTATTTCTACAATCCTTAAAATAAAGGGATTAAAACAATAACAAGCAGCTTGCATTTTCTGTTTTAATTAATGGTGATCTGTAATCAAAACAAATACAATCAAAGACACCAGGCTTTGCTACAGGATGCAGCACAGTGTCTCCAGGTAGCAGTAAATTAGGATAATGCCAGCCTCCTTTGAAAGTACATAATGCGGAAGCCTCCTGGTCAGTAGGAGCAGAGGCTATTCTCATAGCTGACTATGAGGGCTACAAAGGTTCAACAAAACAAAGCAGATACGCTGTTAAACATTTTCAGGGCACCTTACACATCACCCACTCCAGTGCCAGCTCAGCTTCATATGTAAGCCCCACTGCAAAACAATTGCTCCCCGAGTGCAGCAATCACCTTAGCTCACATCTTAGTTATTCCATGGGAATTTGCAATCTGCGAGGAATAATCATGACAGACTTCAAGGGTGGTCTCTCTCTGCAGTGCAACAGGGAACAGAGATAGATCTGTGCACGGACTTCTGTGAAAGAGAAAAGTCACCCCCTCTAACAAAGGAAAAAAAATATCAGTACCTGCTCTCTCTCCCTCGTCTTTGTGATGGTCTCTTTGAAATGGCCGCTGCAAACTGCTAACAGAACAAGTGCAGCATTTCTGAGCATGTGCACTGTCTCTTTTTAACCTTCTCTGAAAGAGGTTATTACTATGGGGAGATTTCTGCCATGGCAACAATGCAGAGCACTGCAGCACACAGAGCAGATTTAAAGCGGAACAGGCTGTGTCTCCCCAGTCTGGGGAAGGACGTTTCTGCTTCAACATGCGAGTTCCAGCAGTGACTTACCTGCTCCAGGTAAGGTTTTTAAAGCCAGGCCATTTGAATCATCTCTCTTGAAGTCTTCTGAATGGTTTTCCCGAAGTCTGCTGAGCTGGATGGGATGTGGTGCCTGATTCAAGCAATTTGCTTCCCTAGCGCCTGAAAATAACTATGACAAATTACACGTGCTTATGGGAAATGAGGAAAAAACCACAGGATTGCACTCAGGCAGTGCAGGGCATGTCGCAGGTGAGACTTTGGTGAAGGCCGGGAATTGTTCAGTGCACAGTTTCCCATTTGAATGGCTCTGAGTTACAGGGGTCAAAACCACTCATGCCCGCTTTCCTGGGCATTCCTGTGACCCCAGTCTCAGGGCTGCCAGGAACAGCTGCCAGAGTGCAGGCACTTCAACTCTGAGGGGGAACTTGAGTCTGAACCCAGAGTAAACGTCACCCCCTTTTTCCAGCCTGCACCTCTGTTCCCCTTTCAATGCCTCACAAGCTACACTCTGGAACAATACTGACAGCGCTTGTGCTGAATGCTAGACAATAACGGAGCGCAGATGATAAAAGTGCTCTTCTCAAAGCAAAGATAAGTTCGGGGTTGTATGTCCCCCCCCAAACACATTTCCCATCACAAATTAGACACTAGCAGTTCTTGTTCCAGAGAGAATGAGCACAGCTGAGGGCAGGCACAGCGCTGAGAAGCATACACAGAACCTCAAAGGGACCGTGCTCTGTGCTTGCTTTGGCTGGTTCAATAGGGACTCGAACTTAAATGCTTTCATGGTGAAAGCTGGGGGCACCCAGTGTTCAGGAAGGTGAGGCACACAATTTTTTAACTAAATTGCTGGCTTTTTTCTTTTCAACATGCTCTATAACCTGTCTTTCCTGTACAGCCCTGGGGGAATGGTTTGCTCACATTAATTCAACTTTTTAAGTAAGACGCTAAAATTTCAGGTTGTTCAGTGTGTAACTATGCTGCTGTTGTAACTATGAAGTTACAGCACCTACAAGCAGAGTAAAGAGAGGATTAATTATAGTACTGCCATCCTTATACACCACAAAAACAGAAAGAAGGGGAAAATAATTTTTAGAGACTGTTCTTTTGGGCAAACAAGATTTAGCATTGTTCTTGCAGAGATAACCATACAGGATTTAGTCTGATTAAGTATCTGCCTACACACAAATTACAAATGCAGAACTTTATTCATTATCATTCTCAGCCATCTAATCTCACACGTTGGCCTCTCTTCCTGATAAATAACAAAGATATTCACATATATGTACACACATACACATATCTATATCTATGCCTTTTCTTTAACTGTACTCTTGATCACTCCCAGTAAATCTTACCCTGTTCTCCCAAATCCTGTCCTTTCTCTACCACAACAGCAACACTAAGCAGCTAGCCCCAGTAGCCTGGGTGTTATCACTGATTCATTCTTCCAGACGCATGCAATGTGCTTCTGACTTCACTAAACACAATTTAAAAAATCTATTTCTGCCATTCTCAGCTGCCAAATTCCTTGCTCTAAGCATCTCATACCAGCCATTGTGACCTTCTTTAGCCTCGTCCTAAATCTACTTGTCCTGCAAGGAACAACTTATTTATTAGTGTTTTAACATTATTTCTTATTCACTTCTCCCCACTCTGTACTGTGTTAAGCACCAGCTTTCCTCTTCACTGAAGCTAAAATTTACTCAACTGGAAAATACCCGTTCACCAAGGAGAAGACTTTCTACAGAGAAGGTAGAGATCTCATTTTAAGATATTTTTATTTTAAAAAATATTTTGAAAAAATATTATTTTGACAGTTTTCAATTTGATAATTTTTGGCTTTTTGCTTGAAAATTATTTCCTTTTTAAACCTAAGCTTTACAGAGTGAAAATACACTTCATGCTCAGTTCATGGAGTTGCAGAGCG
>VZTO01005664.1:0-19818 GCA_013400615.1 Syrrhaptes paradoxus | reverse complement strand
GCTAAAATTTCAGGTTGTTCAGTGTGTAACTATGCTGCTGTTTTAACTATGAAGTTACAGCACCTACAAGCAGAGTAAAGAGAGAATTAATTATAGTACTGCCATCCTTATACACCACAAAAACAGAAAGAAGGGGAAAATAATTTTTAGAGACTGTTCTTTTGGGCAAACAAGATTTAGCATTGTTCTTGCAGAGATAACCGTACAGGATTTAGTCTGATTAAGTATCTGCCTACACACAAATTACAAATGCAGAACTTTATTCATTATCATTCTCAGCCATCTAATCTCACACGTTGGCCTCTCTTCCTGATAAATAACAAAGATATTCACATATATGTACACACATACACATATCTATATCTATGCCTTTTCTTTAACTGTACTCTTGATCACTCCCAGTAAATCTTACCCTGTTCTCCCAAATCCTGTCCTTTCTCTACCACAACAGCAACACTAAGCAGCTAGCCCCAGTAGCCTGGGTGTTATCACTGATTCATTCTTCCAGACGCATGCAATGTGCTTCTGACTTCACTAAACACAATTTAAAAAATCTATTTCTGCCATTCTCAGCTGCCAAATTCCTTGCTCTAAGCATCTCATACCAGCCATTGTGACCTTCTTTAGCCTCGTCCTAAATCTACTTGTCCTGCAAGGAACAACTTCTTATTTAGTGTTTTAACCACATTTCCTCTTATTCACTTCTCCCCACTCTGTACTGTGTTAAGCACCAGCTTTCCTCTTCACTGAAGCTAAAATTTACTCAACTGGAAAATACCCGTTCACCAAGGAGAAGACTTTCTACAGAGAAGGTAGAGATCTCATTTTAAGATATTTTTATTTTAAAAAATATTTTGAAAAAATATTATTTTGACAGTTTTCAATTTGATAATTTTTGGCTTTTTGCTTGAAAATTATTTCCTTTTTAAACCTAAGCTTTACAGAGTGAAAATACACTTCATGCTCAGTTCATGGAGTTGCAGAGCGGGAGCAGCTCTTATCTCAAGGGTTTTGGGGTACGTCATTACCGGAACATTACAACCCCAATAAAATCCTTCCCACTCTTACTTCCCTCAAGTACGAAATGTGGGTGGTACAGATGCCAGTCCTAGGGCACCCCAAAACTGGAAGTACAGACCAGAACTGGGACTACACAGCACCTGCACAACAGCCCTCAGTGGTGATTTCACTGGTGTGCCTAAAGTCACAGTGGGGTCATGCGGCACCTTGGGCTGACTGTGAAAAGTGACATTTTGGTGAAAGCTGGAAAGTCCTGACTCCCTAGCTGCCCCGTGGGAGCATTCATGAGGTAAGCAGAAAGAATTCATAGTTTCTTTTTATAATGAGGTTGAACACAATGGATTTTTTTTTCAAGATCCCCACCAGCTAAAAAGCATCAAAGCACTGTTTCTGATATTTCATTTTTTTCATCTTGATAGCGCATGTTTGACGCTACAAATATTTCTGTGGGACCAGTGGCTAAGCTCAAGCCTTTACCTATAACTCTCTTCACTGCTTGGTCTCTCCTTGGTTTTTAAATATAATACCCTGTCACAGCAGAAAACTTTCTTCTCTCACTAAAGATAGCAGATCCTGTCACTTCTCCTGCAGACACTTTTATCCGTTCTCACAGCCTGCCCTCTAAATGACGGTAAAAATCTCCCCACAAGGTACCATCTTGTCTTCCATCAAATCCTCTTTTAAGCTTTACCTCTGCCATGAATCCTACAAAGCTCTGCTGCCTGGCAGAGCCTGGGGAGGAAGCTGCCTGTGACTGCTGATGGTATGCAAATGTGCTCGTTACACCAATATCTCGCTGCCTCACACCTCTTGCTGAGCCCTCCTCCTTGTCAGCCCGTGGTAATCCCAGGCTGCGAACGCTTCAGGACAGGGTCTGTGTTAGCACTTGTTGGCGCAGCACCACCAGGCTGGAGTGTTGATTGAGGCCTTCAGGCAGATGTGATGAATAATAATGTCAAACTATCTAGAGCTGATCACATTGTCCCACACTCTGATACATGAGCTATTCATAGAGCAAGCCTCTTTTCCTTCCAATTTAAAGCTCTTGGGAAGTGTCAGATTGACCAGATTAAGAAATGAAACTTGCCTTTGTTCCCTGAACAGGTCTCACATATCTTGGTAGCAGCAAATAACTGAAATTGTTCCTCCTATCATTTTCCTCACTAGTAATTTTAGGAACAATTTCCTTGTCAGTAACTCTGATTCCTGCATCTGACAGAGTATGGCACATCTAAAATCATTCCAGGCCTCAAAAGTCGTGAGTTTCAGTGCAACACTAAGGCTGGGCTCATGTCCAAGTCTGAATTTTCCACACAGCACTCAGGGAGACCTGCACTGTCAGAACTACTTACTACTTTTTGGATAAGACGCTAAATTGAGGTCAAATCTTTCAGCATCTCTCTGGGAGCTGAGAAGCATTTAAAAATCCCGTGACAATATTCAGGAAGGGTTAACATTAGCTGAGCTACCATTGGTTTGCACTGTCCCTATCCACCCTCCTGCACATACACCCTTGGGGAAATAAACTGTGTTCCAAGCTGTGCTTGAACTATTTCTAGGTACACAATAGTTGCAACTTTATCTAGTTTGCTAAGTCCACACGGATGTCTTGAGTGCTTTGCAGCAACTATACAAATCTGCCTGCATATGAATGTGCTTTGAAGCAGAAGGGAACAAAATGCTATTTTTACAAGCTTCCCATTCTAGAACCAACCTTCAGAGTTCAGCACCCTCTTCTAACACGAGTGGCCTAGAAAAGAGATCGCTCAGCTGAGAAGCAGTGCACCATTAGCCATCTTCCTTGCAAAGGCTGCCTTGAAAAACAGCAACTAAGGAAACTAAAGGACACAAGATTGCTAAAATTGGAAGCTTATCAATGACCCTTTTTTCCTCAAAAGATGTTTATTATCCAAAATCTGCATAAGGACTCTCAAACTTGAGAATCCAGAAGACCCTTAGTCAGGGGGCTCCAGATCCATTTCCTACTCTAGGAATTAACTGCTTTACACTTAATTACCTTAAATTGATCGAGGATAACTTTTATGACAGTAATACTTGGACCTCATTGATAATCAATAATTCTGACATTAATATCTCTATGATTTAATGACTTCAAGATGGATGTACCTTCATACATCAATGCTTGAAAACAACTTCTTTCACCTGAGTTCACGTTTACAAGATATTTGCAAGCTGACAGATGTGGGTTCTTCTTCTTACAATTTTTTTCACCTTTCTACAATGACAGTGCTACAAATTGCAAGCTGGTTAGTGTAGTAGTATCCTGATGTTGCACCAGCTGTGACTGCACAGTTTCCCAATAAGAGCTTTCTCATGTCTGTCTTAAAGATGTGTATAAATTCCTCATTTGTGATCCAGGAATGTTTTTAGACACTAGCCAGTTACAAATGAGCAATTCATGTTCCGTAAGTGTCATTATAGTAATCACAATCTTGGCTGAGATGCTAGAAAACAGACCAGAACCACCCCTGCTAAAAGCATGGCCAGTTACAGCATAAACAACTGAGTCTAGAATCAGTGATCAGAGCTGGGACAGACTTCCATTCTCAGGTGGTCTAGAATTTGATCTAGTCAGGGATTGAGTTCTAACACACACTCATTAGCAGATGACACTCCCCAAGTCCTCAGGCTCAGATGGTTATCATTCTAGAAGGGAAACACAGGGACCACAAGGGCAGAACGGGTTATTTGTTCCTTGGAGAATTTTTTCTAACTGTTGGCAAAAAAAATGGGTCTGCAACCCTCAAAACAACGGATTTGATTCTTCTTTTGAAAGAAAAAGCATGAAGAAACCTATGTTAATCTTCTAATTTGCTAAGCTACAGTTAATAGTAGCAACTACTGTCAACCTGTCTTAGCTCCCCCAATGTCAAATGTGCTGTCCAAATGCACTGCAGGGCACTTCCCACACTGGAGGTGACTGCCTTCCTATGCTCTGACATCCAGTCTTGATCTCTAGGCAATGCATTATTTCATTTCTAACATCCTGGCATGTATCTTTCCTTTCTTCCACATTCGTCATCCTGGTTATGTTATTGGCCTTCACTGCACACTGTTGTAAATCACATGAATGTATGCAGAAAGACAGCACCTAGGCTCTAGCTAGTACAAGATCCCCATCCAGTTTTAGGCAGACAAACGCATGGCAGCTCTGCTTTAAGACTGTTCACTCCAACACCTGTTAGAATACACAAGGCAGTTACGAATCTCATGCCCCAGCAACATCAAACTCATCTTATGAAACACAATGGCAGTTCTGCAGCTCTGAGATTGTGCAGAATGCTCTTTAAGAGAGACGAGAAGAAATCAGTCTTGTTGAGGGCATTCTTCTGTGCAAGTAGCTTCAGAAGAAATATGGTGAATCCATCCAGAGTCTAACCAGAATTAGAAAATGCTGCAAAATCTTCCTCTCACTAGAAGCCTTTCAATAACCAGCAACCTCCCAGGAGGGTGAAATGCTGGAAAGCTCCACTGAAATGCTTCTTTTTCTCCTGAACTCTTTTTAATATTCACATCTACCCACTTAAAAAGCAACAAAAATCCCTACCATGCTTCAAAAGAAGTGTATTCTAAGGGGATGAGGATGTAGAAAGGAAACAAATATGCCATGATGATAACTCTAAATAGCCCATGGGTTAAAAACTCTAAACTCTGTTGATGCATGTATATGATTTTAAGGTCAGGCTGGATCAGGCCTTGAGCAACCTGATCTAGGGAGAGATGTCCCTGGCAACTGGCAGGGGGACTGGACTAGATGATCTTTAAAGGTCTTTTCCAACCCAAACCATCCTATGATTCTATGCTTATTAGATGGCAGAAAATCTTAGAAAACTGAAAAGCCAGGAAAATTAATATTTTCCTCTTATGGACAAAAAAAATAATAAGCTGCCCATCCATACAAAGAAAACTCTTTATACTTCCATGTCTGTGGAAGAGCAGATTCATCTAGAACTCATTTACTGCTATGAGAAGGAGATAATGATAAATTTAATTTTGTCAAGTAGTCTGAAGGACATGTGGGGAGCAGCCCCACATACAGCTCAGATTGAAGGGAGGTTTGCTTTTGTGGAGAAAAGAGCAAGCACAGTCATGCTTGATGCAGTCAAACGCGGAGAGCTGAAGTTAACATAGCTGCAAAGCAAAAGTGGTAAGAGCTAAGAAAGTAGGTTGGGTAGTGAGAGAAAAAGAAGGGCTAATTTAGCTGGAAAAGTGGAGGAAAGATCCATTTCCCTAAACCTTTCAAGTCCTCAGACAAGACTGGTATAACTGTGATGGACAAGAATGCTTTATATTTGGAGGTGAACAACAAATTCTTTTTCTCAAGACCCTCTCAAAAATGTCAATATTGATACACAGAACTCTGAGGAAGAAACAGATATCCTGACTTTGAGGGTCTCGAACTGATCCATGAAGTGTTGCTCAAGGGATGTTAACATAAGGGTTACACTCTTATGATGTGTTACCCTTGTGATGTAACACATCATAAGGAATGGGATGCCATCATGCAACACTGTTGAATGGGGTACTCCCTAGACATGCTCCATATATCATTGCTTCTGTGGATTACTGTTTTTAGAAACTCAAACCTTAGCAAATCAAGAAAACCAGGGTTTTCACTGTTACGTTGGAACCCAAAACTGTCAGAAAGCCATAAGTATGTCTGTCTGATAGATGAATCTACCTGCCAAAACAGCTGAACACTTCCCCACTCAGCACTGCCTGAGTGGGACTTGGACAGATGCCTATGCAATTTTAATAGCTTGAAACAGTGCTTATGTTTAAAACTAGGAGCGGGTTATTTACAGTACAGCCAAATTTTCAAGGTGAGGAGAAGAGTAAACACAGAAGATATTTTACTGGGTGCTTAGAGATGTGCACAGGACAGTATGGAAGTTGAGAGAAAAGGCAAGAGGTATTTGTCAGCTAAGCTCTTCCCTTTCTTACTTTGCCTCTGCTCCTTTCATATATTACTCTTGTCTCTTACACAACTTCTGCTGTAATTCTCTTAGCTCTTTGTCCCCCATTTGACACCCTTTGTTCTCTCAGCCTCTGATACTCTCCTGCAATCCAATGCTCAGCTGCTGTGTGTGAATGCTGACCTTTGGTTCAGGCCCTCAGCTGTCCAACTGCAGTTCAGAGGCCCCCCAAAGAAACAGTTGTTTATGCATCTCTCCGCTGCCTTATCCCTCTGCCAAAATGCTATTGTTCTCTAGAAAGATGGCTGGAGCAAACGCATTGGCTTCTCAACCCTTGTAGCTGATAGTCTGGCACACTATGCCAGAACGGATCGTGAGAGTGCTCTTTAAAGGGCAACATGGAGTGTCACTGAACAACACACTTGTCCCGTCTGCCAGAATTAGCATCAGCTCAGATGGCTTTCTGCTCCTAAAACGGGCAGCTCCAAGCAGTGCAGACTGTAAACGAAGATGTAGATGAATGTAAAACAAAGAGAGACTCCTTGAGAACTTCAAACGTGTGCAAATCTCTCAAAATATTGCAGAGATAGTCAGTGCCATAAGTTCCCTGAGGTCAGTCAATAAATCCGTATGGGTACTGAGACTGTGCTGAATCAGTGTATGTCAACTATCTGGGGACAGTAAGACACATTCATGTTTTCAACACGGAATGTTATAGGTAGTGGAGGGCCAGGAGAAAAATCTGCCCAATCCATTTCCCCAAAAATAACAGCTGGCTCCAGGTTAAACCCTCAGCCACTAGCAGGAGGCTGTAGGAGTGCTGACAAGACCTAGAGGTTCTCCATCTTTTCCACACTGAGGCCCATCTTGCCTTTTCTAAGAATTTCTACTTATTTTTAGGGATACAGGAATGACAAGGCAGTAACCACCTGGTTAATCCTGTTCATTGCTTCTGGGCAAGGAGTCTGCAACAGGGAGGACCACCCTGTACCCAGGAATATGGGCAGCCCACAGTATCATCCTGCATTATTTTAAGTGCTATGTTTGCATCTGTGATAATGCACAAACTATTTCTCATCTCCACATCTCAGTGAAGGAAAGAACAAAGCAGAACTCTCACTTGCATAAATACTTTTCTCCCACAAAGGAATCTTCTCTGGGGAAACATCCTGCATTTTTATTCCAGAGAGCAGCATCTTCTCCTCAGAAAGCAGGTATCTTTAACTTAGTTTCCCACTACATTCTGGAAATTGCATCAGAAGGTAGAAAAAAGAGGTTATGTGAGGGTTAAAAGATACAATTTTTCAAAGCACAAATTCCTGCAAAGTTTATGCTAATAGTGCACTTGTGATACGTTAATTTTGCTAACTTGAGCTGCCACCTCTCACGAGTTACTGTCTAATCTAATCTGACCCTGAATCATTATGGGGCAACGGGTTCATGTCTAGGGCAAGTGGTTGTCATATGGGGAGATTTTTTTAACAAGCAATTTGAAGTCCATATTTTTCAAGATTTAAAAAAAAAATACATTCTAGAGTATTTATGTCAACTTTACAAGATGGGGTAAGAAAAGTTCTCAAGTAACATTAGATGAAGTAAGCTTTCAACAAAGAGGCATCAGGGCTCTCCACAGTGCGTTTGAAAAGTGCGCACTATACAGGGCAAACAAATGTGGCTACAGCGTACTGGGTTGTTAAAGCTGAATTATAACTTTTATTGTGATCCCCAATTAACCTCTCCAATTGCTAATTTTTTTATGCACTGTCCCAGCACAGATGTTAATTTAGGGAAAGCACTTTAAGCAGAATTGATGCACTGGTGTGAGAAGAAAACAAGCCTACCATTCCTCTTTGGTTCCAGTGGGGTTTTCGAGCCTGAAACACTCCCACTTGGCTCAGTTGCTTTTGTATTTAAGCTTCAACAGTTTTGAGTCAAAAACAAAGAACATCTGTTCAGCAATTTTAAAGCTAGAAGTATTCAACATTTTTTCTTTTATGTGCACAATTTGATTCACTGTTCTGTTGTACTGATGTTACTGGAGGGCCTTTGCGCATGATTTAGATGACAGATCAGCAATGCAGGACACCCAAGATGACAAGCGGGCAAACAGCATGCTGTTGGGCTGGTGCAGGGCCAGGAGCCACAGCTCCTTTAGAGACACTTGTGAGAGGCAGTAGCTGCCAGCTCCCAGTTCAAATTGAGCTCTGAGCGCAGCAAGAGCTGCTGCCTTCCAGAGAGGCAAAGCACCTTCTGTTAGCCAACTAGCTGCAGGACCTTGTTTCCTTGAGAGGCAGGATCACCTGGTTCCAGCCAGGTTTCTATAGGAATAGAATCACAGAATGGTTTGGGTTGGAAGGCACCTTCAAGATCAGTTCCACCCCTCTGCCATGGGCAGGGACACCCTCCACTAGCCCAGGTTGCTCAAAGCCTCATCCAGCCTGGCCTTGAACACCTCCAGGGATGGGGCATCCACAGCTTCTCTGGGCAACCTGTTCCAGTGTCTCACCACCCTCATAGTGAAAAACTTCCCCCTAATATCCAGTCTAAATCTACCCTCTTTCAGGTTAAAACTGTTACCCCTAGGACTAGAATACACACCCTCTTTTTGAGGAGAGAAGAATGAAGCACCTCCAGACCAGCAGCATAGGCCTCTTTATCCTGAACCTCAGGAGTGCCTCTCCTCATTGCTTAGACCTGCAAAGCTACTTATCTGCTCTAGGCTTGCTGAAAAAAAGAAATAAAAGCATACGCATATTCTGAAATTTTAAAATTCTTAAAGAGAGGAAAATGCTGGTTTACTATCATTTTATTAATTGGACTGTTTTTACTCTAGTCAACTAATTTATTGGAGAAAGTGTCAGATGTATTTTTTTATTAAAGGCTGTAATTAAGCACAGTCAGGAGTCATTAGCTTATTCAACAAGCCTGCTGCTTCTTATTAACTAATAGCAACTACCAAAACAAGGGGGATTTTTATGGACTAGACTTAGCTCTAAGTGTAAAAGTACCTTGGAGGGCAAAGGCAAACACTATACTTGGAGATCCCATCTGCATGCTATAGAATGAGCCAACCATGTGCACTCACAGCCCAGAAAGCCAACAATATCCTGGGCTGCCTCAAAAGAAGTGTGACCAGCAGGCCAAGGGAGATGATTCTCCCCCTGTACTCCACTCTCACGAGACCCTACCTGGAGTACTGCATCCAGCTCTGAAGTCCTCAGCACAGGAAAGACATGGACCTGTTGGAGCGGGGCCAGAGGAGAGCCACAAAAATGATCAGAGGGCTGGAGCACCTCTCCTATGAAGAAAGGCTGAGAGAGTTGGGGTTGTTCAGCCTGGAGAAGAGAAGGCTCTGGGGAGAACTTATTGTGGCCTGTCAATACTTAAAGGGGGCTTATAAGAAAGATGGAGACAAGCTTTATGGCAGGGCTCTTTTGATAGGACAAGGGGTAATGGTTTTAAACTAAAAGAGGGTAGATTTAGACTAGATATAAGGAAGACATTTTTGCAATGAGGGTGGTGAAACACTAGAACAGGTTGCCCAGAGAGGTGGTAGATGCCCCATCCCTGGAAACATTCAGGGTCAGGTTGGATGGGGCTCTGAGCAACCTGATCTAGTGGACAATGTCCCTGCTCGTGGCAGGGGGGTTGATTTATATTACCTTTAAAGGTCCCTTCCAACACAAACTATTCTATGATTCTATGAATGCTGTACTTGGCAACTAGTTCCTTCCAAGCTGGAGTTGAAAATTGCCTCTTTCCAAACACCAAAATTAACAGAGGATTAAACTGTTACCTTTTGCATAAAAATGGGCTTTGAAGATTGATTAAGTCAGGAGCCACCTTTTATCTTGAGATCAGCCACTTAGATTTGATTCAGGTTGCACTTTTTTGCTAGCACTTTGTATCTAGGTGGAAAAGAGACTGGATGTTGTGGTGTGGGATGTTTGTAAATCACTGAATTATGCCTTTTCTTATCTAACCAGTGTTAGATTGCAAATGTCATTGGAGAAAAAAGAGGAGGGTATAAAGGCAGCAGAAATGGTAACCCTGCAGAATAAAGCAAATATAGTCTTAAAACATCATCTTCATCTGAGATAGACGAATGATAAAAAATACCTTTGTTGCACCAGCAAAAAAAAAGCCATAAGAAAATGTTTGGGCACTGTTCATGTAACACCATATTATGTTGGCATTTCCATTCGACATGCAGACTTGTCAGTTTTGAGCGTAGCTGCGAACTACAGATGCTTTTAAAATAAGGGATAGAGGAAAATAGATTCCCATTCAAAATAGAGCCTGTGCCGAATGTCTATTCCAGGTCTAAAAAGGTTTGAGATTTACTGGTCGTACAGACAATTTTCCAGCTGCACTAACACTGAGGGAGGGAGAGAACATACTGAGGTGCTCTCTGTCCTTTATCTTTCAAGCTGGTTTTGAAATCTCTGAACAGAAATACTTCCTCCATTTCTGGAGACCAGCTGTTCAACAAGAGGTGGGAAATGGAGGGAGCAACAGACAAGCAGCTTTGAAATTTGCACATATTGGCATGGCTGAATTGTATCAACTCATCCCTTGGTTGACAGCATGTAAAATATAAGACAATTCACAGAGGATTTTCCCACCTGTACATTTGTAAGTACATAGAAGAAAATTAGTTATAGTCCCTTACTGCTGTTTCTCCAATGCTAGACATCAAACCAAGCGTGACTGGCAAGGGGCATCTTTCATTCTAAGTAGCAGACTTGCAGTGGCTGGGGCTCACACCATGTGTGCCACCTTTTGTGGGTTATCATCTTCTTCTGGAGCCAATGCTGACATTGTGTAATGATGACTGAACTGAGGACAGATTAAACAGGAAGGCAAGTTGCAGACACCAACAGCCCAGGAGCAGCTACTCACACAATGGCAACAGGAACACTGCACAGCAAACCACCCACCTGGTGCTGTGCTGCTGAGGAGCATCTTGCTACAACCACCACATAAAATCCTCCAGCCTCCCTCAAAGGCATCTCTACTTATGGCAGACCCAGACTAAAGCCTGGAAATCCTCCTCCATAAGTGCCTTCACAGGGCCTCGTTGCTATGTACATTTTAGTACTTTGTATTCATGTGCTGGGCTAACATCACATATAATTTTCACGTAAGCATTGTTGTTCCTCTTCTATGTTTATGAGGGAGAACGTGATATTTGAGGAGCTTTTCCAGTTAAGTATACGATGCTTCTGCGTGACAGACAGCAGGCCAAAAACTTGCTCTTCCGTTTGGAGGGATGAGTAATAATTTCAGACAGTCCTTAATATCTAGAAGAGTTGTGTCTTCAGTCTGTGAGGTACTCCCCAGAAAAGCATCTACACTGGCAGTTATGACTGAGGTGAAGGATCACATGCTCTCAGACCCCTAAACAACCTTCCCTGCATCTGCGTCTTGCTTGTTAGCACCAGCTTCCACATCATTCTCCTTAATCCTCCATCCAGCCATCTCTACAAATTGTCTTTCTCCATTAAGTCTGATCTCTTGTTATGGACACCAAAGATGGGAGGTGTAGTGCCATGTGGGATTGCTGCTCACCACTATCCATATTTGCAAGCTGCAGCAGCCAGATGAACTAAATATATCATATAATTCAGAAAAGCTTCTGGACTCAGACTGGATGGCTGCTGAGGGTTGTACTTAGGGCATTCCTTCATAGGCATCTACTGAGTTGAGGCTTGAAAGTGACCCTAGAGTCTTCTGTACTTATCAGACATATCCCTTCTGTGGATTTATTCTCCAGCTGGCAAATGGGGCTACTTGAAGTTCTCAACTCTCTCAAGTTGAGAGGCTTTATTTACCCTTGTGGTGAAAAGCTCAGCCACACTCCAGTTAACTTCAGCCAACATCCCAGAGCAGTGTCCTTTACAGTTCCAAGGCCAGGCCATGGAGCAGCTGGGAAATCATGCCTGAGACCCTGAGTTCGAGCATGGGAAGCCAGTGTGGAGAGCAGGAATCCGTTTGATATGTGTGCGAGTGTTTTGAGTTGTTAAGGGCACACACTGCAGTGTTCTGTAGCAGCCGTGTTTCCTGCGGGCTTGTGGCATAATGCCAAGTATACAGTACCCCTGCAGATCTGAGAGCAGGTTATGCTTCAGAATGTTTTCCTCTGCCTCCAGATCTCTTTACCAGCCAAAATGGCAAATGGGTGTCTCTGGGCATCTTTCCAGAAGCCTCTGAACGGATGCACTCATGCAGCAAAACTCAACTGGTACATTCATGTCCTTTTCACCTTGATATTTGCACTGCATACAGCACTTGTCCTACCTTTGCTGCTTCTCTGGATGCCCACTGGCCTTTTGTCTGGTTACCAAAGCAGGAAGTGCCTAAGTAGGAACAAACCTGAGTTAAAGTCTGACAGATTAATAGCATCTGCCAGATCCTGTTGGCCCAGGCTTCTTAACAATCATTACTGTTAATAAAAGTGTTAAGCTCTGTATGTAGGTGTCCTTTCAGAAGTCATACCTCTGAGCTGAAATTTAACCCTTCTTCACATTTCCAAGAGTCAATCAGGCTGTCACTGAAACAACGGAATAAAATCACCAGTCCTTGATCTATTCCTGTTTCTATTTAAAGGTGATAAACAGTTGATTTCACATAAGATCTCATCAGCATTCCTTAGTCAGCATGATTGTTCTGGAGTTCCTGGCATTCTGACAAACTGAGCAAGTAAGGTTATTTAGGAGCTTAGAGCTAGGATGGATGGAAAGGGAAAGTATACAATATGCTGCCACCTTTTGGTTATAGAAATGAGAACAGGTATTATCTGGAAAGATCTACCTAGTGGAAATGAAAAGACATCTATGCTTGTTTTCTGTGATAAAACAACCTAAAAGTCCATAAAGTGCGAGATGCATGTTCTAAATTGTTGCTATGAGCTTCGTTCACGTATTCACATTTGTTCAGTCTTGTCTGGGCTAATTAATAATTACGAATAACTAATAATTTATCTCATTTAAAACTCATGGGTTTGCGTTCACTCACCTAAAACTAATGCTTTGCATCACTGAACTGATATGCAGAAATAGACTGATATCTGCAGAAACAGAAGGTACAAGCTCTCATTAATTAGTAGCTTGTGCAAGTAAGTTACTGCATGTCCTAACTCCTGTTTGGCTATTTTTATGGACTCACATAGTTAAGGCAGCCTGACACTTTCATGACTTGGGTTGTTACCAGTGTATTACAACTTTTATCCTTAACTGTTCAAGCGAGATTTTCTATGCTGGCTGATTGCTGAGGACCTGAAAAGGGCATTTTGTTTGCTTGTTTATTAGAATGTTGCTTCAGCTGACTATGAGAATAAAAGATGGAAGAATGCCCATCTTAATAAAAGAAATGCAAGACTGTTCTGTTAAAAAGTTTATGTACCTTTGAGTTTGATGCAGAGCCTTGAAATTTAACAGAGGAGCTATCTGTATCAGGGATGTGTTTCTCCCTGCTCCTATGAGTCACTGCACAAATTTGGGCCAAGTGGTAAGCCTTTGAAAATCTCAGTTCAAATATGTTCTGTAAAGACTTAAGGGAGCTTGTGAGCTCAAGTCCATGAATGTTCTGTTACTCTCAGCTCCCATGTGCCAGAGGCTCTTTACATTTACAGCGCATATAGATTCACTGAGCGTGCCCCATCCTTGGGCACAAAAATCCATCAAACACTTGATCTGTTTCTCAACACTGGCACTGAGCTGTCAATCTCTTCTGCTGGCAGGGGATCCATCCTGCCTATACTGCAGAAGGGACAGGAATCCTCCAAGGACTATCGAAGCAGTGTTGGTAGGCCTGTAATGCCCTATACCAGTGACATACTGGTCCTTGAGACCTGAAGCCCCTGATAGTCTGCAAGATCTAGCTCTGGGAGTACCTGACAGGGTGCTGAGGGTCCCTCAGGTGGAACACCAGGACAATATACCCTAACGGTGTCTGGCCGTGAAAGCACCTTACAGATCACTGCTCATGCAACTTGTGCAGACCGCACTTTGGTATACCTCCCACCTGGAGCAGCCCCAGTCACTCAACCATGCACAGCTGTGCAGCAGACCTGAACTGGGCCCTTATGCCACATCATGCCACTGTTACACTTCACACATGGGTGCTTATGCAAAATGTTCCTGTCTCAGGAAAGACTTGCAGACCTTTAATATACTAATGCTGCCACCCTCCACTGTCTGCTGCACCACACTCCAAAAGCTGGGAGTTAGACAACACCCTCGTACCTTGAGGAGTTCTAGGCTCTCCTGCCATTTGGAAGAGTATCCAGAGGAACACAGACATGATAAAACCTCTAGGAATTATATTGTTTATGCACCGATCACTCATTCACAGTCCAAGCAGAGGCATTCAGCAGCTTCACAGACACTGTCATGTAAAGACCAAGAAGCTGAAGGAGACCTACAAGAAGGCTGCTGGTAGGAATTTCCAAGCAAAACAACCCCCACCTATGTCTTATCACTTCTTCGGGGGGTTTAGATCCACCACCCATCAGGAAAAGGAAGAGAGGCACTGATTTTATCTTGCAACTTTTAAGGAGGGAAGTGGTGCATTGATTTACAGTGCACTGCCAGGCTTAACCTCTCAGGATTGAGGGCATCCTGTTATCTTTCACAGGTCAGGATCATGCCATTAGCAATCCGGGTCAGTGGCGGGAAACAGCAAGACACATCTTTCCAGAGGTAAATGAGGACTCCTTTCCACAGAATCACGGAATCATGGAATCATGGAATGTTAAGAGATTGGAAGGGACTTCGAAAGATTTCCTAAGTAAATCCCCGTAAGCCTCTTGGCAACCAGAATTCTTTCTCCACATCTCAGCACCCATCTTCCACACAACTCATGAACAGTTTTTTACCCATCTTCCAAGGGCAGGTTTTTTATCCATTTACCCTACGCGCTCAGCATCAGCACACACACGCAGTTGCCTAAAGCAGTCACTGAAGCCACATCAGGTTAGAGAGGCAGGGAAATACCCGGCCTGCTAGAAATACTTTTTTTCTTTTCTCTCCCTCTGCAACTTTTCCATCATTTTTAGGGAAGCATATCTAGCTCGTTGGTATAGAGCTGTACATAGTTACTCAGTGCACAGAATGGACCATGGTACAGAGGTGAGTCAGGGTTGTGTACCGAATCAGATCTTTTCCAGAGGATCTTAGCTCTTTTGTTGCAGAAAGTGAATACAATTACTGCATGAAGAAAAAAGTGGTTGGTCGCTAAGGCATTTGTACACTGCTCAGAGGGACTGGTTTCTATTTTTGTCTTCCTCACAGATTACTAAATTCGTCACTTAACCCATTTTTCATGGGTGGCCATGAACTGGGTGCAGGCTTTTGCTGAAAGCCTTAATTCTAATCTTGTGCTTTTATGGGCAAAAATGTAGCTGCAATGTAATGCAATTAGCTGTAATGGTACCTTTTCCTTACTCTATGAGGATATTATCAAAATACATTAAATTCCGTTTGTGAAACTCTCAGCTCCTACACTGTTGTATACCACTGAAAAGTCCATAATAAAATTGCTAACTCTGTCTTCGGAGCAGGATTTGAACAGTATGTAGTAAGGCACAGAGTCCCACATCAAGCGTTAAAGAGAGAACAAAATATTGAATAGTTGCTCATTAAGTGATTACCATCCTTTCTGTGCACTGAATGGGCTTGTCATTAATGACTGCCTTGCAATCAAACATAAGGGGAGGCAAATCAAAGTTCTGCAAACAACACGAATTCTGGCATTTTCTAACTTCAGAATGCTTGACTTTGCAGCCTGAAAGGCTTTCATATGACTTTTGTGTGGAATTTAAAGATATATTATATAAAACAAACCATTAAGAACCACAAAACAAATCCCTGTAGATTAAAAGTGCATTAAGACTGACATTTCTGAGACTTTAACCCTGATTATTGTGGATTAGTTTAAACCTATCCACTTATCAAAGCAAGCTTTATCATAATATTAGAATTGTAAAAGGGTCCACAGAGTTTTGAACTAGTTGAACTAAGCTACTGTCAAACAGTAATGAGGCACTGCAACTCCATGTATAAGCAGACTTAAGATAATAACGAGAGACATTTAAGGAGATAGGGAAAGTGTAAATTAATAAAGAGTATTTTGCTATTTTAGTAAATAATTTCCTTTGGATCACTACACTGATGAACTTATGCCTGTAGCTAACATATCTGAGCATCTGTGTCCCATGCTTCAGTTGCATGCATAAAGTTGACACACTGGGTCTGTGGCATTGCAGTGGGTTGGTCTTTAAGCTCCTTCTCGTATTTATCAGGATATGGGTTGTTTAAGCTGTCAGTAACAGATCCTATTCTTAAATTCAAGCTGTAAGAGGTAAAACACAATCCCAATACATCAGCCAAGAGGACAGGATCACACTTGTAAATCAGCTTCTAGAACACTAAGGATTTTCAGGTTTATGGTTTTACACAGAAAACCTCTCTCTGTACCTACCTTCATGTGTCCTTGTAGCTCACATAGCTGCCAGAAATAAATTTGCAAAAGACCTTTAACTGAATTTACTCAAAGATGAAACAATCTTGTCATCTCTGCACGTGTGACTGAGTTACCCTCTTCTGAGGTTCCCCCCTGGATTCCTGCAAGCTCTTCTGAAAAGCTAGTTCTGGAATCAATTTTGTAAAGGTTTGTACGTGAATCATCAGGACCTTTAGCATTTAATCTGTGAACATTTTAACAGTGAAAAAAGCAAATAGTGAACGACAGTAAAACAAAAAAACCCTTAAATCCACCATTGTTTTCATGTTCATCACCACCCCATGCTTGGCTGGGATCAGCTTTCCCTTTGCTTGCTCATTCCCTGATCTGCATTTTCCTGCCATGTTGTCAAATGTGCAAAGAACTGGTTTATCCCTGCCCCACCAGCATCAGCATTTTACCACATTATTCCCCCAATTACTGTGGAAAGGTTCTGTGCAGCCTGCAGGTTAGGACTGTGATATTTCTATTTCAGTTTCAAGGCTTGCATTTTAAGTGCTAGGATTAATCAAAGATCTTTACAAGATATCTGACAGTTTTGCATTTGGCAGTTTGCAAAGAAGCTGGTTACCTAGTTAAATGGTGGAGTTACTTTCCTTGTTCTAAATCACTCGATATCTAATTAAGATACAATTGCACTACTGGGCTTTCCGCATGCCAGTGTACAATCTATTCCATCTAGTCACAGTAAATTACACACTCATCATTATCCTATGAAACAGCATAGTACCAGTGAGTCAATTATACCTGATGGTCAGATTGCTCTGTTTTCAGTGTCTTCCTATTATGCCTTATCTTCTTGCCATTAAACTCCATGATGGTCTCCTGTTGATTTAAAAAAAAAAGCAGGATTTCAAGAGATTTCAATAAATAATGTGAAAAATGCTATCATTAACTTTTTCCAAAACATCTACTGAAATAAAAAATATTTTTTTGTAATTACTGGGTTTTTTTTAATTTCCTTCTTGTTTTTCTCTTCCCTCTTTTGCTCTTCTCACTCTCCTCACTCTCCTCCTCCATCAGTTTGAACACCTAAATCCATAATGTCGCCTTTGAAAAGGGCTTTAAGAGCTGTAGATCAAAAACTTTTCTATGTAAGTGCCAGTACAATCCATTTCAAAACATTGTCCTTCGAGCTAATTTACATTGCTCAATGGTAAAAAATGGATTAACAGATTAAGATGGATTTAAACATCCCCCTTATTAATTGAAAATTGGGAAAAGAACAACATTATTTTTAACTTCAGCTTCCTCCTCCTTCATTTAGCCCAGTTAAATTTCAGAAGAGGAAAAATGTAGAGTGAAAATTTACCCATTAGATGCCAGAGAACTGAGTTAAAGACCTTCCCCATCTAGTTTTCTTACCTGGCCCTAAGCATATAGTTTCATCTATCCTAGTCCTTAGCTCCCTCTTTGTTAAACAGGATAACATGTGTATGAATTTTATAAAACTCTGAGAATCCTTTTTATCAGGGATTGAGTCAGTAAAATCCAATGGCAATTAGCACCATACCAACAGATGCAAATAATAGTACATATAAACCTAACTCATGCCTTTTGAAGCTCCTTGTAAATGTGTCCATCAGGACATCACCTCAGTTACTAGAATACAAAAAGTCTTGCTGAAGTATAATAATAATTTTTTTAAAACCAAGAAAATTCTCAGCACATCAGAGTGAAACAAATAATACTAATCCAAAATCCATGGAAAACTAAAATTGTTTAAAAAGTTAATTTACTGAGTCTATAATGGACATTCAATATCAGTTTGTACTGAGAGTAGCAATGTCTCAATACTTCATAAACAATCACATACTACATCCAGTAAGTTTGCCTGAAAAAACCGCAACCTTGTAAGTTATTATTACGGTTCTGGAGGCAATTCAGCCATGCTGAGAAAGTCTGTATTGAAAAAGAAAGTTTGTAAGGAGAGGTAATATGCTTTATTAGATTAAATCAGACCAAATACAAGGACTGTAAGCCTAAGAGCTTGTTTATTTTTCCAATTATATCTAATAAAATATAATTACGTCTTCCTACTAGTCTAACCTTTCTTATAAACTGCAATAATACTACTTTAAAAGTAAAAACACTTTACTATGGCTGATAAGTATTAACGAACAAATGGACATACAAACTGACATAATAAAACATGTCCATTTTGAACCTGTCCTCTGCCAATAAAGCATAAGATAACTTATGACTGGAAAAGATCAGATTTATAATCATTTTCACTGTTTCCTACATAGCCCTAAAATTGTGAAAAGCTAGCAATTTTCCCCTGCTTATATAGATTTTTCTCATAGCAATGAAAAGAAAAGAAAAAGAAAAAGTGCTTCACAGCACCCAAGAGCTGCAGACACTCAGCGTTTTGGGTATTGGCAAAAGTTGGGGACACAAATAAAATAGAACACTCCTCAGTGCCATATTGAGGAAATATAAAGCACCTCAGCAACAATTGTTCTGCTCTCCTAGAGAAATCAGGTTGTAAAAAACCTCCTTTACAGGAAGAATGTTGTAAAGAAAACATTTTCATTCAAAAACTTGAGAGGTGAATTTTCTGTGCACTTCTGCAACTCCTGTGGTTAAATTTCAGTTAGAAAGACACTAAAATAAACTCCTTATGCTACACTTGAAAGACTCCGAGTCTTCTGGGATTTAGGCAATTTATTAATTTTTCATATTTAAATAACAATGAGCTGAATCACAAGGGAATACGACTCCATGCATACCAGCCCCCATTTCTGAGCGCCTGCCGCCACCGCTACAGACGCTGAGGTAACCCCCGACATCTCTCAAGCACCCAGCGCACAATCTCTGGGGAAAATGACGAAAAGCCACTCTATTCGCATCAAATCGTAGCATTACTGGCGGGATTCACCACCTACCCCCACATCAGTGAGCTGCCCTGGGTGGTTGGGGCGAGAAGAAAGCCAAGGCCTGATGGGCCCTGAGGGAAGGCCGGCGGTGGGTGCACTTTAAGGTGCCATTAGCTCTAATGAGCTCCCCGTGGGGCTGGGTGGGGAGAACGGGACTCCTTTGTCAATGCGGCCCGAGCAGAGAGGGACCAAGGGCTGCTAGCAGGGGCCTGGCACAGCCGAGCAGGAGCTGCTGGGGAGCCGCGTTACCCCCGCCCTCGGGGGCACGGGGACTACGGGGAACGCAGACGTGGAGCTCTGCCAAACGCTGTGCCGGCAGCCCCAGGAGCGGCCCAGCCCCAGCGAGGAGGGACGTGCAGGCAGCGGGGCCCTCAGCCCTTCTCCCGCCTTTAGCGGCAGTGAGGCGGCTCCTCGGCAGGAAAGGGAAGGCGGGAGCTGCCGGCTGGGGAGGGCGGGGG
>VZTO01005663.1:22609-33976 GCA_013400615.1 Syrrhaptes paradoxus | reverse complement strand
CACAGCATTAACACACGTCTCATTCTTCACATCAGCTTCTGTAAATCCACCTTTCAGAAGTCACAAACTTTACATTAAAGTTTCTTTTTCTTTCAAGTAGAGCCTATTCCATGAGTGCATTTCTTTAGCTTTAATGCAATCTGAATACACAAAAACATTGCCTTATTCCTGCAGCATAATCTAAAATGGGATTGACAAAATTTAATAAGAGAAGAGAGACAAATTGCCTTGCTTTGACAGCTGTACAGGCAGGTAACAAAACCAGTTAGAATCAAGAGAAAGGATTAGTGTTCCATTTCCATTTAATAAGCAGAAACATTATAAAGATAAGAAATGAAAGGGACTTTTATTACTTTAGTAAGTCCTACTTAGAGCTTCAATTTTTACACCATTGTGATCAAATGTCCCAATTCCCCCAAGTATGTATGTATTAATCTGAAATAGGTTTGATTTAATGTCTGCTTTATCTATAAACGGGACTAAGCCTGTTTTTAATGTATAGTCGTTCTCAGGAAAGTGTGTCAAAAAACCACACTATTTAAAAAATCCATTCTTCTGTTAAGTCACTGTATCAGCTTGCATTACTCTTCAGTGTCCTTCAGGCTACAGAATCAATCCTCTACAGCAAGAAGAGTTTCGTTATAGACCAGCTCATCAACAAGCCAGGTTTGTCAACTACAGCTGCAGGGATATCCAAGCTAAAATAACTCAGACTTCACTTTCAGAAGCCACAGGCAGCAAATATACTTGATATTTGTTCTCTAAATATCCCCTAATGAGAAGTAAGACAAATACTCTCCCTACTANCATGTAACCACTCTAAAACAATCCAGAAAACAACAACTAAATGAAATTCAAGCTTTTCAGAACTTAGCTCTCAAAAGCACTGAGCCAGAAGTATGCTATAGGAGAGGGTAAAGGAAATAAACACAAAACCATCTCAGAAAACAGCTGCAGTCCCTCACCATCAACTCCAAAATGCTTTGGATCATGTTGTGACTCAAAATGTTATAATACAAAATTATACAAATTGCAAGTTACTACAACTTCTACAAATTCGTTCAGATACAATGTTTTTTATCAACCCTAAGATATATCTGTATATAGAGTAAAACAT
This sequence comes from Syrrhaptes paradoxus, assembly GCA_013400615.1. NCBI lineage: Eukaryota > Metazoa > Chordata > Aves > Pterocliformes > Pteroclidae > Syrrhaptes > Syrrhaptes paradoxus. The sequence goes on along the minus strand of VZTO01005663.1, from coordinate 32,859 downwards.
CTATTTACGTAATGCAACAAAAAGTGAATCCATAAAACTAAGTAGCTTAAAAAGCAGTACTTAATTCTCCCAAAACCTAGCACACTTCCCTTCAGACAACATGCAGCGAAGACAGTTATGCTCTTTCCATCAAAGGCATTTGTAGAGCACCCATGGTTATCTGTTGTCCTCTGCTCTACTGGTCCAAATCCCTCTTTTTAAGCATACAGCACCTCAAAAACACTTAAAGGTTTTAAATATGTGTCACTTTTTAGCTCCCCATCCATTTCAGATCTGTTAAGCTAGCATACCTCCCTTACTGACCTCCTAAAAATGTAACAATTGCTATTTTTTAAAAAATTAAGCATTAAAATAAATTAGGAGCTAACAGAAACACCAGGAAATACTAATTACTTGGCAAACTCTGTGAATTATCCAGAAATGACTCATCTCTCTCACACTTCTTGGAATTATTATTTAAATCTTCACTGTTGGCTAACTGCTATCTCAGTATTAAGACTATGTGACATCTCTTCAATACACCCCCACTCTCAAAAAGCTTTTTGTCCTGCGGGGAAAGCAATGCCACCACAGACAGAGCATTATACCCAGTTATTTTTTCTCATTACTGTTTCAGAAAAATGCATCAAGTGTTAACACATCGTTTTCCCTGGCACTATTTGTCTCTTATTTGCATTTGCAGATATTGGTAGGTATAACTGCTCTGCTTTTTTGAGTTAGATGCTCTCATACTCTTTGAGGATCTGACCCCAAGCATCCTTCCCAAGGTCGCCAACAAGTCTGCATCTGAGCCTAGATAACTCTCCTTCTTTGCACTCCTGTTTTGTTAAATAAAAACACTGCAGATTTTTCAGGCCATTCAGATTTGCTAAACTATTATGTAGTGCACTGCTAACCCACCACGCTTCTGAAAATCATGCATTCACCATCTAAAAACAGGTTAAATTAAAATCCCCTGCAGAGAAAAGAATTCATCAAGATTTCTGCATCATCGCTTTGTTTGATAATCCTGACTTTTTACTTCAAGGATTTAAACAAATCATTCCTCAGAGGCCTGCCCTCCCCCTTTCTATTTTTCAGTGGCAGGAAAGGAGGCAGGAAGATGTAGCTTGACATATTATTTACATATTTTATTGCAGTCCCAAGGGAGACAAACCAAAAGACCACCAAAATGCAGCAAGAATGCATGGCATGAACCACTGCAGACTTCAGCACGCACATGCTGATGCATTCAGTCCTCACTGGAATAACAAGTGACAAAGTAACTTGAGGCATCTGACTTATTCTCATAACTTAACAAGACATCTCTCAAAACATATAACTAAGCAGGGAAAAAGCCTCAGTTGCTCCCAGCAACAAGGGAAGAAAAGAAAGGTTTGAAGCTGGCTTATATTTATCTCCCATGTTCTCAGTTTAGGCAACAAAAATCAGAACACAGTGTGAAATGAGCAGCAGCAAAGTTATTTTAAAAAAATATTCAGGGGCAACAAGTAGGCAGCAAAAACCAGAACTCGCTGCAGGAGGTTATAAAAAGGTTAACACGGCTCTTTATAACAACTTGTCCACTTCTTTATTAATAAACTCCAAATGCCCACAATGTCAATGAATCCAAAGTTCAAATCAAATTGCCTCGCTCCAATTTTAGATTTGCTTTGGGTGATGCAGCATCACCCACTCCGACTCCAGCTCCTGTGCAACAGTACTAGGTATGAGACTTCAGCTTAACAGAACAGCTATTTTACAAACTGCATTGATACTGGAATATCAGTCCATCTTTTCTGTCATGCTTCTTATATTCTCATTTACACTTAATACATTTCACCCCTTTTAGCTAGCCATTTTCTCCACTAATTTACATTTTCAGCACAGAAAACTGATGCTTCTCCCCAAATATTTCTCTAAGAAAACAAACTCTGTGTGTTCTCCACCTTACTCACCACAGTTCCTGCCTACATGTCACATGGGAACTCAGAGGTGCTCATAGATCAACTTCAGTGTGGTCCGAAATTAAGTCACTCTGCTTTTTTTCTACCACAAGCCCACAACTCTCTTCATGTCTGTACGAACCTACTCAAACTCAACCTTCTAGCCAAGGTAACAATTGTGATGCTACACATACAAGACACCATTCACCAAAGAGCTCTCCTTCTTCCATACCTCACAAATAAAATAACTTCATATGAAAGAAGGACACCAATGGCCAGCCCCCCTCTGCCCTGGCAAACAAGGAAAGCCATTGTTGCTCCACACAAATGCTCTTAAGAAATACAGAATAGTTCAGAACATGCAGCAAGCACAGTTTTGTAATGGATAGATTTTTTTAATTTAACTTTTGGTTTTTCAGAAGTCACCTATGTCCAACTTAGCAACAATAAGGAATTACTGTGTTCACTACTCGGAAGTTGTCTGGAGTTGTGTCCCCAGAGCAGTGACTGCCAAGGAAAGCTCAGGCTTCCAATGTCAAGACTGCAAAAACCTACAAACACATCCTCAATCTAAACTTAATAACTGGATACCTTTCTAGCAGCTAGATTCTTTCATCTAATATCACTGGGACACACCACAGCAGCTAAGCATATTGTTTAATATTTTGAACTACAGCTTAATCCACAGCTAATTTTGGGAGGACAGGTAACAAACCCATCCCCGATTTCCCCAAAACAGCCTCTCCTCCATCTCTCTCCTCTGTGTGGTTACTTCACCTCTTCCTATTTTTCTAAACTTGATTTCCTACTTATTACACAGTCTAAACATAACACTGGTGATTCTTTTCACCTCTAGTGTCTTCAGGTGCCAGGGACTGATGCACACAGAGGTTTTCCTCCACAGCTGTCATTAGCAAAACTGTATTTGCAAATACCTGCTGAACAACAGATGACTTCCAGTGTGAACGGACGCCTCCTCAGCTTTGGATGTACCCAGCACACGTTCTATTAAGCTCCATTATCCCTGATACACTTGATTTCTATCAAGACTACACAAAATTCATTAAACTACAGAAAACAGAGTTGGCAATGGAGTGCTTTGCTTGAACCCCTGCCATAGGTTTCTATGAAGAGGGCTTACAGTCTTTTCAAGTAGCAAAACAAACAAAATCAAAAGTTATTCTTCCTTTAAACAGTTATTCCTACTGGCTACATCTGGACTACAGGTAGAGACCCACCAAAATTCAGCTCCATGGTGCACAGTGCTAGTGAATTCCCAAAGTGTACTAGGGATGTGTTGAATTACTCTATCTTGGCTAGACTACATATTTTTACATCTTAAGATCCTACTGTGAATAGAAAAAATTGATTTGCCATTTGGAGGGGACATTAAGTGAGCTCCATGACACATATAAAATTATGAGGGAAGGAAAAAGATAGCTTTGGTAGAGGTATTTGAGTTAGTGGCAAATATAAAAGCATGAAGGCAAACTGAGCCAAAAAAAAGTGCTAGGTACTACCACAACCCTCCTTGCATTTCTTTTGCAGAGTTTAGACAGTATCTTTGGCTTACTGCTCTGTTTGGAAAACAAGTCTATCAAGTGACAGCATAAGCAGACAGTTATATTAAAAAAGCACATTTGGTTTTCGTGCCCATGTACTTAAATAGACTCAACAGCATCCTTTTGTTTCTGTATGTTCCAGAAGCTTCATTTCCCCAGTGTGAATAAGAAAAGTCCCCAGAAGAAAAACTAGTTTCTGTCTTAAATACATCAATAATATCTATTTTCCCTTGAAGAGACAATCTTTTTCTTCCTGACTCCCACCATGTTATACAAACACAAAGTTTAGATACCAGAGCTTTGTCCCACTCAAGCCAGTAACAGAGGATGACAAGCAGAGCTCCCCAGCAAGGAACATAACTGCTCTGTATGATATGGCATGGCAATGGGATCCAGCCCCTGGAGATCCAGCAGCAGATTCCAGTTTGAACATCTCTCCTTAGGCCCCAGTCTATCCATTTTTAGTTCCTCACATGCCCACACAGCGCCTGTTTCTCGCTCTGATGGTCTGACCAGACATAAACATGCAACCAATCCATTCCTCCAACACAACCCAGACCAGAGCAGCAGCTCAGGAGCAATATGTATCAGAAGCAGCTACTCAGGAAACATCTGCCATACAAACAGCCATGCCCCATCTTCCCTGGGAGGAAGACCCCAAAGACCTAATTCAGCCAAAGGACTGCAAACTGGAACCAGTTGTTAGAGGGAACATTAGTTGGTTACAAAACAATACCAGAAAAACCCTACGGAGCTCACAACTGCCAAAAATCAGTCTCCAGAAGATTCTTCAAGAAGTTTTGGATTAACAAACAAAATTAGAACAGTACCATTTGGTGCAGTAGGTGGTGACCAGACACCGAAGTATTTTGGCAGATATCCCCGCAGTTCCAGAAGAACGCTGTCCCAACAGTTGGAGTCATAAACCTGAAATAAATTAGGGAGGGGTGAAGAGATCATCAGTTTAAAACATTCATTTTATATTTCCAATTGTCCCACAATTATAATTTCCTACAGTCCTTGTTTTCATATGTTTAAGATTTCTACTTTACATTTAAAAAAACATAACAAGATATTATCACAGTCCAACATAAATCAATGGTATCCCTTCTTTTGAATTTTAAAGTGGAAAAGATGCATCAACTCTAATTAAGAATAATTTATAGCTTAACTTGAACACAAACCTGAACTATAATTGTCAGCATCGAAACCTATTTAATGAAAAGGGTGTTCTCTCATCCTGGATCCGAGACTGTATAGGATCACTACACACTGTATCATATATCCAATGCTTTTTAAGTTATATCAGGTAAAGTATACAAGCTCAGCTCAGACTGGATAGCATTTCCTCATTTTCTCCACAACAACTCATCCTGTAACTCCATCACACAGACAATGCACAGTTCAAACATATTTCTTTTCATTTGCCTTAATGCTTTCAGTGGGTTTTTTTCAACTTCTGTAAGTAAAACAAGAGCAGTTTGGGAACAGCGTCTGGCTTATATTCCTGAAGGAGAAATTCTCTGCAGAGTTAAGACAAAGCCTTGGATACTATCTGCTACAGAATCACATGTCTGTCACCAGTTTGGTTTTGAAACCCTCTTAACACCACCACTTCATTCTCTTGACTAGATTCCCCCCTAACTCCACCTGAAGATCTAGTTCCAGACAGAGAGGACAGCCTACAGCACAGTTCAATGTGCTTTGCAGACTAAAAGATCTATAACCACACAAGTACAGGTTACAATGATTATTAGTGCATTTCAAAACAATCTCATCCTAATCCCCTTGCAGCTATCCCAGTTCCAACGCCACCAGACTCTTCTCCTGCCCCTCAACCCTGCAGCGGCTGCACAGCAACAGGCACACATGCTGCACACAAATGACCAGGTGTCCTGGGTTAAGTGTGTGTGAGTGGGTGCGTGTGGCTTGGCCCCCAGCCAAGGGCTAACCCGTCACACCAGGACAAGCTAACAATTCTGCTTTCATTTCAGTATGCAACGCACAGGAGTGCAGTCAGAGCCCACTGCAAGGTTGGAAGCAATGCAAAAAATTATTGAAGGTGTTAACAGAGCTCTGCAGAGTTGGCTCAGCTCATTGCTTCGAGATCCACATTTAACCATGGTGGGAGAAAACCCTGTGACAGAAACTACAAATGGTAGGTATTGCAAAAGACATGCCTTTAGAGCTCTAACATGAATACATCTAGGAAGAAGAAAACCCCAGACCTGAAGTCCAGCTAGTATTTTAGAGCATGAAGGCAAGCCTTGGCTGTGATCACCGATGCTGTGTAGCTCTAGACAGAGCCTCATGCAGCAGCAGAATGTTAAAATTAGTCAATGCGGGTTTGTGCTAAATTTAGGTTTCACTGCTGAAACCTCAAACTGGATAAACTCAAATCACCAGTGCGCTTCAAATGTGCGGCATTGTTCCATAGCCCTTCAGGCACATCAAATACAGGGCTCTCCTGGGCCACCACCACACAGCCACAACTCTGACACCTTAACACCAGCACGGCTACTGGGTAGCAACTGAGAAGGCGACACAACCACATCCATATTACCTTTACACTAGAGCATTTAATTTAACCTATTCCTTTACCTAGCTCATGGTCTAAGCCCCATTTTGAAGATCCTAAGGAGGGGGCCGAATCCCCAAAGCTCAAACCACACAAATACGTGCACAATATGATGCAATGCACTGACGTACGCCTACCGCTGCACCCTCTACCACTACTGTTGCTATCTTAAGCATCCAAAAGTTGCTGGGCGTGTATCATACAAGTCACAGTGTCACATCACAGGGCTCTGGTGTCTTCTCTCACACCCTAGTTTGACCAGCTGACAAAACCTCTGAGGACTACAGGTAACTGTACGTTCAGGCCTATTTTTCCTCCATGTTAACACAAGCTGGTATGTTGATATTCTTGTGCTTTAAGACAAAAAGCCTTGTCTGTCCCCAGGACCGGTAGTTGCTGTTTATTTTTATTTATACAACAGTTCTTTACTGAGCTTCAGATGTTGACAGCAGAAGACAGCTTTTTCCCCAGAAGACTGCCACATAGCTTGATCTTACCAGCTCAAGGAAAAAAAAAATTTAAGGGAGAGAGCAGAGAGAGAAAGGTTAGCACCACCATGCAGATACCAAGGCACAGACTCATCCACTGCTATCTTTTGTAAAAGAGCTCCCTGCTCCCAACCATGCAGATGGCTGTTTCTGGGCCAGGACTCCACGCACTGACTGGTGGAATTACTTCACGCTGTAGCTGTTTTCCGACACGTAGTACAGCCCAGATTTTTGTTTACTGTGGTAGTTTATGATCACATAAGACCAGTAATTGCACTGCACCCAGCACAAATTACTCTCTTCCCAAGTGAATTTAAGCAGATCTGAAAGGCAGCGACCATCATGCAGTATTACAGCCTTTACATGGGAGCAAGTATATATATTTAGGACAAAAAGGAGAAAGATGGAAGCATAAAGGGCAGCAGACAAGGAGGAGAAACACTGAATGCAACTGAAACAACAGGCAAACAGTAAGAACTCAATTGCTTAATTTATTGGCAAAAAGATTCTGAGAAAGTGACATGTCAGGAGACCACTTGCATTTTTCAATGAAAGACAAGTGCTCTTGCTTTGACTTACTTTTTAATCACCAACATCAGGTGATTAAGCTCAGCAAGTAACTATGAGTATGCTCCCATGTATGCCAAATAGTAAGATACAATAAAGACATTCAGATAATTCATAATAGGGTGTAATAGCCCAAATGTAGAAAAGAGCTCCAGGAGTGATACCTTCCAAGTATTCTATCCCTTAGTAAGCTGATATAAGACATCTTAAATGGAGGCAAAACTCACAGTAATGCATTGTCCAGTATCACTACCTCAGCATAAGAGAACTAAGTGCATTATTTCTGTCTCTGAAGAAGTTATCTTGCTCCCAGAAACAGTAATAAAATCTCCTACTAAGTTTGATGTAACATACACAAAGCACTTACTTGACCTTAATATAGACCTCAATCTCAGGCTGTAGTGTATTTGCATGTCAAACAAGAATAAGCACTTGGTTATTAAAGATGAGAGGAAGTCATCTGGTGTGGGCAAAGCAACAAAATCAGATGTTTCAGGAATTACGCTCATTCTTATGCAGGACAGAACCACTTCTGCTCATTAGAGAGGGGCCTCATCAACAGTATCGATGCTGTGGGCACTTCTCATTTCATACAACAAGCTACACATGTAGATGTCATTCAGAATGGCAAATATAAATGTATACATGACAAAACCACCCCTAAAGTTACACAAGAAATAAACCATGCACCTCATGCCCCAAAAGGTATTGCTACCAATGTCACTGGAAAATTCATGCAAGAGACAGGTTATCACTTACCCCAGAATAAATAAACCATTATGTTTTTACTTATATCAGCAATGTTCTAATTTCACTTCAAGCAGCTGCATTTTTTTCTAATGTAACAACAGGTCCACTTTTCCAGCATACACTGAAAAATAAAATTTATTTCTGCTTTACCAATAACTCTATATAATGACTTCATCCAACAAATCAAGAACTGCAAAACAATTCAGTCTCAGCTCTGCCAGGGGAGGTATCCATTCCACATATCACAGGCTACATTCTTCCAATAGCACAAACTGGAGACATAAAATGCAATAACTGTTGGGCTTAAAAGCAAGTAAACAGGATGCTGACATTTGGAGGTCTCACAACACGACCATTATAAATTACAGCAACTAACTCATAGGAAGAACATGGCCCAGATATGTCCTGTGGCAGCTCAGATAGTCTAACAGACACCATGAAGTCATAATTTCCAGTTACTCAGGACTTTTTAATTACAAGACAAATTTACCATCCCTTAGTTTTTAATCCAAAGTACACTCTGTTTTGGTAAATCTGATACAAACAGATTAATCTGTTTTTTAATGCAAATAGGGGCTGCTTAGGAAAATGGGAATGTTCTTTTCCGTATTTAAAGCAGCCTGACATTCAGGGGTTTTTGTTTTCTAAAGACTAGCTAATCACACAAATGACAGAGGGAGGATAAAGCAAATGTTTAAATTTAAACCGGAAACTAGTTCTGGCAGTACAGACCCATCCATCAATTGTCCTGATGAAAAAAATACCACTTGGGCACAAATGTTGTCTACAGAACATCTTCTAAAGTACATAAAAGAGTACATTTAAAATAATATATATTTAAAATATGGGTTTATTTTAAAGCTATTTGAGTAGGAAACTTTAAATGCTAGAGTAGACATGTCAGACTGAAGCATCACCTTTTCTTGTTGCTGGCTATCATAAATTGGCCCTAAAGGCAGCAGCACTCTAGTGTGTAGAGTCTCAGGAAACACAACCAGCTGCCAAAATCAGGCAGAGAGTTTGGTTTCCAATGTGTTTTTTGAGATCTTGAGGGGTGGGGAGCAGTTAAATCATGCACTCAAATTAGCAAATGCAAGACTTACAGATGATAGCACAACCTTAATTCTGTCTCCCAATGTGTATGCATTACATTACAGACTTCAATTACCTGGTCACACACTGTAATTTCCTCTGGAGTCCTACATCTCCCGGTTACACCAGGCAAGTACACGGGCCAAAAAATTGAGGCTGAAACAGCAGCTGTAATTTTAGTAATTTGTAACTTCTTGGCTTTACATCTCAGACAGTCCTTGCTTCTTTTTGGAAGTAGTACCATCATGTTTTGACTTGCAAGCATCCACAGTTATTTGTTTCCACAAATATGACTGGAATTGAGCCAGCTCTGCTTATATTCAAAATATCTGATACCAGAGTAATTCCAAAAGTTAAATATTTTTAAGACTTCTACACTAAATGCTATTATGCCAAATTGATTATTTTACTATCCTATATATAGTTGTACTATAGATGAGATTGTAATAATTATTTTCACTGAAGACATCTACAAAAAGACAACAAAAAAAGCTTAAAACAGCATATACTTCCACAATATGATAATGTAAATGGATTTTTAAATAAGAACGGCGCACATTTGTGACAATCATATCCTTCTTCCAGAAGTCAGGGGGGAAAAAATAAAATATAGCGACAAGTTAGCCATCTTACCTTCCAAAAAATGAAGGCTGTGAAAGTAAGTTTCAAAAATCTCCCAAAGAGATAATTATTTGGTCATGTTTATCAACCAGCTGTTCTCTAACAACACCAAAAACCAGCAGGTCTTATTTTATTCACTTTCACATGTTTTCTGTAGTCAAATTTAGGCCGATCCTAACAAGATTTGCAGCCCCAAGCAGGGAATCATCTTTATAAGAGGCAAAGCAAACCCTGACTCATTTCTGAGGATGTGGCACAGCTTCAAAACTTCAACAGACAGAAGAAGACACCAAAAGGCAGCAGTTGGGCACAGCCACCAGCACTAATGCTGAACAAATCCCACAGTGGAACTGTGAGTGAAGAGCGGCAGACACCATACGCAGCAAGTCGCTCTGAAAGAGTCTGAAGCAAGCTGGGTAGAGACAGATCACAGAATCATAGAATAGTTTGGGTTGGAAAGGACCTTAAAATCATCAAGTTCCAACCCCCCTGCCATGGGCAGGGACACCCTCCACTAGACCAGGTTGCTCAAAGCCTCATCCAGCCTGGCCTTGAACACCTCCAGGAATGGGGCATCCACAACTTCCCTGGGCAACCTGTTCCAGTGTCTCTCCACCCTCATAATGAAAAACTTCTTCCTAATGTCTAGTCTAAATTTACCCTCTTT
>VZTO01005663.1:7454-22400 GCA_013400615.1 Syrrhaptes paradoxus | reverse complement strand
GTGCAGGACCTTGCACTTGGCCTTGTTAAATTTCATGAGGTTTGCATGGGCCCACCTCTCCAGCCTGTCAAGCTCCCTCTGGATGGCATCCCTTCCCTCCAGCGTGTCCACCACACCACACAGCTTGGTGTCATCAGCAAACTTGCTGAGGGTGCACTCAATCCCACTTGTCCATGTCTCCAACAAAGATGTTAAACAACACTGGTTCCAGTGCTGACCCCTGTGGAACACCACTTGTCACTGGTCTCCACTTGGACATTGAGCCATTGACTACCATCCAGTCCCCCTTTCTTTACAATAACCACTCACCACAGAGGCAAGGCAGTAAAATATTTTGAAAGACATAAGGGGGCACCCGATCCTATGCCACCACAAGCAGAAAAGGGTCGTTTCCCTCTTCCCAAGACAGCAAACTCCCATCTCACCTTTCATCCCACAAGATTCCTAGGCAACTAAAGATTAACAACAAAGCAAGTTTAAATTATTTACTTTACCCACACACCCCTACAATTGCGGCACCTAGCTGAGCATGGAGCAGCATAGGGGGCCTCAGGGCTTTCTTGGTCAAAATTGCAAAATCAGAGGTCATGTTTCAACACTAATTTCTTGCCACAGAACCAAACTTCCTCTTGCCCTTCAGCCTCTCCTAACTTCACAGTTTGCTACCACAATCAGATGTTACGTTCAGCTCCAACTGCATAGGAGCTGGAGTCTTCAATGAACTTGAGAGCTCTCTGAAGTCAAAGATAATTCTTTCAGGCTGTGCAACAAAGCTTGATCCATCAGGCACCACAATCTGATTCATCTTTTTCTTAAAAAACAAAACAACTCTGAAAAAAGATACCCAGGAAAGTGTAGGGGATTTTATTTACATTCACAGCCCAAACACGTGTTAAGCAGCCTCCTAAGTAGGTTACAAGACCCTTAGGTGAATATATCCCAAAAGCACATGGCAAATTGCACCTCAAGGTCACTACTCCAGAATCTATGTTCCTTTGGTTCAGTTATGTCAATGTGCACATACAACAGACTGGAGAAGAGTTCACATTAGAGGCCAAAATAAAGAGAACATAGCCTAAAAAAATGGTAAAGACATAGTACCATTCGTCATCTGACAAGGAAATTTCAATTTTAACACACTAAATACTTCTTCCCCCATTCTTTCTTACTTACTGTTCCTTCTTAGTTTGATACCACCACTTACCCCAAATGAGCTGTAGTGACGCTGTCCTGAAGTTACCCACTGCAAAAAACTCAACCTACCAGCAGCCAGAAAGATCCAGCAAATTTCAAGGCAAAAAGTCAAGTCACTTTGCCAATTCATACCTCCTTTGAAGTGTGGTACAACCAGACTTCTCATCTATCTTTACAACTATTGTGCCAAAAGACAGCTCTGTTACTGCAACGCATGAAGTGGTGAAACATGAATACCGCTTAGCATGTTAAGGGAAGACACAGACCTGGTCAGAAACCACCACCTTGACACATCCAAATCCTCAGAGATGCAAAAGCAAGGTGAGCAAAGGCAGCCGCCAGAGTGTTTTTATACAAACTTCTGCTCCAAGAAGATTTTTCTTAAGCAACTCCAACTATTCAAGAGTTTAAGCTTAAATTATCGCTAGAATTACCAAGAGAAAAGTGAAATGGAAGAACAGGACAAAAGGGAAAATAAGCCAGCACGGCTGTCCCACTTTCGGAGGACATTAATAAGCATTACCCTTTGTTTCTGGAAAGCTACCTGATCCCAGCTGAAGATTCATGCTAGGCACTACGAGAGAACAAGGCGTGGGAAGAATCCTGAAGCAGTCATGCTTAAATAGGAAAAATTTAATTTTACATTTCAAAGTGGAGACAAGTCCTGACAGACATAAACTGGGGTGGTTTTTTCCTAATACTGCAAGAGGCAGCCCTCACAAAGAATTTACTGCAACACTACCCTAAAGGTGCAGTTTCACTGTAGTGTAAAGTCAATCCCAGCCACGGCTGCCACAGTCCCACACACATTTTCATCCCATCCCCTGCAGCAATGTCAGCATCCAGCTGTTCCCACAGTCTGTTGAGTACCTGGAGTTGGCTCACCCCGTAAGCGCCAGGCCAATGCACTCTGGTTAAACTGCTGTTTAAGTACATCTACAATCAATACCTCTGAAATGCTTAAAATTATGTCTTTAGCTTCCTTTAAAAGCACCTGTTTTGTGTTCCCCTTAATTTTGACAATTTTATTCATCTAAATTATTTGTTCTTTGCCAGCAATTATGTATTTTACCATCTTCCAGCATACCCTGCCCCTTGTTCCAGAATATTCAACTCCCACCTGCAGCCAGGTGTCCAAATTCATCATTTCAAAGGCTATCCTGCAAGTGTTATGTCAGATTTATAGCCTCTGTTCCTCCAGCAACAGGCTCTACTTTGTGATGAGAACACTTGCCAAGACAGAAGCAGCTAGTAATATTCTCTCTCTTTTTTTTTTTTTTTTTTTTTTTAAATGAACAGAGAAGAATGGCACCTACTGACAGGAGTTTTAGTCGATGGCTTCTGATTCTGGGACTGCAACTGCTCCTTCTACAAGGACTATAATTAACAGCCCAAAAGCTATCTGATGTTTTCTATCCAAGTAGAGAGATTGAGTTGTTAGAGAAGATACACTAACATCAAAATAGCTGGTTTGTAATAACTAGAGATATTTTTTAGTTTGCTTTGAATAACTAACTCTTTGGAGACCCACCTCCGTGTCTGCCTGTGCAATACTGGAAGTTACAGAACCAGCTATGAGCTACGTCTTCCTTTCACTCACCGGTCTGCTGGACAAGCACATCAGCTATTGTTTCCCAAACCCCTTGCTCACAATTGTCAAGAAAAGGAAAAAACAGTGCTAACTTTTGTTAGAACACGGGGGGGGAAAAAACAAAAAAGAACTGTAATTACAACACTAAGAAACCTTAGGAAGCCTTTGATCATACTCTGTTCTAGTAAGGCAGAAAAAAAAATAATCTAGGTAAGTGGATTCTGTTACACTAAGGCATGGTGAACCAAGTCATTTGGTTTGCTTTGCCTTCAAGAAGATTTTTATGTATATTCTTTAAGGTCCTTTCCAACCCTAGCCATTCTATGATTCTATGATACAAATATATGTGTGTGTATATATATAAAATAGACACACACACGGAAAAACAAATACTCAAAGACGGAAAAATAATTGCTACCAAATTGTGCCTTAAGTATTGGATATTACAGGAATTTTAACAAGCATGTTATACATACAGTGGGACATTCAACATTAATACTTAATGGACTTTTAAATTTTCTTATGGTTACTCTTGACCCTGGATGACCAAGAACACACCAAAACATTACATTATTTTCCACTATATTCACTGGTGACTCACATATCTTTCCACACACACAAAAGAGTCCTGGCTTTATGCAATATTCTCATATTACAAGCTTTTTTTTTTCCTTCAATCTGGAAGCTGAAATTCTTATTTTCAGAGACTGAATTTATTTTCCTTTTCTTTCAAGAAGGCAACCTACACCTTCCTCAGTCCTATACTGGCAGCCCACCAACCATCTTGTTTTTAAATAAACTTAAAATGCACAAAGTGCTGTATTTTCTGTATAACATCAACATACTTTTAGTAAGTTTATCCATATTCTGAAACATTCATAATGAAACTGAAGTTTAGACAATATTTGAACTGGTCTGAAAAAGTAGTGCTTGCATGGCCCTCAAGCACAGAAGGAGCACTGTACTGTAACTTAATCCAATTTAACATACTAGGGATATGCATGTCAAAACTATGCATTTTTGCTTTATTTTCAGCAAGATCTACTCTCGGGAAGGAATCTTCCTCAAAACCAGGTTGGTAAGATTTTTTTTTCCTGCTTATTTACATAGCATGGACTGTATACTACTCAGTCTGTTACCAGCTCCACACAGTAGATCCCCAATAGCATTAAATTGCAATAATGGCCTTTTACTGTCTCCTTTTATGAGTTTTTCTTAGATTTATTAAAGCAGGCTGTAGTTTATTCTGTGGCACACAATACACAAGGAGCACGGGGAACAGATGCTCACCAGACTTCCTACTGCGCGGTGTGTCCCTTCCAAACTTTTTGCTACAATGCAAGAATCACAAAAAATTGCTATACTTTTAAGTCTTGCTGTCCCGGTACAGTAGGCTTTCCATCATTTAATAGTGATCTGAAGTACAAAAAATGTGTTTATAGGACAGTCGTAGGAAAATCAGCAGATTCTTCATCCTTCACCTCTCTTAGGCAACTCCTAATGTGAAAAAGATCTGAACACAAGCTAACAGTATTTCACAATTTGTTCAAAAAGCCATTTTCTTCTCATTAGCTGAAAGTACTGCATGTCCTTCCTTTTGTTACAATACTTCTGTCGGGCTCATGATTCAGAGTATAAAGTGTGAGGAAATTTTACACACTGCTTCAGGAACTTAAATTTGCTTGTTTCCCCAGCAAAACAGAATTCCTCCCAGACAGCTTCTCAGCAGGAGGAACGATGCAGAGGACAGAAATTGACTGTATCAGACTGTGCCTGCTACGTTTGCAGACAGGCAATTTGTACTGCTACCTCTTCTGGAGATCTGGATGCACCAGAACAAGACATGGCCAAAGACAGCCTTTCAGGATATCGAGCTACAGCTCTGAATGCAATAGCAATGAAAGGTTTGAGCAAGGCATTGCATCCCCAAAATCAGATGTTAAGAGAACTGTGCATCCTATTTATCCAAGCCTTGTCCATATAAGACTGAAAATCAGAACCTTAGCAGAAGATGGATATTTTAGTACACAATAGAATCACGATGCCCATCATCCACTCCTTTTTCAGTCAAGGATAATAATCTAAATCAAAACTATAAAACCAGCTAACTCAGTTTAAAAAATAAGGTAATTCATGCTGAAGCAAGACACACTTTGCTTCCTGATCCCTTTCCTTTTCCGTCACTAGCAGAGAACAGTTTACAGAACACAGGCTGCCTTATCGTGATGTGTGCTATATAGGCTGAAAGGGGGCTGAGCCTTATGAGTCAGTTCTTGCAACTCTACGCAAAAGCTTCCAGGCCAAAAACACATCTTTCAGGCTGCTGGCTTCATTTAATGCCATGGAGGGGGAGGGAAGTTACCAGAAATCTTCTGCACTGCCTGAAGCTGCTTGAACACTAATTAAAATTAGACAATGCAGAAAAGAAGACAGCATCGAGGAGTAATGAAAAGCCACGGCGTAGGAGTAGTGGCAGGTCACTGGGAATGAAAAAAAACCAGTAGGGAGAAGATTATTGATAATGGTCCAAATGGGCATACTTCCTGCACGTTTCTTCTCTGTGACCACTGAAGCACAAGGAACTATGTATGGCTTCAAGAATATTAGTGTCTTCACTAATGTGTTATCCTCTGGTCAGAAACTGAAAGACTATCACAAGAAAGACAGCAGAAGTTGCACAAATTATATTCATTCTTCCTTATGTCAGGTTGTAAAATGAGTTAGTAGGTTCTTTAGAGGGAACAAAACAGACAGACAGGACATTGCCCTATTGAAAGCTACATTATAATGTATCCAACAAAATTTCAGAACAATTGTGCAGACAACCATGAAACCATTACTTCCTAGCTTTCGAGCGCCTGACTTTCACCCAACTAATGTAAATCTCTTATGTGCTGGAGCTATTTGTGTCTCTTATATCCTGGCTTTGTTTTCAGGACATGTAACAAGAGTGAAAAACAATTTGTATTATCTACAGTGGTAACAGCTTCCTTGCATTCATATTATATGTCAGCAGGGATTGAACCCTGAACTTTCAGAATATTGCTACAGCAGTTAACAGAGCCATCATTAACTGGCAATGGGTGGAAGATCAGTTATCTAGAAGGGCCAGATGACTAGCCCGATTATCTCTTCCCAGTGCTACGTGCAGTGAATCAGCTCCTTCAGTTCCCAAGCACTAGGTTGGAGGGAAGATCATCAGACCTGAGCTAGGACTGGGAAAACCCCATCCACCTTTTCATTCCAACTCCGCAAAACTGCCCTTGCGCTCTGGGACAAGGGTATCTGACAATTCAGGTAAGACCTGCATTACAGCAGCCTTGGGAGCAGTATTGCAGGTATGTTATTTGGAGACATGACTTGGCAACATCACGAGAATCAGCTACAACAATTCTGACATGCAGCCACCAGCAAACAGAAAAAAAAATGTTAAGCACTGGAAGTTATCTATGCCGCGTTCTCAGGACAGTTTTTGGCAGGCAGGATTGGGGGGGGAGGTGTACTACTCATACCCCAAGCATCATGCAGTCATTGTAGGAGAGCAGAAGGGTAATTCAAGTTTACAGGAACATTTATTGATCTGTTAAGGATAAAAATCCCAGTTTATTACTACTGTATCAGCAACCTTTAAAACTTTGGTATGCCATGCTCAGAACAGGTACACTCAGTATGAAGAGGTTTCCAGCCCCACCAAGCAAACACCAGAAATCAGAAGTGAAAGAGCTGCCATTTCAAAATAGTGTGGCAACCTTCTCATGCTCTGTTGAGCATAAGAAACACTCCATCTCTTAGTGCTAAACACACAGCTTGTAGCAAACTGTAGTCACGAAGTTAACTACTCATATTTACAGAACTCAATAGGAAGCAAACATTACCACTGGAAAGCCACACTCCAATGATAAGTTAAGCAATACATAGCAAGTTACTAACAATGACTACAAATAGCTCACTGTTCTCGTACACTTTATCATAGAAGGTATTCAAAATAAACCTTTCATACCCTATTTTTCCCCTCCCCAATAACACTGAATCATGGCAAGCCATTTCCCCATCACTAGAGAATGATGGTTTACCTGATGAAATAATCTCTTAAGAAAGAAGATCTCTATTTGGAGGGTGGGTTCGTCTTTTTTTTTTTTCTAAACTGAAAACACAATCGGGAAAACATAAAGTAACCTAATGGCAGTCTAAGTAGGAATTACTTGAGAGATTCTCCAGTTTTCCACTTTACCTGTGAAATTCGTCAAAACTTTCAGTTGCCACCCACTTCTGAGCAAGTTTCAGATCACTATCAGTATTTTGCACTACAGTGTCTTGCTCAAGTTTCCACTCCAAAATGGAAGCGCATTTTGTTTGGGCTCTACCAGTCAGCACTCAGCTTCACGCTCAATAGAAAACAACCCATCAATAACCAGGGAAAAAAAGCTTCTGGTGATTCACTGCTGCAGGCTATGGCCTTCTGTCATGTTCACACATCCAAATTAAGGCAAATCCAGCAGTTTCAGAAGAGAAGACTGTCTTGTCCAGATAAAATACAATATCTACCTGCTATCATGTTAAATATGTTAGAGTCAAACTTGTCTCTTAATGCATCATTATCTTCCATCATGACACATTACCAGCAACCTTCAGCTCAGAAGCAGTCAGGCTGCATGCTGAAATACCGCTTCCTGGTCACTGCTGGTTATTGGAAGACACTTCTGCCTCAGATCTGCAATAGCTGCTCTCCAGCTGACTTGTGCAGCTGAAACTGAGACATGATCATCATCTTGCTACCATAAACTACGGAGGCTCTCCGTTACTCCCGCCAAGGAGGTTTGCTCTACCATTAAGTAAAAACCCCACTAGTTTCTGGCCCAGGTACTAATCTGAATTCAGGCCACGGTAAGGTAGCATGCACCAAGACACAATTAGTCCACATACACCTTCATTAGTCCACATACACCTTCTGGTTTGATCTTATCAATGGAGTTGCTGTCTAGTCCCAACAAAGTAACAGGCTGATTGATAGTCAAGTCTTGTTTCATTTGTTTCATTTCTTCACTGTTTCTCACCATCTCTCCTGTACCTGACTGCCTTGTAAACAACCCTTTGTCTCAAGGACTGGTAAAATTCTCCTTCCCCATTCTCGGGAGGCTCATTAGCCTACTCCAAGGTGATAACGTCTCTTTGATTATAGACCACAGTCACCAAAACAGGGCAGTCTTGCTGTTGGTCCCACTGCTTATCAGTTTCATCACTAAAACTGACAGAAGACTACCAACACAAAAAAAAGTTTTTCTGTCTTTTAAATAAGTCAAATCAGTTAATTGATGTCCAAAAAGCACCAGCAGGGCAAAAGGTAAAGAGCAAGCATGGAAAGAAAGGCCTTTCCCTCTTGGCAGTGGTGAGCTATTGTATCAGCTCAAGCTGTACATGAAACTGTACCTTACCCTGAACCTCACAATCCGCAGTAATCCTCATCTTGTAACAACCATATGTAGTGCTTAGGTGTCTATATCCTGCATCACGCAGCTCTTGCCTGAGAGCAGACATGATAGTAGTTAATCATTAAGAAGCAAGAAATCCCGAAGACCTTTCTCCTGTACTTTCACCTATGTAACATACATGCACTTGCTCTCCTTCCCTTCTCCCACAAAAAAAGTCCATGCACAAGTAATTGTGCATACACCATTATTTTCCAAGAATTGCCCAACCCCTCTCCCCAGTGGCTTATAAGCAAAAAAAATTCGGTGTCGGAAGCAATTCAGCAAGGCCCTGGAAGACATAATTGAAGCTAACTTTGCAAATTAGCGTTGAGACTTACCTTCTTCCACTCTGACATGGCATAGTAACACAGGCACTAATACAGACTTTGTTCTCAAATATTTTGCCCAGGGTCTTGCTCACAGCTCCTCATGTGAGTCTAAGCAACAAGCAAAATGATAAAGCCTGTGCTGTGAACAGTTAATATCTAGGCAATGCTCAAGCTTACCCCTCTTGCCTGCCAGCTTTAGGCAGTGATAACACGTTACTGTCCATACTTCAGGCTTTCACAGAAGAGTAAGTAGCCTGGCACTCAAAGGAGTCTGTTCAAGCTTTCTCCTTCTGATGAAGAGTTACCGCTCAGGCTGGATTGCATCTTTCTTAACTCATCTAAATTAGTCACTGAGAAACCTCAGAAAAATATTTACATTTAGATTTAACTGCCTCCTGCTGAGCTCCTACTAACTCAAGAGCTGCTGTTTTGTCTAGCAGTCCCATCATGAGAATTATCAAGTAATGCTAGTATGAAAATACATTGTTTGCTTAGAGCATGTTGCTTGGTCTGTTTTAATGTGAGACATTTGCACAAAATACCTAAGGTCTTCTGGCAACTTAAATTAATACCCTTCTAAGAAAAAAAAATAGAAAAACAAACCAAACACAACAAAAAGAGGGTCTCAAGACCCCTCTCTCATTCTGCATAAAGATTTCTACAGTTCTTCATACCCAATAAGCCATGGGAATGGATGACACATCAAGCTGATACAGAAAACACACATCAGACTATCATGGGCTGGTAGGTAGGTAAAAGAAAGAGGCTCTAAAAACAGTTTACCCTCATAAGACAACAAGCAACAGCTTTCCTGGTTTGTGTTATTAAAGTTACTGATCAAGTAAACTGAAGATGAGCAATAGGAAAAATACAACAAACTAAAGTTAAAACAACTGCAGAGTTTCACTTTGTATTGACTTTTCAAAGGAGTTGAGTTTTAATACAGTGAACAGAGAAATACTTAGAGCAATAAACCAGACTAGACAGAAGTGTAAGACATGCTAAATTTAGATGCAACCAACTCCAAGACACTCAGCAGCCAGAGAAAGATGGGATCAAACATACCACCCTTTAGCCATAGATGGAGATAATACAAGGCCTTTCAGTAACATCTTAGATGCTGTGAAAACCGCACGGTCCCATGAGCAAACAAGCAAGACTAAATCCTGTGAGTGAAGTAGGTCTGGCACAGGGACAGTCATTCAAAGAGGAGAAAGTTCCAGCACAGAAATACTATGACAGGACTGTTGGTGTTCAGATTTTTAGGCTGCACTTTCCCAACCACAACAATGAGGATGTACTTCTACAGGAAGCACACCCATCATTTCACCTGCAGTGAGCCAGCTCCCTCCACGCTGCAGGACCCTCACCTTATTGTAGAACTCCAGCTCCCTGGGACCACGAGGTG
The DNA here is from genome assembly GCA_013400615.1 of Syrrhaptes paradoxus. NCBI lineage: Eukaryota > Metazoa > Chordata > Aves > Pterocliformes > Pteroclidae > Syrrhaptes > Syrrhaptes paradoxus. The sequence goes on along the minus strand of VZTO01005663.1, from coordinate 12,410 downwards.
GTGGCTGCAACTGCTTCAGGACAGTCCCATCTGGATGCTGCAGTATACCTACAAGAGAAGCATTTCTTTCAGGGCTTAGTTTTAAGACATGCAGCTATTTTTTTTTTTCTCCCAAGAAATAGCAAAAAAATATACCCTCAGGGACAGCCTATTTGCAAAGTTGTATTGCTGTCAGTACACGCACAGTAGAGTCTAAACTGGCAGCACCTACAAAACCCTTAGCAGAGGTTTGCTTGCATTCCTGTTTTTTTTAGCCATCAGATGATTTCCTGGGTCTAATTCTGCTCAAGGCCAACACAGTACTGGAATTTGACATTAAACGTTCCACCCCAAAGAACCCCATTCATTCAACTATGGAAGATTACATAGACACTCCCTTTTTAAATAACTGATAAGTTGGTTTTCCAACAATGTCGAGAAGTTAATGGAGTTAGTACCAAGTTTAATGCATTTTTCACTAGTTAAAATATAAATATACATCCTATGATTGTACTTCTATACTAGTAGCATGGAAAGAGCACTTCTATATGACCAGCCTTTATGACTCTCCAGTCAGTAATATCACTGAGTAGATGCATAAGAAATGCAACTGAATATCTGAGGATACTCAAGAGCTGAATTGGGACAAGAATGCAGAAAATTAACTGCATCCCTCTGAAATATGCTCCAAATTTCAAAATCATCAGTTGCAAGAGAAAAAGAAAAACCCAATTCTGGAAAACAATTTTTTTTTCCTGGGATAGCTTTTCAGACGATAATTTATTTTGCTTAGAAGGGAAGCAAAAATGCCAGCTACACCCAAAATATGTTCCATCTTCAGCTTACCACTTGAGGAAACACAGTAAAACAAGCCAGGAGCTTTGTGTCTCAAAAAGAGTTTGCAGTTGTAAACAGCAATTGTTTTTTCCTCTTTTAGAAAGCATTATCTCTGAATGGGCTCTGTTGTGCAGTCTTGGAAACGAAACAAAATCTTTAGAGCCTAAGATATTTACTTTAAAACAACCACCACACTTAGACAAGTTATTTCATTAGTTGGCTGTGCCAATGAACAAAGGAGTGGATTTAAAAATCTGCGTAAAGCAGCTCTCAAGTCCTGTTGCTTGCTGAAAGGTGGATTGTGTATACTTTCCAGAACTAGAAAAATATTGCTACGCAACAATGCACAGACTACTGCATCTTCAAGACACAATAGCTTCTTCCTTACCCCCCTTACAATTTTACATGTGCTGGAAACCACTTAGCAAAGTGCGCAAAGTATTTGAATGGCACGTGTTCTGAACGTGAACAGCTAACAATCACAATATTTAAAAAGGCTGTAAAACACATACTCCTCAAAATCTGCACGTTGTCTTTGATGATAAGACAAGTAGACAATTTACAAAGTAGAAAGACCAGGCAAATATTCCTCAAAATAGAACTCATATGCTATTGGATTGATATATATTACTTGAAAAGTTTAATATAACATGACATTGTCTAAAGTTCCCTCATCCTCTGGACTTCTCAACGAACTGGAGCACCTACCCTCTAACTATGACTGAGGCAGGCCTTGAAACCAAAGACTCATGTTTCACATTCACCATGACGATGAAAACTCCATAACCTCCCCTTTGATCTACAACAACAATCAAAGATAACATCACCTGCAGATCATACTAACATATGGACGTTGGTCATGGTTTGGTTCTACGGTTCCTGGGGTTTTTCAGGGCAGATAGGGAGCAATATTGTTTTAATATAAGAATAAGCAATTTAACATTTCTAAAGAAGCAGCAGAACTACACCAAAACTAAAATTCTCAAATATCTCACAAATATTTCTTTATGGCCCTGCGTGCAAAGCTTGCTAGCATTCTAAACCTCAAATCTACCGCAAAAATAACCAATACAGATGTACGCACTCTTCTAAACAACAACAAAAAATCACATCCAATCCACGTTTCACTGAACTATAGATGAAACCTGTTCTGCACAAATACGCCAAACATTTACTTCAGAAATGATCCTCTGTCTTCTGAGGGTATCTAATAGGGACTGACCAGTACGTATGTGCCACCTTAACCTTTGCACTGGGAAAACAGCAGCCAGAGTTAGAAGTTACGTGATTTGAATTACCGAGCAAGTCACACCAGAAGAGAATGGCTCCTTTAGCTACAGAATCCCACTGATGGCTTGGGACCTCCAGCACTTTGCGAGTACAAGCACCAAACCACAGCCAGGTGTGGGAGGCTCTAAACAATGGCGTATCCCATCAGCTCCTGTCTCTCTCCACCTGCCTATGGAATTAAGCCACAACCCACGGTGGTTCCCTTACTACACATTATTTACTGTTGCGGGGAAAGCACTACTGAACACAGTGCTCAACAAAAGGTCAGTCATAATGCCCAGAAGTCAAGGGTCTATGTGCGCATGCAGGGAGACTGCCTGAGCCCTTTCTTGCAAAGTGGTAATAATCACAGGGAGCAAAGGGAAAACAGAAAGGTTATTCTGGAGGGAGGGAATCCTATGGCAAAGAAATTTTAAAGTGTAATTTACCCTTCCCACCCCCCCCCCCAAAAAAAATAGTCAAAAAGTACTTTGGATGCTTTCAAGTCTTCTGCATGTTTGTATGTGGGGACAGAAGGGAAGTCGAGCACAGAGGACAGCAGTGACATGCAAGAGAAAGCTGGGCAGAACAAGGAAGGTTCTGAGCTTGAATCAATAAACAGCTCTGATACTAACACCAGCTGGGTACAACCTCCACATTGTATGCATAGCAATAGAGGTATCCCAACAAAAAGGCACATTGCTTTTATACCTTTAGGCTTTTAAAATGCTAAATGTTCAATGGAGCAGAAAAGGGCAGAACGGCAAATAGCAGGAAGGGTGACAACTGTAGGAAAAGACAGAAAAGGCAATGGAGACGGTAGAAGACACACTGGTCTCCTCACACATGCTTAAACTTCTCACAGACTCTGGCATACAGATTGTCTGTGACATTCCTTATCAGTGCTATTAGCAACTACATATATCCAAACATCTGGCCACTAGCTTCACAACAAAGACACCACAAGGAGCAGCACTGCGGAATTATACATGACACTGTATCTTTAGCATCTCGACTGCCTGCACTCCTACATACAACATCTGTAAAGAAATAAAATTAAAATATTCTGTTACAAAAATGGGAGAGCTGTGAGTGTCAAAACAGCTTCGGTCTTCACTTAAATGTAAAAGTTTTCTCGGTTTCTAAGATGAGAGAATCAACTGTGGTGGCACCTCTACAGGAAAGACTTGGTCTTGCTCACTAGGTGTAGTGGAACTAGATTTACCTAATCCATTTGAGCTGCACCCACAATATAGATGGTGTTTCACCCGTGTTGTCTTGATCCAGCTGTGATAAAATTGACATGCCAAAGGTGAGGCTCCCCCTGAATAAGCCTTTTTTGCCTGACCCCACCCCATGTTATGATATACGACCAACGAGGAAGATGTGCAGCTCCAAGGATACAACACACCTCCCCTCACATGCTATTGCACTGGTTGCAGCAGGGGCAAGGCACAAGAATTACTTTGCTGTGGAGATTATCAACAGCAAAACACACCACGGACGCAGGCAGTAGATAAGACAAACTCACAGTGCCATTAGTGCTGTAATTTCACTCGATGGCTGAAGGGGCTCTGAACTTCAGCCCTATCAGGCAGAGGCAGCTCCTACCGACAGTGTTCAAAGGCAATATGACAGCAGACACTCATAGCTACTCTCAAAGGGCACACCAAGAGCTGAATGGATCTAGACCTTATATTTGGCTTGGAGGCAGGCAGGAGTTGTACCAAACACGATGTCACAGAAGCATGAGAAATGCCATTTGGCAACGTTAACTTGTCCGCTTGCTATGGCACTGGCCACTGCCTGTGTTAAAAGGCACCTGCATCAAAAGGGCCACCACTGTCCTCCCCAACCTGGAATTAAAATAGAAATTTAAAGTTTGTGGATGCACACTTCAGAGATGCAGTATCCTCGTGATATTTGTATTATCAGACCACTTGCTAGCCGTGAGTTTGGACTTACCATCAAATAAACAAGCAACCAAGAAGTCACCCCGGGTTGCTAAACCGCTTACTAATATTCTGCTGAAGTTCCTGGTGGCCGTCGGTGGGGGGTTCCCTTCAGATAAAGCACGATTTCAACACACGCTCTGAGGGTACCGGCACACCGTTACCCAAATTCACACTTTTTTAAAAAGGTGCCTGTTATAACTAAGCTGGACTGCAGAGGCCCCGTGGCTTAGAGCTGCCTGTTAACTGTCCTGACGAGCCACCACCATTTACACAAACCCCCAGCAGACCCTCGGCAGCGGTGACCCCGCTTCCTCCCCCACCCGCGCACACCGACCGGGGGCTCTCCGCCAGTCCCTCCGGAGCAGACCCCGCTCCGAGAGACCCACCCCTCAGCCCTGAGGTGACCACCAGACCCCAGCACCCTCGCTGAGGGGACACCCGGGGATGGACAAGGGGCGGGAGGTCCCCCCGGGGGCAGCCGGCCCTTCCCGCCGCTCCCGAGGTGAGGCGCCGCGCGCGTCCCCCTCGCGCCGCCGGTGAGCGCCTCGCGCCTGTCACCGACACCGCCCCCTCCCGCCGCCTTCAGCCCCGCCAACAGCAGCCACCAGCCGGACGTGAGGAGAATTGAAGCGACTCCCGCCGCGCCGCAGCCAGGTTGGGAAGAATTAAAACAAACGGGAGGGGAGGGAAGCCCCTCACGCCCGGCCCGCCGCCGCCCTCCCCGCGCCCCCTCCGCCGCTCACCGCCTTTATCCTTGCCGTACATGTGCCCGGCCACCTGGTGCGACAGCGGCACGCAGCCGTTCAGTCCCCGCCGACGGTTCCCCGCCACCGCCGCGGGGCCCGGGGAGGTACCGAGCGCCGGCTGGGCCGCGGCCTCCTCCGTCTCGCCGCGCCCGCCGCCCGCGCAGCGCCCG
>VZTO01005662.1:50900-73606 GCA_013400615.1 Syrrhaptes paradoxus | reverse complement strand
AAAAAAAATCCATTGTTTTTGTTTGCGAGTATGCTTTGCAAACGCTAGTCCCTCACCTATTCTTCTAAGAAAACTAAATGATGAATTTGGTTAACGTACAGAAGAATAACTACGCTAATGCAATTACTGATATGACAACATCTACCTTACATCTTAAAATTCTGATGACGGATGAGTGACACTCTCTGAAAGGTAAGGAGATTAACAGCATTGTTTTCATTTGTCCTGGAGCACTGGGGAAGTCTGCTCATTTCCCAGTATGCACTAATCTACTCTTCCAGATCACGTTGCACAGATTTGTTCTTATCTCCAACTCAAATAACTCCTAAAACCACAAAGAAAATTATTATTTTTTTCCACAGAAGAAATGGGTGTACATTTACATCAGCTTGAAATTGATCAAGCGGCATGAAAAATACACACTCTTCTATACCTGCATTGTGGCTGCTTTGCTTGCAATGGTACCATCTCCATTTCTACTGCTAGCAGCCACTCCACTCAGAGTCACTTAATCCATTTCCTTTATGTACAGAAAAATAAATCTCTAAACCACCTTCATTTTAGTCTGTATCAAACCTAAATAGAATAAGATTTAAAAAAAACACAACAAAAAAAACCCTAGCCAATTTGCAGTGACAGCAAAAAGCCCCCAAAACAAAGACCCCAGACTCAGTAAGACTTTTTCCTCGCTGTTTCCCCAACTATGCTCACCTATTAAAAATGAGACAGTTATAAACTGAAGGCAGACAGGCAGCAGGCTGTGCTGTTTGGCACCTCACAAACATTTGTGAAGTTGAAGACTTCTTTATCCCTCCCAGTAATTCCAAGTGAACACCTGCCACCAGCCCAGCAAGCTAGAACCCGGTGCCACGACACAACTTGACCAGCAGAAGGAAAATGCATGAGATTAAATTTGAATATGACTGCTAGTTTGGAGGGGAGCATGTTTTCTGTCCAGACTGGATGAATGAATTGTTAGGAAAGCGAGGATTTCACATTTTGTGTAGTTTAAGGAGTACCGTATCACGCGTACAAACAGGTGACAGTTATTGGATACCTTTATTTAGACTACAGAACAAAAATTTGAACTATAAAAATATGATTTCTTTAAATATGCCTGTATAGCACAGGTATTTAAGGTCACAAATTCTTAATACTAGGTATTTCTAAATTTAGTTGTTATTAACCAATAATTTTGGCAGTTTGAAAATCCGTTCGTGGTAACTGCAGCCAAACAAAATGACATTACTAATACCAAACCCAAGCTGAAACAACATCAGTCATAGGAACCTGAAAAGAGAGAAGAAGCCTTTTCACACTATGAAATGGCTACTTCAAGAATATGCTAGTAAATCTTCACACCATTTAGAAGCTAAATTATAGGTGTCCAAGTAATATAATTCTTCAACCGAACAAAAAGCATAGCTCTCCAGATATATTTATTATATAAAAAAGACACAAATGGAAGTTATTTTGAAAGAATTTCTCATTTCGAATTTCATAAAAACGTGAGTTATAGAAACGTGGCAAATGGTACTAAGAATCCTTATGCATCCCGAGGCTGCAGTAATCATGCTACATGCTTTGAATACCAGAATTTCTGTCCCTGTTTCAGAAAGGCAGTGAAAAGTGATGCAAGTAGGCAACACATCAAAACAAATTTAGCTTACAACAAATACATTTTTATTTTATAGAACTGTCTGCTGAGTTTTTCCATCTTTAAAATTGAAAAGCAGAAACAATTCCACCCTCAGAAAGATCTGGAAAAGACTTATTTAATGAAAAGTTCATAAGAGTAAGCATCTGACTAGAGCACTTATCCCAAACATTAGTGTAACAACAAGCCAGGTCTGTCAGAGCAATTTATCACAGAGCACGATGAGAAATTCCAGAAACCATGAAATGTGGTTTGGCCCTACCTGGTGCTCTTGGTCCCCTGCACAAGCAAGACAGGACCTTTGGGAAAACAACTCTTCTGCAGCACCTTGTTTCCTTCTCTACCAACTAACTGCTCCATTGCGTTCCAGAATTTGTTACAATATTCAAGAAGTGCAGCCGTCTTTCTAGAAGAATGTTGAATGCTGACCTCAAATACTAGTACTAATGCCTTAGATTTACCAAACCCAAAGTGAAGCTGAGGATTTAGTGCCATATTTAATTTACAAGGAAGTCTTCACACGGACAATTGGAGTAATGTAACATAACCATGCCTTACCTTCAATATTCAGATACCTCTTGGATTCCAAGGAGGATGCCGGCAGTACAAAGTTTGTTTCTGTGAATGAAAAGAATATCAGCACATAATTTTCTTGCTCAGATTTTACAAACCTTCTTTGTCTAATGAGTTAAAATGAGCTAGCCATAGTTGATGAAGCATTTCTGGGTGTGTAAACGAAGTGTGCAAAGATAGCCAAGCCTGTTCCTTGTGATCAACCACTGAAAATAAAAGCAGTGCAGCTCTCTTCACATACCCAGGGATGAGAATGAGGATCAATATAGTGGAAGTCAAGGACAACATCGTAGTAATACAGTCTCTAATAACTAGGCTGATAGAAACATGTCAATCCTTTTCTACTGTATAATATAGTCAAGTATTAATTAAAGTAGCAACTGGAATCCAGCTCTTTCCCTTGTCACTGTAGGTCCCCTAAAGCTCTGGCTACACAGTCATTCGTAGCTTCTTACTGTTCACATATTCTATACAACCTGTGGTGGATTCATCAAAACCAGAAAGAAACAACATTTTTAGAATTAACGTATTTACTGCTGACAGGGTTCCCCAGCTCCAAAGGCATAAGTGCAAAATACCAAGAAGAAAAGATACAATGGTGCACCCACATCCTGACAGAGAGCTCTAACCAGAAGACTTTTGGTTCAAAAAAACATCATTATTACCTGTAGTCATCTCAGCAAAGGCTTCCTTGATTTTTGTAAGGAAAAACCCAAGTACTTAAATAGAAAAGCTAATTTATGTTTTGAGTTTCACAGGTATTCAATACAAGTCATTGACTTAACCAGATCTAGAATTAAACCAGCCATCAAGAGTCTGTAGAATAACTGATTCACTGCTAGCCAGCAGATGTATTTCTAAGACAGCACTGCTCTGTGATGAACAGCTGACTCCTAACATGGTAGGAAGGGACAGAAAAGATGTAAACAACTCAACCTTGTATCACTTATATGGTACCTGAAAGCCAACTCCCCACATAAATAAACCAACAAAATAATAAATACAGGAGCCCTTAATTGGATTAGTTAACAAGCTGTTTGACAAGAAACCCAGCTTGAAGCACTTCATGTTGATTTTTCAAGCCACAGCCCTTGATTGTTATGATTAATACAACTCTAACCAGGTTTCACTGGTCATTTACTAACATGTAACAGGGATAAAATTGAGAAAGTGGAATGCAAATCATAGTGGTAAGAACACTTTAAGGCATAAACTATGCAGATAAAGGTCAGCCCACCATCCTTCATGCAACATCTGGCAGCAGTGGCAATAGACCAGCTCAACACTCAACAGCAGCAGAAAAATATGGATACACCAAATAACTCCATTGCCTTGAGCTAAGCTACGTGAAATCAAATACAATTCAGACACAAGGAGATGAGAAAATCTGAAACTCTACTAGTTTTACTTTGTGATCTATCTCAGAAAGATATGCAAAAATGTTTTATCACTATTTTGCCTCAGTTATGCTTGTACCAGGACACACCTGCTTAGCCTAAGTGTCCTCACCTGTGCTGCATTTTCCCATTCTCTTAATGTGAGTGTGGTGTTTCATTATAAGGTGAATCCTTCAAATGAATGTATCTCGGATGCACCCATCTTTCTCTTTAGATTGTTTGCTTTCTTCTTTTTCTCCTTTTCCTTTCTTCAACCATTTGAAGACTGAGAGTTTAATATAAAATATTTATTATGTGCACACTCAGAAGAACAAACTAAAGATGCTTTGGGGCTAGAGATGCTAGCTACTCTTGAATAATTCACATCATGTTTTTAAGTTAAACATTTCAGGTATGGAAGCAGCCACCAACACCCAAGTGCTCTGCTCCTGCAGGTATTTTATCTAGTTCTGATCTCTAGTTGTCCTAAATAGGCTTAATTTACCCCACATTACCTTTCATCTGTTTCATTTTCAAATGTGTTTCATATGAATAAATAATACAGAGTTCAAGATAAATGCACATAGGCAAAGTTGACAGCTGTCAAGTTTACCACCACCACCATATATTTATGTTCTACATCTCTCCATCCATCTTTTTTTATGTATTACTCTTGATGACTGACTTTTGTAGTAAATGTGTTAAGAAGAGATCTGAAAAGGCCACTGCAGGGAAAAAAATTCAAATACTAATCAACTTTTTAAAACCTGCACATTCTACATTCAAATTTGTCTTCCAATTAAAAAAAAAAAAAGGCAAAAAATTTAAAACAGAGAATCCAAAATACATTAACACACCCTGCTAGGCTCTTAGTTGAAACACTAGCCTAATGCTTTCATTAATATTATGAATGACATTTGTTATAATAGTCATCAAGCCATTTAATTGCTAAGGAGAGCTTTAGAAATATGTGAGCTGCCTTCAAAAGCTGTGGCATTTGATGACAGCCTGCTCTCATGGTAAGGTTTCAGTGTAGCTGGATGGTTTAGAAGCCCAGATCTGGATCTGGAGATCATCAATCACATTTCGATCTCAGTTAACAATATAAAAAGTAGCCACAAAGATAGACTAGGCTATTTTAACATTAAATAGATTATACACTTCTAGGATTTTTGTGTGTGTATGCAGATGGACTGTTACTAATAAATTGAGTTTCCTCTGCTGCTCTGCCAATCACTCATTTGTGTGTCACATGTATTTAAGAGAAACAGTTGAGAGGACCAAGTTATAATGCACCAACAATCACACAAGCAAGGACACAGGTACATTGCTAATGCATGGTGAAGCAGGGACTCAAAATCCCACTGTTTGTGGCACCTCAGCCCCTCCTTTGTGTCCCACCCAGGTATGAGGGCACTCCCAGAGTTGAGGCAGAACTTACATTGACCCTCATGCGGATTTTAGTTCCATACACATTTACTGGGTCAAAGCGGGCATGGGTAATATTGGGACAGATGCTATTAGGGGCTCAGGTCTTGCTGCAGAAGCATATCTGCTAGTGAGTTTACCTCTTTGTCAGTTGCTCTTTGAGGAACAAAAAAATAACAAAAAATGTGGATGTAAACAGGTGACTTACAAAGAAACAAATTCAAAAAATGCTTGACAGTTCTATAGAAATATCCCCTGAGCCTCTATCCATGCACACCAACCATGCATTCGGTATCATCCTTCACAATGGCCCAGCGGAAGCATTTGTCAATGTTCCTAGTCATATGTTTTTCAAATGTTTATGGCACTTTCATTTGTACTGGACATGATGTGATATCAGTGCAGCATTTTCCCTCCTTATGTCTTTGTGATATTATTACTGACAAGACAAAAAGCACGCTGTGTGCATAGGAACAGCTTTTCAAAGGCAAATAACCCAGCTGCTGAGCCAGATTTTTATTTTATAAAGGATATCAGTTAATGACTAATTGTAAAATAAAAATAATGCATGACAGCCCAAGGTATATGCCTTTTCAGAAGCTGTAATGGTGCAGTCAAAATGTCTGTCTCCCCATTGTGAATTGCTTTAGGCAGGCACAAAGTGGGGACAGCATCTTCAAAGTAACAAGTACTTAAGGTCATGGCTGACTTCTCTGGTCCCACCCAACCCTCCCCATTTTCTCCACTCAAACCGTTTGGAAGCTGCAACTAAACTTAAAAAAAAAACAAAACAAAACAAAACAAAACAAAAACCTAAAAAAAACCCCAAACAGTTTTCTAAAGCTATAGCTTCTTTTTTAATTAAATAGTTTAAAAGTTTCTGGAACCATTACAAGTTTTAGATACATAAAATGTGTCTTCACAGGATTCCGGTTACACAATTGAGGATTTTTGTGAACTCAACATCCACATACCTACACCCTACATCTATGCAGTTTTCTTGTGTGTCTGCCTCCATTGCCAACCCCCAGACAGTTGCCTTTAGTGAAGCAAGACCTTTCACTGTTAAGATCACAAAATTCTGCACTGAGTATTGATAGACCTTTTTCACCGGCTTCAGAGAAATCCCCTCTCCGCTCCTTTGACTTCCCCACCTAAGAGACTGGAATAAGGATGCCTGGAGAGCCAGCACTGAAAGCAGGCATGACTGAAAGCAGCCACAGTCAAAAGCATTTTGACATCCTACAGCTGGAAATGGGACAAAAAAAGCAAAGTTTTATCTTATCAAATCTTTTCAGATTTATTTTATTATGCTAGTGGATTAATACCCTGAAAATTGCCAGCCCTATTTTAACACCGTGTGCTGCTGAATGATTCCATAAGCTGTTACATAAGATAAGCTTACAAACTGAAAAAGGTGATTCATGTATATTGCACAGGTCATTTCTGGTAAGCCATGTGATCATATTAATTAAACTAGTAAAAAAAAAATGAAAAAAAAGAGAGAGAGACAGAGAGGAAAAAAAATACATATAGCTCAGTGGTGAAAGGCATAAAGAAGCAGTTATATCCAGAAGAATACCTGTGAGAAAGAAGATAAGCTTATGCCACACTTCAGATCTGAAGCAAGACAGTATTTCATTACGACGACAGAAATGAAGCAATGCAATGAGTTTTGCCTTGAGTAATGAGTATTAGCTATCACCACCAAATGGCTTCAGTTAAACAGTTGAGTACAGAACCAACTTGTATTTGATTTTGCATCTAACTATGTGAGCAGCTTGTAATAATCAAGTGCAGAAATTTCTGCAGAAGTGTTTTACCCATGGGAATCACAGCCACTTACTGCAGTGTAGCTGCTTGTTTCATATCACTTAATACTGATCATTAGTCTGATATACAGATAATCAGAGGAAATTAACTGGGATCATCTCGCGTTCTGACTGGCTTCTGGCTCCACCAGGGACAGCAGGAGGCCACCGGCTCCATGTGGACTCAGCCCTGAGGGCACCTGGGGCTGGTACCCATGGCATGGGTCCATCACCCCCTGCCAGCAGCCCACTGACATACAGCAGAGCACCTAGTCTGGTGCTGGATACCTGGATTTGGACAAATTAATCTAGTTCTCCGTCTTTTTCACAGCACTGGATTTACTGTGTAGCATCTTTGTTGTCATCTCACTGGTTAGCTGGGAGCTATTTCAGAGTTTGGAAAGTCGGTATCTTTTTTTAGTCACCTTAATCTTGTTTCCTCTTTTCATTCCTGATCTAAAGTCCATAGAAACCACTGCAAGGGGTTTGGGGTTGTTTTTTTTTTTTTTGGATACTGAGACTTTCATTTTCTCTAATGAAATGTTATTTGTCAGCATCATTGTGAGTTAAATACATACCAAAATCAACCCCAAGTTCTTTAAGTTCCTAAATGTTCTCCTTTTTGCTTCTATTCTTAAGGCACTTTTCATCTCACTACTGCAACCTATTACTGAAGCTAATGGTTTAGCAGGCTTCAAGGACAAATGGGATCCATCTATAGATAATAAGACCCTACAGAGTTAACTCCTATCTATCATTAAACAGCTTTAGAAAGAATATAAAATCTCATACTACAGATCTGGAGCCTCTGGGTAACAAAGGTTTGAAAGAAATTCATCCTCTTGAAAGGTGAATCTGTAATTGCCTACTGCAGAATGTCTGTAGCTCTTCCCAAACCATCTAACTGTAGTCATCATCAGTGATCTCACAGCCCAGCTCAGTCAGTGAGACTGTCTTCTTGTTCAGACATATTTCCTTTTTCTATATTTACAGCCTGCCCATTTTATTTCTCTGATGACTTTCATGTCCACTTTTTTCATTTTGTTTAATAGTTTTCTGAAGAGCAGGCTTCCACATTTCATTAGTTCTAATAGTAGATAAAACTATAAGATTCAGGCCAGGGAAACAAGTTAAATGAGTGGTTTCCCTTGTAATTTACTCATAACCTTCTCAAAGTGGGGTTATACTAATTAACTAATGGTTAAGAATAAAGGTAAATTTACACTTGACATAGATATAATATTTTAAAGCTATGAAACATTAATTATACTGTAATTACTATGTTCACAGTCTGTGAGATCTGCTCCTCTCATGTATCTGCTAAGGCTCTCTTCACCCTTAAAGTGTCACTAGTTACAAAATCAATGGACAATGAACTGGCAAAACTTTTTTTTGCGTCGTTTTCTGGGCCTGAGACAATTTTTTGGCACAGCATTGCACTGGCCCATGTAGAGGCACCTATGAAACTCTATCTATCTGTTCAGTGAGGGGTTTGAATAAGGTTTCTTCTTGCTTTTGTCTGATATTTCTGAGTTTGATTTGTTTGATATTGACTTTGAATACAACAGCTGAGTGTCATGGACATATCAGTTCCCTGCCATTTGTCCCGGAAACCATTCAGCAGCTGTGAATATTTCTGAATTATTATGAGGTCCCCTCCTCAGTCTTTGTTTTTAACTCAGGCTCTCCAGTGACTATAACACAGACTGAATGTGGCTTACCATTTAGAAACAAAACCAAAATCTGTAAACCATGTGAGTCTTTTTAGTTCACATACAAACAGGTTATTAGGAACAGGGAAAAAGCATGGCTTATGACATCTCTTCCAATCTCATTCTCTCTCACAGACTCAATGAAAATTACCCAGAAATAATATGCTGTAACCTGCTGTAACTCACCTCATCTTAGATCTGTTTGACACCCTTACTTTTAATGCTTAGTAAAACTTTATGACCACTATTTTCTTTACCTAATGAGCAAGAAGGTAACCCACTGAGGTTTTAGCCATTGACTGCTCCAGAGTTACCCAACACCCCTTCTTGACAGAAGACTCTTTTCATAATGTAACAGAAAATTATGAATGTAACTGGAAGTCTGATTCAGACACTTTTGAGAAGCAGCAGGTAGAACAGCAACACTGTCAGTCTTTCAGGTATAATAATTACATTACTTTCTTATCATTAACAAGTGCAGCTTGCCCACACAGGATCCTTGATGCTGAGTAAGGCTATTTGGGCAGCAACTGCACCAGATTAAGAGGTTTTATCACTCTACTTTCTGCTGATCTCATTGCCCATTTCATCACTACTGGAGGTTACAGACTTCTCCAAACTGTCAACTAATGGCATGTGTAATTGCTTCTAACCCAGTTCTGTCTAAATGAATCCAACATCTAAAACACTTCTAATAATAGAGGTTATCTAACACAGCTCAGTTTGGCAAAACTGGCTTATGGAAAAACTATACATGCAATTACACTGACAGATCTGAGAGGTTGGCAATTTGAGGGAAGGGGTGATGAACAGCTGAAGATGAGGTGTGGAGCAGCAGGAAAACTTTAACACAAGTTAAACGAGTCCAAAATGGCAATGGGATAGTAGTGTTACTGTGCTCTCTCACCTTTACCTTTCAGACTCATCCAAACATCAAACCCATTGTTTGAGAAATGGCGGTGCTCTGCAGACTGGTACACTGCAGGGCTACATAAGTTCATTCCTGTATCTACAGACTGTTGTAAACTTGGATACACCTGATGGCTTTGTTAACAAGATACAAAACTATGTCCTTAATTTCTCCCGTTCATTTTCAGAAAACGCCAAGTTCTGTGTATCAACAAGCCAACTTCGAAATTCTGTAACTCAGAAAATCTCAGCTCTACTACTCAAGACTTCCAAGAGTTTTACAGACAAATAGAAAAGCATCACTGAGCAGAATCTATGGTTCAGCTAAAAATCTCTTTTATACAGACATCTAACACAAAGTCACAACATTCAACAGCAAAATAAAATAATAATGAATGTTTGGGGCTTTTTTTTCTTTCAACTGCATTAAAAAGTCCACAAAAATGTTCCTGAGGACATGAGACCAGTAAGTTTCTAATCTGAAACATGTAAGGAGTCACAAAATTAGGTACCTTATTACTTTTAAAAGTCCTCCTTGATGCTTGAAATCTTTGACAGATTTCTAGTTAATTTTAAAATAAGACTACTTACCTGTGTTCATCTCTGCCAACTATTTGGTCAGCTCCACTCTATCCAACATTAATTTTGGTATCAGTTCCAAAACGGTAAGATTTCCCTCTCTAAGACTAATTTCTTTGGGTGAAAATGATCTCTCCTTTTTTCTACTTTTTTTACAATGTTCTTGGAACTATACCCATATACCAATTATTTTGATAAGTGAATGACATTTCCCTCAGTCTTCCAGCCTCTGATTCTGTCTTGCTATAAAAGATGGTGGCTGAAAAATAGTGTCTCTCAGCAGGTACCATTATTGTCAAAATAGTCAGATACCAAGAGCTGAGCAAGAATTTTGAAAATAATCTAAAACTTTCTTTTCTTAAAATGTAAATACTCACTGGGAATAGCTGGTTTAAAGAATTAACACTGATTCTGAAATAAAATGTCTCTTGCTGTTTTCAAAAGAAGACTGTTGTTTCTTAGTCTACTTCTTTTTAAATTTCAATTTACACTGGTGGTTTGCTGGAGATTTAGTGCTGGGAGACAATCTGGCAATTAACAGTCTCAGACATCTTCTAGCTGCCTAGGAAGGACCTGAAGATCAGAATTCATGAATTATTAAAAAAACTGCACTTAGAGGAATGGTTGTTGAGAGTTTCTGAACACCCAGCACAAGGATCTGATGGCTGTAATTTACTATCAGCTTCAGCCCCTCTCAACTTGTCCTACACTGCATGGTGTCCAAAAACATCCTCATATATTCTGCAAAATGATCATTATATAAAATACACTAAGACACCAGAATAATTACAACACAGAGAAACTCCAACAAACTTTTGAACTTAATCCATTTTGGTAATTGCATCGTTTCTCAGTTGCTGCCCATCTGTAATTAATAGCTGTGAAAAGAAAACAATATCTTTAACAAATTTAGCACATACCTGGTCAAGCTGCCCCAGTTACAGCTTCAACAGAAGAGGAAGAGAGAGGCAGGGGATGAGCAATGCTAGAGCAGGACATATCCTAAGAGTGTGTGAGATGTTATTTGGCCTCCTTTGTACAGTCATCACTTGCGTCTATCCCAAGTGTTTCTATCAGTTTTCCAGTCACACGTTTCAGCAATGAATATGAACTCGGCGTGATTTCTGACACTGGCCCTTCATTCAGGTGGGCACAGGGGCTCGTGCACCTCTATTCATGCCTCCTGAGAGCAGGGTTTAAACCCTTCTGAAGATTCAGGCAGAAATCATTTAATCCATTTACACCTAATGATCACTTCAAGGTTGGTTTTACCATTTTTCAAGCTAGAAACTCAATCATAAATTTTGTCTCCACACTTCACAGGAAAAAACTTTCAGCTCTGGAGCCCAGCAGATAAAATTTCCCGTGACTGAGAGAGGCAGCGGTGACGATCCTGATGCATGGTCAGACATGATCACTTGTGACTGAAACACCAACCAGGGTCTCCTGGAGGCAGCCGCAGGAGGAGAGCGGCCAGGGACTGGAGCTATGGCATGCTGATCAGGTTATCCTGCATCAACACCGCTTAACACCCTACACTCGAGGCACAGAAAGCTCTTACCGTGCCTGGGGTTTTCGCCTCTTTCCAGGCACTCCAACCTTTGAAATCAGAGGGTTGGTTTTTTTAAACTTCCTCCACTAAGAACTCAAAATTTTAGGTGAAAAAGGTCGGACTATTTGAGTAGAGTCACAGACCCACTCCAGGACCTTTTGTGTCCTCTTTAGGAAATCCCACGGGCCTCTGGTGCCGCCGGGCATCCAACACACACACTGGATCTGACTGCAAAAGCAGGTGTTTTTGTGTCACCATAAGGAGCTTTTCACCTATCACGCGCTGGGTTTTATCCAACATTTGGTATTGCAGGTTCCTGATTGTCACGGAGTCTGAACAAAAAGCAGTATGTGTCGGCCTCCCATAAAACAGCATTTGCTTATCACATTTGGACTGACACTTTCATTCTTTTTAATATTTCCTTAGAAAAAGAGCCTAATTGAAGGCCTTGCAGAGAAGCTGTCAACTGAAATTTATGACAAAGGTAGCTGCTTCTGCAGGTTGGTTTTTAAATTGCCAGCTGGAAATGAGACTGACAGCCACAAGCGTGACAGAAAAATAGCTCGTTCTGAAGAACTTTTAAAAATTGGTATTTTTATAATTGATCTGAGGTTCATGAAGTGGGAAGACAAAGATGCTTTCCTGTTTTTCAGAGCATTTAGAGGCCACGTTTCAGAAAATTACTTCCTCGGGAAAATTTCTCTTAAGGACAGCCTTTAAGCGTAACTTTAAGTCCCACTGAGATTTCAGCGATATTGAAGGCTGAGTACAGGTTTAAATGCTGTGTTAAGAGGGTTGATTTTCTGACAGATTTTCAAAATCCATTATTCAGGGAATATGCATTTAAAGAGGGGTTCACACCTCTAATCTATGCAAACATTGCCAGCAATAACGAAGTGCCGATATGCCGGCATCTCTGAGCTACAAAGTTCCAGCATTTCCAGTTAGATGAAATTTGTCCACATTTTTTGTCTCAAATCTTTTTCTTAGTGCTAATTTTAACAGAAATGAGTAGATGAACATATTTTATTAACTGCTAGAGTTCTGCTTTTGATTTTAATTAGGTTTGAGACTAGGTCAACATGTGAATTGAGAAAGTCTGTGTGTCTTAAAAGTGGTATGTATAACTGTGATGTGAATGTATCATCTGCCTTATATAATTACTTTGAATGGAAAAATCTGTTCTTCCTTGTTTTCAGGAGGAACCATTAAGTCTGAAGAATTTCCTTAAAGGAATCATAATTGCCTTTATAACAATGTCTTTGTATTTTTGGATTATTTTGTTGTCCCTTTTTTCTAAATTTCTTTAAGCATTCTGACTAAAAAATACCTGTACTTTCAACACTTTTATTTTCACAAGTTTCCTCATTACACCAACACATACGTTTTCTCCAAAGCCTTTCAGAAAACTCCATTATAATCAGAACTTGAATTTAAAATGAAGAAAGCATGTAGTGAAAAGTGTAAAACAGATGGGAGAATAAAATAAACCCCAACGAAATGCAAATTCTTTCAGCTGTTGTTTAAATATAATAAAACCTCTAACATCACAAATAAGGTTTTCCTTTTCCCAATGGTCTCCTTCCATGCCCTTGATTTTTATTGGGTTTTTTTTCAGTAATTCCTAATATTGCTGCCGTAACTTGAGCCACTTGGATATGAAAAAACTTGGGAGCCTTAACACAGGTGGTGCAGGATCCCAGTCGTGGTGTGTGCTGAGAGCAGGTTTTACCAACAAACTACTACTGAGGTCAGTTGCTTTCAGTTGTTGTTATTTTAATCATTTATTTAAATTCCATTTGTAAGGGTATTTGCACTGTCTAGCCTTAGATGTCTAACATGGATGCCTCCTTTGTTGACCTGAGCATTCATACAAAGCCACTAGTCTACACCAGGAGAAGCAGGTGTAATACATGGACGTGTGTTTCAATATGGATTATTTTATGTGTCCGCAATTGTGTCTATAGATGGGTGAGAACGAGCAGCCCAGCCTAGATGGTGAATTTGGAAAGCTGGACCTTCAACAAACGTATGGGATCTAGCGCTCTATTTCTCATGGGAAAGCAGGGGAAGCAAGATGACGGTCTACTGTACCATCAAGGCTCAAGGTATCCCTTCTATAGGATCTGTATCTTCCCTGGAATGTACAGCCTTGCTGCGACCACTCCAGGGAAGGTGTGTTTCAGGGCTATTGGACCTTCAAGCACGCCCTGGTACTGCTGGAAAACTGTTTCAAAATGCTAATGCATTGCTGGAGTGTCGTTACAGTACCACAACCACGCTAAATGTCTTCAGCTGGTGACATGAACAAATGTGACTGTTTCAGATACAGCATGGTAGGTGTCATGCTGATCTCTTTTGATAGTTTAACATAGGGGAAAAGCTACAATGAATGGTAGCAACAAGAGACTACATCATTATACCTGATACCGGGAATATGCCTGATCTGACGGATCAGTGAGGATGGAGATAATCTTGGCCTTGGGGGCCAGAGAAGGTGCTCATTTGGGATCTTTCTCACAACAGAAATAATTGGCACTTTTCTCAAAGAGGAAATGACACATTGCATTGACTAGAATAGGGAAAAATGCCAGGCAGCTGGACAAGTGAGAGAGAGAAATATGGATTAAAAAGCAGAGTTATTCCAATCCCAACACTCCTAACTATAAATATTTCTATTTATTTATTGTAGATAGTACATATCTCCAGGATATATTTATCTGTGCATGTAAATAAGGAACATAAACTGAAATTAAGACTGTAAGGATCTAAAAACAGAGAAAAGAAGAGAGAGAGAGAGAAAGCTTCAAGGAAATATATAAGGGTACTGGAATTGTCACTATTTTATAGCAGAGTAAGGTGAAAAGCAGATATCTGGATTTTCACTCCAGTGTTAGGAGAAATATTACACTATACTTCATCCCAGAAGAGCCCAAAGTAATCAATCTATTTATCAGAGCAAAAAATACACGAAATGTAAAAATTTTCTTAATATTGATTCCTGCTCACTGATGAGCTCTAAAGAGCCCTGGATTTACATCACATTCACTAAATATTACCAATTCATTTATAGTCTACACCCAGAGTAGCTTATGTCTTCATCCATGTACGGTCACAGAAGCATTGATAGAATTAGATATTTATGAAGCTCAGGTACTAATTATTGGCCACTAGGCTGGCTGAATGATGCCTTTTGTCTGCAGGGCAATGCAACCAGACGAGTCTAATCTGTTAAACTTCAAAATTCAAGCTAAGGGTTCTGATCATAAACTAGCCCCCTTCTTCCAGGTGGGGAGGGGGAANAAAAAAAAAAAAAAAAAAAAAAGGAAAATACCCGCAAACCTTCAGATAATAGTTGACTGACTAAGACCAACTTGTTTCTTCCTGCTGATGCTCAGTATTTTCACAATGTTGAGGAATCACTCATCCTCCTCACTTGTCACCTCCTACCCTCAAGCATGTACACAAAGGCTTGTTGTTCCTAAGAAGTAAGAAGCATCTTTGGATGCTGCAATGATTTTGTTTGTTTGTTTAAGGGATGCCTCCTTCCCGCTTGTACAATTCTGACAACAGTCTAACTATTGCTGCTCCCCTCGCTGATGTGGAGCCTGAGCAAAGGGTGCTTGTTCCCTGCTATTTAGGGCCTCTGGCTGACTCATGACAAGAAAACAGTGAGACAGCTCCTGTGATCAGAATCCTCAAGCTAATCCCAACAGCTCCATTATGTTGTATATGTTTGTCATGAAATAAACATTATTGGTATCTGAAATGGAGCCACAAACAGCTGCGCTAATTATAGCAAACCAGCACCTTTATTTAATCACCCTTTTTATCATTATTAACAAACTAGTAAATTGAGTATTTACACAACACATTAAAAAATGCAGCATACACATATCTTAAAAGAATCTGTGCCTGCCTAGAAACCATTACCACGCGTGGGCTGTATAGTTGATAAGAAAAATGCAGTTAAAATAGGCTGATTGTGCAAAGAGCCTGAAAAGCATTCTCTCTCAAGCATTTGGTTTTTAGTTTATGGAATAATTACAGTTGCTGCTGGAGCAGTTTTACTTACTGTCACATTACTACATGGTATTAGTTGTAATTTTATAATACATTTTAGTATATTCTTCCTTCATATATTGATTTCTAATATTTTGATTCAATATAAAAATTCTCCCCTCACACCATCATTACTTCAGTAATTCTCAGATCCAGTACTTTTCATAAATACATAATTCTTCAGTATGTTTTTTCTTTTTACATGTTTTGATGACCTTCCGTGAGAACCAAAAGCGCTGGATCTTGCAGGATACATCATTTAAAGTAATTTTGATTATTATGCTTTATGACTAAGCACTGCTTTTTCCTGTAAAAACCACTGAAGACTCTGAATGTCTTTGACACAAATAGTTCTTGCTATTTCAGGTATTGACAAAACACATAATAACCATACCTGGTTGCTATGGCAGGAAAATCTGAACTCTTGAGTACAAAGGATTTGGCACGGCAAAATGGTGGGAGTTAAATGGGAAAGGAAAGCTATCCTGAACTCGCAGGATTTGAAAGAGGAGTGGGTATTTATGCAGTAGACGGCAGGACTATTCAGTGACTATAGGGTAGTTATGAAAGAAACAGCTGTTCTGAAGCAGATACAAGCTAATGTTCAATTACTAAGGTTTAGGGGGAAACATCTCTTTCAAGAGATTAAAGCATTGACCACAGTCTTTCTGGACTTTTTTTTGGTTCATCCTCTGAAATAAGTCAATGCAGATCATTATAGCCATGGCGATACTGAAATTTGCACCTCTGCAGTCAGGGTCACTGGGGCAGTTTCTGTTCATGCAGTTACTCAAAACAGAGACATTGGAGAAACTCAATAGTAATAAAGGAAAAACAGTGCTTGTCCCAAAATGGACAGGAGATCTGTGAAACCACAGGGATTTGAACAGCATTCTTCTCTCCTAGTTAGAGATTTAGGCAAGAGTAATTCTGAAACTTGTCAATGGGTATAGATGTCCAGGAAACCATAAGATCTTATGCACACTTTTCCAGACAGAGCTGCCTGATATTCTCATCTCCAGCTGAGAGAACCAGAGTAGGAGTAGGACTAGGATTTTGAGACACTGACTACTCCTAAAAAACAACACTTGCAGTTTCAGGTCGCTCCACTTCTGAAAAAAGCTGCATAGGTTCACAGAGGTGTATAACCCCGGTTGTCACAGCTGGACAAACAGGTCACAAAGATGCTGATCTCCAATACAATGACAGGTCTGAGCTCACTGTAATGCTTTCAGATCACGGAATCACACTTCCATTAAATGATAGCAAGTGGAAGGGAGTGAAGAATTAACTCAGGGAACTCTCCTAGTACTCTAACCTTGGCTAGTCAAGAACTAATGAGAAAATGTCATTACAAGACTTACAAATTGCTCTCACACTAATATTATGCATAAATTTGTTCCTGTTACATCTTGCATAACAGTGTTCACTAATTATCTTCTCACCTCTGAAAAAACTACATGAAGATCACTGCAAAAAAGCAATTAAAAAAGTAATTCAAAGTGGCATAACACTTAAAATGTTTACAGAATCATATCTGATAAATACTTAGAATTTGAAAATAATATTCATTCTTAATATCTGAACCTCCATTTTTTTTTAGCATAAATGCAGTTCAGCTGACCTAACCAGAACAATTCATTATGCTGGACTTGCACTTTAACTATTTTCAGGGCCAATATAACCCTATTAGATGTACTGACTCCACCAGTGACTGTAATAGTCACTGAAATCCTAGCATGCAGCACACTTCAGGTGTAATTTGAAGACCTCCATCTTTCTTAAAGATTTTCCAAATTATGGCACAGTACAATGAAAAACTAAAAATACAAATGCCTCTACAATCAAGGAAGTCTTCATTTTCCCTCAGATTTATACTAAAAGTCTTCCTGTAGAGCTCTATGCTCCAGATGCTAACCTGGAACATGGAAATCTCAACTCATACCTCTGCTCCAGTGAGACTCTGGGCTAATAACTTTTGTATCTTCATGTCTTATGCCCCTCTGCTGTAAAAATGCAGTAAAAAAGGTTCCCAGGAACTGTTATGTTGTCAACTGATCAGATACTTTACAGGCATTTACATAAGTGACTTCCATGATGTGATAATAAGGGAAATCATGGATTACAGTGCATTCCATTTCACAATTGGTAATTTCATTGAGTCCAGTTTCATGGATTTATTTCTCTTCATGCTGTTATCTTAGCACTTCTCAATACAGTACAAACTGTGAATTTAATTAAGAATTTAATTAATATTTCCTTTATTTTTTCAGAGGATTGTTTAGAAAAATATAAAGCAAAGACTAAAACTGACAGTAATGTTGAGATATTACAACGATTCCACTTCCCGACTGAGTCAGGCATTCATTGTCTTTCATTTGTATTCTCTTGCTCATTTAATTAGTGTCAGTCCCCTTTGTACATCTGAACTTACTGTAAAATTACTGTATACTTATGGTATTTTCTACAGAAAAAATCATATGGTCTTGCAATTAATATTACCAAAATACAAGTGGGGATAAATGAAGTACGCCCTCAAACAGCTAATGTCAGCTGTTTCCTAATTTTTGAGACACTGACTGTTGATATGGGCTTAATTGAATCCATTTGGATAATGTGTATACTCTTGTACACAGAGACATGCTTTTCTCAGTTATTTTAATATGTGTTGTACCAACTATGTCTACAGGGAAAATACATTACTAAATTTGTTATTTAATAATTAATGAGATTCTAATCACATTTTTTGCATTTCCAGACAGCTCAAGCATTTGTTTTTCAATATTTACCAAGTAGTTACATTTTTATACAGAAAGTCCCAGTAGAAAAAACTTTGACAATGTATACAGATACAAGGCCTTGATTTCTCACCATTCTATTTAATAATAAAATCTGTTGGTTTGTGTGAGTGTTTTCAAAAGCATATTTATGGCTTAGAACATACGACTCTCATTTTTCAAAACCTGCCTAGGTGTCTTTAATTTGCCTTTGCCATCTTAAATAACTCCTATTTTTAGGCCTCCAGTGTGCTTTAAGTCATTTCAACCACACTACCTCAGAATATTTTTTTTTCTGTTCTTCCTCTCTTTACCATAATTCTTAGAAGTCTGCTATTTATTTGAATTCATTAGGTCTAGCTTCTCTAGATAGTTACAGGCACTGTTAACATTAAATGTGTACTTGATTATGCTGGTACTACGCCTCACTGAAAACAGGCACAGTTAGTGATGTAGAACAGGAGATCAATAAAACATCTATCTGTGGTGTTAGAGCATCTCAGGTATCGTGCATATATGCTGTATATAAACCAGCACTGTCAAGGAAGAAAATAACCTTCCAATTGCCTCAAACAGACATCAGACACTTTGCTTTCTATAATCATTTGCACTTGATTTGAGACCAGGCAATACAGATGCTATATAGAAACAGAGAAAGATAGATGAACATTATAAATATTAACTGGTACATTTCTGTGCTATAAAGTCACTTGGCATCCTTCTCTAACTGAAGGCTCAATTATCCAACTTAATAACCGTACACATCCTATCCCATAATGGTTCTCCTTCCAGCTAGCTGTTTCCTCACCTCATAATATCTCCTCCCAAGCTTCTCCCTGTAAGACATCAAACCAAATCTCACCCAGAATGATTTTGCTATGTGCTCATAATTGTAACAATATTTCAGAATATTTTTGAAAGTCCCCTGAGACAGATAATTAATCTTGTCTTCTTCCTGAGAACTTCAGCAGCATGCAAAATTATCTGGTGAAATCAGGATCACGGTGGAAAACAGATGTTTTGTATGAGTTGACCTTTTTGATGAATAAATTACAAACAAAACAACCATTCTTCCAGGACTTGTGGCATTACTCTGCTGTTAGTATATGCCCCTGTGTATTCAGCTTTTTTGCACAGTAGGAATGAGAAGGCAACACTACACTTCTCCTCAAGGCAAAATGATCATCTCTGGGAGGATTTTTTTCAGGCTGGCAGAGGGGAAACATTATGTGTTTAAATTAGGAAAGAAGCAAGGAGGAAGGAACACTATTTTTAGTCTAAAAAGCTTCAAAATTTTTGGTAGAAGGAGGCATATATGAGGTGACTAAACTGAACCTACAAATCATCTGGCCTTTACACATGGACCTTTTTATTCCTCATGGATTCTGACAGTATTTTTGGAGTTGCATTTTAGTAGAAACAAACTGTTCTTTGTGAAAGTTCTGCAAAGCAATAGATACAACGGACTTGACCTCAAACAGCAAGGATACATTTTTGTTTTCATTTTTGTGTCTTTTTCAACTTCACTTTTTATTTTTCTTTGAATTTTCTGTTTACTAATTTGGTTCTGCACCTTGACTTCTCATATTTTGTATCTGAATTCTCCTTCCAGAGGATCCCAAGAGAGTGACTCCTAAATTATCTTTCTCTAAAAGAAAAAACTCAGTGATTTCTGTTCCCAAACCATAGCATCATTCAAGAACAATTTTGTTCTCAAACTGTAGAACCTTTTCTTCCCAAAGATGCAAGATCATGGCAATCAACCAAAACTGTATGTTTACCTCTGCCTGCTTAGAATCATGCCGGCTATAAATTTTACCCTCATTGCTTCTCAGGAGCTTGGGAAAATGCAAAATGATTTTTCTGAATTTTGTAATTAGAGAATTTAATACAGATGCATAGATAAGTCATAAAGAAGCATGTCAAGTCACATGTTTCATATGAATTTTTTCTCTCTCCCATGAGCCTCTGATACACAGAAAGTACACAAGTGTGAACTCCAGAAATTCATAACGATGAGAAAGGAAGGCTGGCTTTGCCATAAATGAATATCAGAGCCAAACTTATCACCTGCCTCAGCAAAGCAGGCCTGTGCGTGCTCTTTTTGTCCTCCTCCAGAAGTATTCGCTTAGTTTAGCACCTTCCACATTTCATTTCCCAGGTTTACTACCAGTAGCCTCATTTGTAAGCATGCACGGTATCTGATGCTTCAGCCGATGTTGCAAAATGCCGCAAGCAGCTGATGGCCTCTACATTCACGTACATTTGAGGAATGTAAAAAGAGAACACTTTTGGAAACATGTATTTTTGTACCTCATCTTGTCCACCTGAAATCTCACAGGGCTTATTTAATGCATTAGATAGCACTTGTTAAGTTTAGAGGGATAGTTGTTTTTCAGTAAGAAACTTGTTTCACAGTTCCTCAGTAAGATCAAATACACGTGTCTCTCATGTTCAGATTTCAAGTACACGGGAGATTTTCAGAAGCTCATTACATTTGGAAGCATCCATTCTGCTGAAACCGAATGAGGATTAAGACTCAAAATCCTTTATAGTTTGGAGGTCAGTGGGCACATTTATCACCTCTCAAAGGCCTTCCTAGAATCCATGAAATGGTGCCTTTTCTAGATGTTTCCTGAGAACACAATAAATTAACACTTGGCAGAAGTCAGCACCTTTCCAGATGGCTTATCATTACATTTAAATTATTGCAGCAAATCTCCCTTTTCCCAAGTAAGGCAAAAAAGTACAATGAAATGGGGATGAACAATGTAAGTGTATGCTGAAAAGAAAAGAAAGGGGTTTTTGGTGAGATTTTACTAAGAAACAAACATTTAAGCTAACTCATAACTGAGGAAGTCACTGAAGTGTGCTATTAATCATCTCCTCCCAGTAAGATTGCTTTCCTGAAGTACTGCCTCAGGACCACAAAGCCTATAGACAAAACACTAGCAGTACAAAAGAACTGCTATAAATGGAGTGTTCAAATAAACACCCAGATTACACTGGATAGCTAAATTTGAAAGCTTGTTTATATCCTATAACTATATGCATTTTCAAGTGTGATGGAGATGTCTTTTCAAATAAGGGCTGTGTGTATAAAACAATAATTGCCAAGCATGGCACTCTAATATCTGTTGCTAAGTCAAAGCTAACAAGTTATAAAGAGACTGAAACTTCCTGCTACTCCATCCCACAAGCCCACAGGAATAAGATGCATTCAGTTTACTTTATTAAGAAATGTTATTAAACCAATCAATCCAGGACCTAAGACTCACATTAATCAAAAGTAAGCTTTGTTCCTGCATGATGTAACACCCTAAATGTCCTTTAAATTACCCTTTAAATCACAAAAATACGCTATCTTGTATCTGATCTCCGGAGAAAAGCTCTATAAAAGAAGATTCAAGGTAGTTATTAATTAAGTCAAACTTGCACAAAAGGAGAAATAAACGGTAACCAAATGCATTTTGACACTGGCCACTTTCTCTAGGGTGAATTTGCTCAGAAGAATCACAGTGGAGCATGAAAGGATGTGTCACAAACTCCCTGCACATTGACTAATTGAAACTACATTTTGAAATAACGGTCACTATGCCCACAAGCATTACTTAGTAGTTCTTAGTTTTCCTTTGTTTTTCTGGTTTGTTTTTGGGTTTTATGTTGTTTTGGTTTTTGGTTTGTTTTTGTTTTGGTTTGGTTTTTTTAAAGTTATAGTCTTCAGACACAGCATATTACAAAGGTACGTGAAAGTAGTAGAGAAGTTTAGCTGTGGAAAAGCACTAAGTAGAACATGAAGCTTCTCAGATGCTGCACAAAGTCTGAATTATTTAGACCAGACAAAATACTCTAAAAAATGAATTATATGAGAAGTAATAAGGCCAGGGATAATACAGATGCAAGGAGATGGTTATTAAGTCTCTTTCAGTCTTAATAACGGGTGAAGAATAACTTGTTTCTGTTACAGACTTCCACTGAGTCACTTCCCATTCGTTACTTCAGAAATCTCACAACTGTCAGCAAGAGCAACAAATATGCCACTGTACATTGTATAGCATCACCTAGACAAGCTGCACTGAAGGTCTCGTCAAGCTGGTTTGCCTTCAGTGGAAAGCTGGTTCTATCCATACCAGAGCACGCCTCGCTGTGTTTCCATCAATATCCTTTTATACCGATATCTTCCCACAGGCTACAATTTAAGACATTAGCAAGAAAAACAAGACCCATATTCTGCTGTCACTTGTGTTTTAGTCTCTCACTTTTTGCTCTC
>VZTO01005662.1:27353-50805 GCA_013400615.1 Syrrhaptes paradoxus | reverse complement strand
TAACGGCTTCAGCAGCTTTGACATCCACTCCATTCTTGCCACAGAGTAAACGGCTTCAGGCCTCTTTGGTGGAAGGTCTGCACAGGCAATGCTTTCCTCTTGGACAGGAGGGCAGAGCAATTAAATAGAGATTTAGCAGGGCTCTGCCAACATAAGTCACCAAAAGAAATAATCTCCACCAGGTGATAGATGATTGGGACATAACACTCCCACTACAGCTAAATTTGAAAGATTTGGGAGCTCAGTACATTATACTCCCGGCACTTTTGTAAGGTAGTGCAATTATGCACTGGCCCTGTTTCAAAGCCTCACTCTGAGCCTTATGCTACTGCAATAGAGCAGACTTGAGCCTATTGATTAGATACCTATTTATTTTATGAAGGTATTTTACTACATAAAGTCATTTTTAAAACAAAAAATTCCATTTCTCTATGGAAAAAAATCTATTTAACATATTTTACCTTAAATAAAACAACCAATTTCAGAAAAATTAAGTTATATGTCTAATAAAATCATAAAATGCAATTTTAAGCTACAGTGAGCTAAATAAAATATGGAATAGGAGCTTGCATTTTTTATTAGAGCTCATTAATCTTGTTAATGACTTATTGAATATCTTTGGATCACTGTGCATGATAAAAATTGATCCCTGTGGCTACATTGTTATATGCTTTAGCAACCTCTTTTAACAGCTGAGTTTAACTGACAGAGTATTTCTCCAGTCCATTCTCTGCAACATTGCAGGGAACACTGCTGCGGATATGATTTATGGATGGAAACTATTTAAAAGGTTTAACATGGTTCTGAACTGAACAGTGACATTTACTATCCCCTCCCCAGATCAGAGGAGTACACAGATACTCAGAAATAGAATAACTTACCTGTGAATGCAAGCTATCGGCTTTGCTTTCTCTATTTTGCTGACTGTAATTCTACTTTAGAACATTTAAATGCATCTTCCATATAACAAGAGAATTTCTGTCCCAAGTTCGACAGCTGAAACACACACCATGTTTCACTACAGGTATCCAGCAATACAGAAGGACCCTTGAATTAGCTCCTTGCAAAACAAAGGTTTGACTCAGAGCACTGCTTTGGCCTGGTTGTGGCGTTGTGCCTTCCTCCAGAACTCTGCTGATTGCTACTGAAACTACCTTAGAGCCTTCAAAACGGATCCACATGTTTACATTAAGCACAAATCCAAAGACGCCACCTGAGATAAATTATATCCCTTTTGTGCTAAAGATTTATGACATCCAAACCCACACCAGCCTACAGCATCTCAACCATACCTGTTCCAAATAAAGCACCCCAAAACACGCTGAAGTAAACGCCAGTCTACGATGCTTGTGTATTTTGTGCAGGCAGGGGTAAAGTATTTCATGTGCTGTAATATAAAAAAAGAGAAGGGTCACATTATAGTTCACATTCTCCTGTGTTATGGACACATAAAATCTAATCTAACACAATAAATACAAGCTTGAAAGGAGCAATGTCTGAAATATAAACCCAAATCCTGGAGGGAGGGATGTACAACGGAGCCAGCATTCCATATTAATGTAAACCACTCAGAAAAGAAGACTGACACAGTAAATCTGATTTTAAATGAAGAAGAAAAAGCTGGCTTTTAATGCTTTTGTTATCCAACCTGTCATACACATATTTGTTTCTTTTGAATAACTGGCTGAATAGTGGAAGCGAACATATCTGTAACTTTGTAATTCTCTGTTTAAATGAAACTAAAGAGATATTTAGGAACAACCTCGATACAACTAAACACACATTAATTAATTAATTTTGATGTGTACGATGAACCCTCATTATTTCAAGCCTTATTTCTAAGTGAAACAGAAGTAATTGACAATATTGATAAATACTATTATCAGCTCACAATTTTAGGAGAAGCAGAAAGGAAGACTGGGAGAACAACTTTCCCCTAAAACACAAAAAACAAACAAAAAATAGAAAACCAAAGTACTTTGAATAATAGATCACAACGCATTTAACTCTGGTAATGATTACACAAACAGAATTGATGTTTTATACTTCTAAAAAAAGGTGTACTTTTTACAAGTGAAAGCTAAATCCGACAAAATGTGCTTGTTAAGCAAGGCACTGGTCTTTATAGCTTTGCCATACCAACTATGAAGTATCTTTTTATGCAGGGTCTTTGGACTTCTGCAAATTCTCCAAGTTGATTTCCCTTCCCTGAGTTGGGCAAAGTCTTCTTTGAACCCATAGACTTCCCCCCCAATGTATGTTACTGAAAATGAAACAAGAAATTGGCTCCATCTAATTTCTGTCACAGAGCCATTTATCATTCATATTTTCATTTATCATGTTCCTAGGGCATCCAAGAATTAAATAACTAAAGTTGGCAATTAATAATTAAAACATCTAAGTAGATTTCATAGGAAATTAAATTCTTTTTCTATCTCAGAGTTTTGTACCTCACTACTGCAGCTTTTGTAGGGCTTCTTCCCATTGCTGTTTCTGCTTATAAACATTTTGTCAGGATCCTTGACTTCTGAGTCAGAGATATGCTTGCTAAAGCAGTTCAGTGGGAAGAATGTCACACCAATTTATTTGTAGGTGACCCAACAAGCAGAAATAAATATACTCATTTATTTTAGAAATATGGGAATAAATCATATGTTTGCAAGAGTAGCCTAAGTAGATCTGACAGAAACAAGCAAAAGCTGTACACTTGTTACAGCTGTTTGAGCGGGAGGATTCACATTTCACTAAAATACTGCATGAGCAACCTGATCTAGTGGAAGGTGTCCCCGCCCACAGCAGGGGGGTGGGAAATAAATGATCTTTGAGGTATCTTCCAACCCAAACCATTCTATGATTCAATGATTTTATGTTCTTGAGAGTAATCCTGTTACTCTTTGGCTGGAATCCTGATGTGGCTCCCATTTAGAGGACAGCACATTTAATCATATATTTATAAAACTCATTAAGTAGATGAAGTCTCTTCTATGTATGTTACAAAGTGTCTCGCACGTATATCGCAGCTCCCTGTACAGTAAACAGAAGCTGCTGTTTTGGAGTAAAAGCATTTTCCAGCTGGCAAGTAGCAGCAAGCTGCTGTGTGCGGCAAGCCTCCCCCCTTGTACGGGGTTACCAGCAGGAATGACTATGGTGCTGTAATAGATTAGGTCATTTGGTTCACATTATTACACTTGATGAGCACTGTGTAAATCCTTTGTACAAGTTAATGCTTTAATCTTTGATATTTCAGGTGGCATGATTAATCTCCTTCAAAGAAAATGAAGACGGTTGCAGTTCTGCTCCCTCCATCTCTTGCTTGCACAAGCCAGGCTGCCATCACGGCTAACAGTACTGTCCTTAGAGGCACCATGCACTATGTTTTTCAGATCTTTCTCTGCTGAAGATGGAAAGCATAATGGATATTTATAAAATGAAGAAACTCGGAGAATTTTCAAATAGACTTATACATATTTTCTTTTCTTTACAGTTAGCTTTGCTTCTAGTCATATTTCCTTTTACTAAAAAACACTTTCTTGTTTTCAAAATGCTTCTTTTCTGTAGGAATTTTCACTGAAACTGATATGATGCCACACATTAAGAAAACAAGGAAACATCCATATAAATTAATGAACTGTTCCCAACCAAACATTAACTGGCAAGAAACTGCCCAGCTGTGAGATTAACGTACACCTAAAAACACTCTGGATAAGCCCAGCCTTCCCCTCTGATTCTAATTCCAGGCTCAGAAGTTGTCCTTTTCTTCTCTTATGAGTTTCTGCTAATGCTCACAAATGCTCATTTCCAAAGGTCAAATAAGGACTGGAAAGCAATAAAAGCATTTGCTATGTTGTTGCTAGAACCATGAAAATGACAGTGCTATTTCAGATGACAGTAATGGGAAAAAGTACTGCAGCATTTAAAAGTAGTAATAAAGTTTCTCATTATGAAAAGAATCAGGTGCGCGTATGATAGTATGAGCCAAAAATACCCAACCAAAACCCCCTAAAATCAAGGAACATTTCTAAAACTCTGTGATACTCTAAGGCTTAAGTACCAAGCCCATTTGGGAAGAGTATCTGGAGCTCTGAAAGAAAATGTTTCTACCATTTCTTTCCAAGTACTGAAGTGGACATGTTTATTAGAAGTTTATTGTGATGATGACCTCATGCTGGTGACAGCAGTGTCTTGTTGTCATGCAGCTGTGTATACTAAACAACAACAATATGATTTATTTATATAGATAATATAAAACAAGAAACCCAAACCTGAGGAGTTTATAGTCTCAAGCAGCTTCTCCTGCAGACCCGCCACATGTGGGATAGCTTTCAGGACTGATGTCTGGAATTAAATGCAATACTCTGAAAGTTCTGCTCAACTGGTTCATAGTGCATAAGCCCAACAGGTCTCCCTGCAAAGAATAAGAGAAAGAGCTACTCAAATGCTGAGTCGTTTAGTGCTCAGGAAGACCTGGTCAGTCCAGTTCTCAGGAAAGCATCCAGACCATAGGTATGGCTGGCCTGCATGACAGTCACTGTCTACCTTGTTGAAGTTACATCAGTGTGAAGAAAATTATTTACGATTCATAGGACCACAAAAAGAACCAAAAGGCAGAAGGAAAAAAAATGTTGCCTGACTAGGAAATTCTTGGATTTCAGTCTATGACAGAAAGGCAGTATGTTTTATTCAAGACTATTTAATGTAAAGCAACAATTGCCATCTGTTTGGTCGTTTGGGTCTTTTTGGTTTTTTTAACAAATGCCACAGCTATTTTTTTGTGAGGACCCTAAGCAGTTTTGCCTAACTCCTTTATTCCCTTTCTTCAATTCTCTTACCACCCCATCATTCCTTACCGTAAACCTAACCTACTTAACTTAGAAATAAGCATATGCATCATATGCATAGTGTAATTTGACAGCTATGACCGTATCAATCTCCTTGCATACTATACCCCTTGTACGAGAAGGTTGGATGGCCTGTCTGAGTGGGTACAGTACATACCTTCACATCAAGGCACGGGTAGCAGCAAACACTAAGGCTACCAGAACAAACACTGGTAACAACAGAAGCGGATATTTCAGTATCAGGAGATTTTGTTGATTTTCTCTCAAAATCAGCTGCACAGGACTCCGAAGCAAAGAGAGAAGGAAATGAACATGAACTACATGCAAGGACAGGTCACATCCTTCTGGGAATGTAAACCATCATGAGATGTTTATAACAAGCCTATTACATCAGTGCACTAAAAGTTTCAATAAGCACTAAAACAGTTTTGAGAAAGATTACTGACGATGTCAATGAAAAGGAAATTAAATTAAAGAAACTGCAATCTGCATTTTGTAGTCACTTCCAAATAATTTATTGTTCTTCAATGGTTCTTCCACTTACAAGGCCATCCAATGAAGAATACAGCCCCAGGAATTATTTTGTACAAGTGCTTACTATCTAGCAACACTCCATGAGCCTAGCATTTTGGCAGTAGACAAGATGGCACAAGTCACATTTGTTTTTCTTCAATGTGCTTTTAAAATCAAACTTTTACTTTTATCGAATTACTACAGATCAGTATTTGTGAACTAATTTTATATCCCAAAAAGCTTAGCTTCTAGTAACCACATAATAAACAACATGTTTTGCTTTGAGAAAAAAAAAGAAAAAAAAAAAGAGTACTTTCACAGTACTAAGTGTTTTTTCACAGATTTTTTAAATATCTAATTGAATAACGAGGCTATTAGTAATACAGGTTTGAATGGGAAGGATTTTACCAATGTGTATCAAAGAAGAATACTAATCATTCACTATAAGAACTAGAGTAGGATATTTTACAATCCCAGTTCTTGCCAGGCAAGCAATCCCTGTTACCGAGGTGTGCAAAACACTCTTTGAGCTCATATTGTAGGTCCTCATCCTATCGCTACACTCCCTGATGAAGAGTCCCTCCCCATCTCTCCTGCAGCCCCCTTTCAGCACTGGAAGCTGCTATTAGGTCTCCCCAGAGCCTTCTCTTCTCCAGGCTGAACAGCCCCAACTCTCTCAGCCTGTCCTCATGAGTACAAATGAAAATGTTAATTTGTCTGAAGTGACTCACTTGGATCTGTACAGAAACAGATCTCTGAACACAGGTGAGAGATGCAGTGATCATAGCTCTGCTCTGCTGCCGAGCCACCATGAACAGAGAGAAATATTTTAATAGATTTAACAACAAAGCAAGCAGAAAAAAAAGGGAGGGCAAAACATACAAATTTAAGATCTGTTAAAAGTATTATAATGGTTATTCATGAGGTTTAGTACCAAGATTGTTTGATCTATTAATGAATAATTTGAAAGTCATTCTCAGTACTGACTCAATGCCCCAGAGATATTATTTCAGGGCTTGGAAAGATTTTAGAAAAAAAAGATTTTTTAATTTTTTTTTTTTAAATCCCACCTGGAAAAGACACTGATAGATTTCANAAGAAAAGATTTTTTTAAAAAAAAGCCCACCTGGAAAAGACACCGATAAATATCGTATAATGGTAATTCCACCAAATTAATTCATAATGGAAGAAAAAAGTAGGGTAAACTTGTCTAACACATACAATAGATGTTAAAATCAATTGAATCATCAATGGCTAAAGAACACTTGCTTGATTTGGTTATGAGCTAAGAGCATGTTTGTGTATATCAATAACAAAAAAAGAGGTTACACATTAATTGCAGCTGCTTATGATGATAATTGAATTCAGTTTTGTCCATCACACCAGGAACATAATTTTATTTTCCATGTCTGTCTGCACTTTTCTACTTCAGTTACGCTACACTAGGCTACGAGCACACGGTTGCCAAAATAGAAAAGATACAGAGACAGGGAATAAACTAATTAGGACAGACCTGCAAGAGACTGGCATAGGAAGAACCAGCCAGGAGAGGACAAGGACATTTCAAAAGGTGAACTACATGAAGTAATGCAAATGTATCAGAATGTTTATTTTCCACAGTGCTTTGTGTCTGCAGGCAATTATTAGCAATGCTTAGCAACACTTGGAAAAGAAGCAGACATTTAGAGAATGCAAATACCAGGTAGTACTCCAGTGGGCAAGCAAGACAGTTGCAAGCAATGTCAATCTTTATGTGTCAAGGCACTAACTCATGGTTTGCTGGGGCAGGAAGGAAACGCCAGCCTCTTCTCCTCACATTCTGCAGTGCTTTGCCTAACAGCTCCGGTACTAGAGAAATTTCTGTGTCCTTTCTCCTGAAGTGTTAGACACAGCCGACTGTCCTAAACCAGGTTAAATGCATTTCTCACGTACTTTATACACAGAGGGAATGGACATTTGCCTGGCTTTGGCAGAGCTGGGGAGGGCAGTTCTCTGCCCCCACCTCCCTCGGTGGCAGGGGAGGCACAGACACATGGGGGAGGAAGAAGCTGACGGCTGCCCAGATTTCTGGCAGGCTTCGACACACTTACTTGAGCTGCAGAAAGTCACTTTTAACCATCTGAGCTGAAAAAGCTTTTTCTGTGCAAGGCAGAGGCCAGATGTTTCCAGCCAGCCAGGTCTACAGCGTTTCCTGGGAACTCTACAGGGATGGGATCCGCAGCCTCACTGCAAGCAAATGCCTGTAGTTCACCTCTCCGAGAAACAACTGATCCTTCTGAATTCAGCCCTGTGATCACAATACAATACTCATCTAAAAAAGGAGCAGTACCATGGCACGCAGCAGAAAACACGGGCTGTTCGGCACGGAGCTGGCACACAGCTCTGCAAGCGGTGCTTTTGCACGGTAACCCTCTGTGCACATAACACAGCTAAGACATCAACTGTTTTTTGCAAGCTAACTTGTACTTTATGTCTTCACATCCTGAAATACTCTCTCCAACTCAGAAGAAAGCCTCTGGAAGTTCTTAATGTTACAGCCAGTTGTTCTGCACAACTCACAAGTGGAACAGATTTAGCAGTGAAAACAAAATGAGGCCAAGAGAAAAGCACAAAGTCTCTGGGGCAGCAGAAAAAACTGAAAGGAAAAAAAAAATCAGTTTATATTGTCGTTGTTAAGTAACTTACCCCATATATGGAGGCTTCCCAACAGCTTCTTTGTGTTAGAATTAATTCCATACTTTTCATGGCTATAACAAAAGCATATTTTTCTTAATAAATATATGAATTAATAAAGAAAGAGAAAAGAATTTTTGAATTACAACTTTGGTAGGATTTTCAATTAAAAAGTAGCTATAAAAATAAAGACAAGCTTTGCCCAGCTACATTACAATCTCTCAAGCCATTCTGATCCATAAATTTTATAACCAAGATTAATCTACTAGAGTTTTTTTCCACTAGCTGATGCCATCATTGATCCAATACATGAAGACATTTACATTAATAACCACATATTATATGGATTCTTTGTTTTATAATGACAGCAGAAAAATATCAAAACCTCTGCAGAAATTGTTATAAAAGTGTTTCTAAAGCATCAAATTTAAATAGCTGTGAAGTAGTTTAACTGTATGTATTTGGTAATACAAGTCTAATGGCTTCAGAGGTATTCTCATATTCTGCAGCGCAAGGCAGGACTAGGAAAAATATTCATTAAATGTTCTTCTCACCCTCTACGTAAGTAGGAATTATTAAGATGTTGCTCTTAACTGGTAAGGAGAAAAACTCCAAGAAGATGATAGATGCCATCACTTTCTTCTGTTGACTATAAAGCCGACAAGAAAACCATATTTCAGGTGGAATGAGGGTGGAAGCCCTTGCAATACACTGACTTGCACGCTAACCGAAGTAGACATAATTTCTATGCAATTCATTGACATTAATTATTGAATAGCATGTTTTATTGCTAATTATTATATTATTATTAGTAGTAGTATTGTTTCATAACTCCTATTACCAAATTAAAGCACTGAAACTACCACAATTCAGTTTAAAAAAATGAATATTTAGTGATGGGACAGCAGGAAAACTAGAACGAATCTTGCTGGTTTTGCCTAACAGGCAGTGATGGGTTGCAGAGCCTGGGCTGCCGGGATCGATGACCCCTGGGCTGCTGGAGACCAGATAGCTGTCTGCTTTTAACTGGGTTAAAATTGTCTGACAAGTCAAAGGGGAGGAGGGAGAGGAAAGGTCTCAGGTACAAACAAAGAGCACAGTCTTATAAGCATCACCTCTTTGAGAAAGGAGAATGGAAATGTGTACCAGATGGTCAGTGAAGTGATACCAGACACACCAATTCCCAAACACCCTGGGAGAACACAGTCTGTCCTGGAGGTGCCCAACACACAGAGTCTGTAGTGCCATCATGTGGAGGATGCTACTTCATCTTTTCACACTTGCTGAATATTTTTCTTCTGCACATCTTTCTCACAGGGTCAGTCAGTACCAAACCATGCGAATTCCCATCACTATCTCTCCATTTAAACTATGGCAATATTCATTACTATGAATGCGCCTGCTTTGCGGGCCATGTGCCTGGGATCTATGAAAATCTACCTGCTGAGTACAAGTAAAAAAAGTACAAGCTGAAAACAGTGGATTCAGTAGGGAAATTTGTAAGATAAAGGAAACAAATAAAGCACAGGATTTTAAAAGAAAAAGTAAAAAGAGAATGGACTAATTAACATGTTAAGGATTAATTTAGACAAAGAACATCTGTTTTCACATGTGCTTTTGATGAGATCTAATATGAAGGATTGTGTTGGTTAGCTCTGAAGTCATATTTCATTATTTAAGAAGTTCTGTGCACAGATTTTGATAGGGATTATAGCTATCCTACTAACAGAGGGACCCCTGGGCCCCTTGTATCCACTACTCTTGCTTTCTTTATTTTCACCTGACTTGTATCCAGGGTTCTTTATTCTTTGTGGAAAAATTCTCCACTGGGCACACTTTTACTTTACATTCTATTTTAAGGACATTAAATGTTCCATCCTTCATCTGCTTTCTCCATAAAGCAGGCAGGACATTTTAATTCTTCTTTCCTGTATATTGTGCTACACAGCCAGTTAGTAACCTAAAAATCATACAAAGCCCTTACCCATTTTTTAAATTCCTCTGCATTTGCTATTCCCCTAATTTAATAGCTCCTTTTCTAATAACACCTTTGAAATCGCATTTAGACAGTACAAATATGTTCCCAGGGTTCTAAAAATTAAGAAACCAGCTGTAACACTGTAAGAGATATTCTTCTATCTGGAAATTTTCTGAGTCACCTCCTTGCCTTCCTGATCATTCATCTGAAACGTAAACTTTTTGAAGAAGATGGGAGATGGCTAAAGACTCAAGCCTGAGCAGCTTAGATGCCGACACCATCAACAGCAGACTACACAGGGTCCTCCTGCCTTGGGCACAGCATCTGCCAAAGAGACTTACAGGGTGGCCTGTAGATGCAGGTGTTGCTGGATCTGGGATGGGTGATCTGTGGACCAGTGCACACACGTGTTTCTGAGACAGGCAAAGCAGAACAAGAAAGTATCCTCAGCACCAGCCTTGCTGCTTTCCTCCTGTACTACCAAAAGACAGGCAGGCATCTGCATAATAATGCAGCACCTCTTAACACAAAGTATTTGAAAATGCTTGGCTGGAAGTCGTACTGATGTACTGAAGGTCAGAGTCACTAGCCAAACTGTGGTGACAAGGCTTACAGTTTTCTACTGAAGAATATCCACATAGAAATTACATTTTTTTAACAAAGCAAATCTGAGGATTTTACAAGGAATCTGAATCAACTGCTGTTGACTGTTTTGCTCGGCCAAAGACGGTGCATCCAGACATTAAGCGAAGGGTAATTGATTCACTTCTGGGAAGCAAATACATAATACATGCGCTGCCACACTCTAAACACATCTGAAACACACTGTGATCACGGCTACACAAGTTACTCCAAATTGGAATAAAATTACAGACTCATAGTGCGTGAGCTGTTCACCATGCTACAGCCATTCCCTTTCTCCACAGTGCATGAAAAGCAGTTTATTTATCTACAAAGACAGACTGTGCTGTCATACTGGAGGCAATAGTGTGACCACAGGCAGTCACAAAAGCTTAGTGAGTCTGCTCTAGATCTACAGCCAGCCAAAGCAGCTTCTCTGCATAGCCATACTGTAAGAGACTAGTCCTTTGGCAAAGGATCAAAGTATTTTGCAAAGAACATCTTCTAGTGTCCTCAACACAGAAAGCCTATTATGGAATTGTGCTACAGATTTTTATGGGCAATTGTGTTGTACATAATTGACCAGCCTTGTGTGTCATATGTGAGTGATTACAAAAGTCAAGATTCTTTGGCAAATTTGTACTAACCCTATTCATTATTTAGAAAGGGCACCATCACAACTGGAACTTGGCATTTGCGCTGACCACATTAATAAAAGAAATTAGGACGCAGTGATCCATGGAAACGATCAACGCGCACGCACACATACACACACAGATGTCTCTGCAGATAAGAATCAGGCAAATTAGTGGGTTCTCAGCAATGCTGATGATGACAGTTATTTGACTGTACCCATTACCTGCGGAACAGATTTCTCAGGTCTTCAGCCGGCCAACCTAGACCTCTTTACGATTCTAAAGTTATTTTCACTAATGAACTAAAAAGCCCACCACAATTAACAAGCAGCTTTTTTTCCTACTTGCCACAAGACAAACGTACAAGACATTGACACTTCCTCCCACTAGCGCTGATGATGTCATTAATGCACACAACTATGCTAACACAGAAGAATGATGTTTTCCATCACTCTCAGTTATTTCACCAAACATAACTGCTATAAAAAACAAAGCATAGAATTCATAGCAAAACTATTTCTACTCACCCACCACCAACTAAATGTTAATCAGTTTCTAAGTTGGTCATCATACCAAAATAATTTCCCAGAAGAAACTAAACTTGTTGACTGCTGAACAAATTGAGCAAGGAAATAGCTTTTTGTATTTTTAAACATTTAATTGATTTTGTGGCTCTGTGGTTCCTAGTCAATACAACAGTAATTGGAATTATCATGACTAATGCTCAGATCATTTT
Organism: Syrrhaptes paradoxus; assembly: GCA_013400615.1. NCBI lineage: Eukaryota > Metazoa > Chordata > Aves > Pterocliformes > Pteroclidae > Syrrhaptes > Syrrhaptes paradoxus. The sequence continues at coordinate 38,811 of VZTO01005662.1, read as the reverse complement.
ACAGACCTTTCTTATTTGCATAAACATCCCCTCATCTGCCTTCTCCAAATTACCCCTGATGTGCTAGACAGGCTCCATAGCCAGCATGTTTCCCCAAATGTAATCTTCTCCTTCAGTCACTCCTCTACCACTCCCTGCTGCGGTACTCAGACCATTTTTCACCATACTGCATCTGAGCAGCTATGGTTAGTTATTTCCATTTACAGCTTTGCTCTTAGTATGAAGCATCACCTTATGGAAGCATAATGATGTTAATTATTATCAATAACAATAATTAGTTGTCAAGCTGCATATGCAGTTCTTGTTTGGTAGAGAAAAAAACACGTTTATGCTTAGGTTTATTAAAAACATTATTTAAATTGCTATTAAAGTATTATTTTGAGTATGTCCATCAGATTACGTGTGCCCTTACAGTCAAACAAAAACTTCCTTTTTCACCTTACATATATTATTTGGCTTGCTTGCCTTTTTAATATCAAAAAGCAAGACTTCCAAAATACTTTCCACCTTCATAGTTATCGGCAGATGGGCCTCAGTTCTCCCAGGGAACCAGCCCTTTATGGAAGTGTCAGTTCAGACTTCTGGCATCTCACTATTCACTTTCATAAAACCTGAAAATAAAGTCCAGTGTACTCTGCCCTTGTCAGAAAGAGACTTTACCCCACCTTATGCATAAATCATGTGCTCCTCCTGTATCTTCTGATGCTCTCATATTTATTAGTGGACAAATAATCTGTTCCTTAAAGAATTTTTTTACATTCCCTTGCCCTTAACTTGCACCTGCAAAGCAATTGTGATTCCCGTTGTGTCACTGCTAAACATGCCATTAATTACTTCAGTGCGACATTATACCATACTCAGAGCAGACTGTAAACATTTTATGTCATTAGGTAATGCACTGAGGCTTTTTTTAATGCCATAACAGCTCTATTTATACACTATGTTCTGCATAATTAGCTACTAATGAGGCTCTAACTTTCACTGCTGTAAGGCCTAGATATCTGTTCCTCCTTCAATGAATTCATTTTTGCTGTCTCATTAACACACTAAAAAACCTGAAAATTGTATTTTAATTAAAAGCTAAACTGCCTCTGTCTGGAGACACTAATGAACAGATACACTCCAAGGGAAACGCAAAAACTTTGTCAGTCAAGAGGACAACATGCATGCACTGAAATAAGGATAACACAAAAACATCACTTCCTTATTTTCAAGGGCAGGATCTTCTCTTCTTCCCCCCCCCCCCCCTTAATTTTCTCTTTTTCATTTTTCTTCCTCATTACTAACTTTAAAAAATAGCCATGAGTAGAGTTGTTTTCCAATGATTTAAAAATTGTTACTTCTACTAAATCATTTAATACACTAGCACTCCATTAGAGAAATCTATTGGGTGACACTAACCCTAATGCAGCGAGCAACCAAACCACTTCCCATGTCAGACTTGAGTTTTTGTATCTTCAGCAACACTGCCTACCCTCAGACCGACAAATTATAAGCTCAACTCTAAGAAATCATGAGGTGTGTGTATATTTTGAGTCTTCCTGATGCCTTCTGTTCCTGTCAGTCTTCTGAATCACATTTCCTGCCTTTTCTCTGTAGCTGCAAGGGCTAAGAACATAATAGCAGAAATTCATCTAATTACATGACTTCACAACCATTGCAACAAAATCATGAGCACTGACCACAATACGTTTCTTCCTGGCTTCTGCAAACACTTTAAACAATTAGTCGAGTAAGGTAATAAAATACATGTAGGTTGTCAGGTAGAAACAGTGAGTAATTTTGAAATATGTCCCAATAATCTTATCAACACACTCGAAACAGTAATAAATTTTACAATGTTCCAGTGGTAGAAACAGAGACTCCATTTTTGAAAGAGACCTCATATCAGAATATACAAATAAAATGCGATTATCTCCAAATCTGAAATAAATGAAAAGAAAAAAACCTGTTTGGAATTATTCTGTGGTTTGATGTTCAGTGTGCAGACTGACCCAAAACGTGCCAAATCCACAGGCTCCCAGCAGATGCTGCATGACTTTGTTTCTCGTCACTTTTGTCAAGATAAGGAAGTCTGAAACATATAAATCATCTGGAAATGCCACTCAGATGGATGAACCAAGGTATCTGTTAGATGTAACTCAGTATTTTCTAGATCTTCATGGGAATAAGGAGGTATTACAACTCCTTAAGAGCCTGAATTTCTTGTTTAGTTAAGACTGGCTATTCTGCTTCAACTACACAGCCTTACGAGGTTCAGCAGTCACTAGAAATATCCATGAGTAACCATAGTGGTCCTTGGTGATTTATGATGATAACTTTTTCATTTATGAAAAGTGAGCACTGGTGAATGCAACATTTTAAAATTATTTTTCAGGAAAAAAAACCCCACAGTTTTTAAATTGAAAACAATCATCTCAACTTATAACTTTATTTGCTTTTAATAAAATGCAAGCAAAACTCAACTTTCCTACCAATGAGAAATTAAGAGCCAAACAGGGGAAGTGAAACACCTACACAGTTCTGAAGAACCTATTTGGAAGCCATCTCTGCATTGAGGTCTCTGAAAAACTTTAAAACAGCTTCATCATGATGGTCTGTCACAATATAAGTAACTCAGACAAAATATTTGGACTTATATGATTCAAATAATTTTTTGAATGTACGTTTACTAGCTAAATATTTTTTTAGCGCCTACTTCATTTATACAGAGTGACTATTATTAATGTTTGAGTCCCTAGAAATAAATATTTCCTCTCATCCTAATTGGCTAGACTAACGCAGTTTCCAAAGGTTGTTAAAGGAATGTGAAAACCCATATCCATTTGCACACAAACAAAGAAGAAGGACAGTATAAATAACAACTAACATAGAAGAGAAGGACCACAAGATGTAAGGAAGCAGAATTTTTGAAACTATATAAACAGTTCTAGAAGCATTCAGAAATAAGATTCAGTATTCTTATATATGAGCACCCATAAGATATCACAATTAGATGAGAAAGAAGGGACTGTATTATTCTTACTGGAAATTCTTGATAGAAGCCATATCAGAGAAATACACCAGAGGGAGGATCATCACGCAAACACTTCTGGATTAACTATTTGCTTTCTTTGCAAACACAGGATTCTGAACCTGCCATTTCACCACACTTCTTGGGATAATCTGCAGCTCACTTAGCAGATGACACCAGACCCCTATATACTCATACAGGTTTTGGTTCTTAGTCTTAAATTCAGGTACTTCATTCTGATCTCCTTAATGTGAAGAGTGCTTTAATCTCTTATGAAGGCTTTTCCTAATATTAAACTGACAGTATTGTGAATGTTTAGCAGCCTGCTCTCCCTAAAGGTGAAAATCCAAAGTAAGCCAACTTAATTAAGAATTAATTCCCTCTAAATCACAGCCTGAATTGTTCATTTCTGCATCAGTCTCTGATAAATTATTTGTGGCATGAAATGATTTACAAGACACAGGGGCAAATTAATTTAGGTGATAAAAGTGATTCAATCTCATCAGAGATATTCCATCCTGGTTTTGTTTTTTTTTAAAAAGTATAAATAAAAAGTTTTGGCCGGCTTACAAGGGTCTATGTTATGACTTTGAGGTCTCTTCACATAGACCCACAATGCCATTTTCCTTTTATTGCAACCACCCCTCTCTTCTGGCTTGAAAGGGTAATTGTCAAAACTCTGTTTTAGAAGAATGCATTAACTCCTTAGGAATTTTCTGAAAGTCTTCCGACTTCAGCTGCTGAAAAAGTGCTGTTTTTTTTCAAACACAAGACTATGAATATAAATAAACTTCCAATTAATTAACATTGTTACTGCCCTTCAATGGAATAACTCAACACAAATGTTGATTATTTATTTCACAGTGAATGAAAAATTGTGTTATTTAAGCAGCTGAATACACAAAGTAGGCTATGCTAGAATTTTTAATTTCTGAATATTACTTTTTAAATCGCTTGACATAAGCCTCTAGATCCAGCAGTTAGAAATCATAATAGCTGCCAATACTTTACTTTTTTAAAAGCTTGTTGCAAACAAAAGCAAAGGCTGCTGAGTACCAAGAAATAAGTCTTTTTGACAAAAAGCAAATAATAAAAACAAAACAATTTTTTTAATGAGCAGCTAAAAGACTGAGCAAACAGGATTAGTCTGCAAGCTATTTTAATGTACTCTGGATAACAGTATGGTAGGATAGGAGATAGTAGTCTTTGCTCCAGACTTGTGTAGAAGAAATGGTTCTTTAAAAGGATCTATGGTTTTATTCTTCAAATATTCTGTTGAATTATGGACCATATTGCACAAATCTAATCTATTACAAAGGCAGCAAGATTGCTTCAGGAAACATTTCCATCTCTCTTGTTGATGAGGATTATCTGTTTATAAATTACAGGATGAATAGCTGACATATTTTAACAAGTGATTCTTGTAAATCCCAAGGAATCCTCTTCAATATACTACTGGATGATGATTTTTAAATGCTCAAGAGATTTTTCACTCCAAATATATGTATCTTTTAATAAGTTATAGTAAACAATGACTTAAGTAGGACAAGGCATGATGAAGAGAGGTTCAAAGAGCCACAGCTGCAAGAAAACATGGCTTGAAAAAACTAGAAAACATTAGAAATATGTAATAAAAGCTAAGGCTCTGTATCCATATTTAGGTAATCAGTCAGTTTATCAAAATGTTGTCATGTGATTTAGGAATACAAGCTGTACTAAAATTAGCTGGTTAATGCATCAGTTGAACCAGTATTTTTCAGTTTGTGGTGCACAGACTGTTTGATGTCCATGGATTGATTCTGAAGTCCTGTGAAAGACTTTGCTTACAGAAAAAAAACGTATTTGGCAAGTGACTAAAACTTGCTGCACAGACCACTGGAGGCAAACGAGATGGTTTTAGGGATCTGCAATGAAAACAGGTTACAAAGGAGCAAATTGGCCTATTGCTTAGTTATCTCAGGTATCGATGACCAGTTTTCCAGAACTAACATCGCAACAGCACTTACACCATAAAGCTGAATTTTAGGCCAATCATTCAGCTTATGTTCCAGACAGACATCTACTCTTGAGTTTCCGTTGGGTTGAAGCCAAAAAGTGCCTACAAGTACATACCATTCCGAAAGGATGTCGTTACCAGAAAGCAAACAAAAAAAGACAAACATTAAAGTTTCATATTCTTAATTATGTTTTGTCTTCATCATTGAATTACTTTTCTTTACTTCAGCATGGGCACATTTGCTACATTTCCCTCCCCTCCACAAAGATATTAATTGTTTAAGACAATTTCGTAAGAAGTACACTTGAGCAAACTGTGTCCTTCCTCTGCCACCACCACACCTTCATGCTGTCTCTACAGCATTTCATTTAATTCCTGTCATGTGTCAGGGAAGAAACTGATCACCCACAGAGACCACAAAAGAATTTCTGTCTTGTCTGCTGAACACTGAAATAGCTAATTCCATTAAAAAAAAAAAAGAAAAAAGAAAAAAGAAAAAAAACATTATCAGCAAATATTTTAACAGAGAATTATGGAGTTGGTATTTTTCACATGAGTAATTCTTATACTTGTCCCATTGTCATCCAATTATGCCTGAGAAATGCCATTAGTCAATGGGACTTCTCATGTGAATAAGGATAACTCTCATGAGAAGCTGAAGAATTAATTCTTGAATAGTTAATTTTAATATACAATGTGAGCATTTCAAATGGCCTATTTACACAATTTTAATCTGAATAAAATAGAAAATGCCACCTCAATGCTAATACAACATTCCGGTAAATTATGCACATTTTTAAAGCTAATGAAGCTGTCACTACCTTATTAAAATTTGGCATAGCAATTATTTTTAAGTTATCATCATGACTTTTAAAATATTTTGCAATTAAATGACTAATTCATTTGTATTACTTGTAAGCTGTACAAAAACTATTTTTCTATCATGCCTATTAAGATGAATGATGGTATTATGTTTTATTACACGTGTTCAATCACACTCAAAAATTTGGCTGCCTTCATTTCCCACATCAGTACAGATTGTTTCAATCCTGACCTCAGTGAAATCAGAAACAAGATTTCAGCTCATTTCACTGGAAGCAGGTCTAAATAATGAATTTATGCTACTGATAATAAGGATAAAGGATTCTATTTAACACTACTTTTTCCAATAATTTACTGGTATATATGGAAAAAAATATCCCAAAGAAATACACTGCTTTTAAGTTTTGTTTTATCTAGGTGAACATAGGTCAGGCTTTAACTAGTACAGAGACATATCTTCACTTGCAACTTGATCTTTTCGCTTCATCTCAATACACATTTGCTGCATTTATAATCAGTTCATAAACACAATGACAATGTGTATTGTTGCTAGGCAGCATAATGAATGCAGTAAAAAGCAATCACCCCGGTAAACCTTGGCAATTCAAATTACACACGTTCACACAATATCCCTCTTACCTGCACACCCCTGGCACTCATTCTTGTTCTCTCTCTCCCAACACTGATGCCACCTGTATCGACAGGAAAGTACTCATCCAAGAAGCAGGCAGGCCTCTGCAGAAAGGAGACAGCATCTACAAAGATCAGCTAGTGAAGCCAAAAGGTTCATTTGCTGCAAAACAAACTGCAGCATACAAAATACTTCGAGAAGTTCCTTCTGGGAGCTAACTATGTTTTTTTCATGTGTGGAATGACTGAAGTGGAATATTGTCCAGCTTTTACCAGCCAGTGGCCTCACTGCAGTTTCAGAAGCTTTGGTTATTGAGACCTCAGCTGTTGCACAGGTGCAACAGAAATCCTTCTAACTGGGCACTGAGCAAACTGTTCTCACTGGTCTTATGAAAATCCATCACACCAACTCTACAGTCCAAGCAGTACCTGTCCAAAATGTTCCTATGCTGTGCACCTGTATTTACATATTTTAAAAGACTTTCATAATTAACTAGTGCATATTTCCTCCTTCCTTTATCAGTAAGACTTGGAACATTAACTTCACGCACTGTAATCTCCATGTTTTACTGAAATCAACTTGTTCTGGGATTGCAGTTATGTCTTGCCCCAGCTGTGAATATGAGCTCTCCACAAATAGTGGGACAACAGCTTCAGTTCTGGGCAGAATAACTCCTTTTCTGTTTTCTTCTCAAGCAGATGAGAAAGAAAAAGCTCAGGGTCTTCACTTTCCCTTTTGAGGACTGTTTTAGAAACTTCAATTTCTTGCTTATGGCCACTGAAGAAACAGTAAGCAGAAACAATAATACCTACCATGCAGATTAAAGTCAAGAGACCAACCAGTCTTCAAACACGTGTAGGAAACCTGACCACAGGGCCCACAGTTCATTGTTTTCACCTTACACATTTTGCCTTTTCCTGTGTGCAAGCTGAAGAAAAAAAAAAAAACCAAACCAAACCTGTTTGTAAGCAATCATTCACAACTCACGAAACCACTGCAATAAATTACCAATGACTGTTAGAGTGAATTGGATATGTTGTACGCACACAACAGTTTTCAGTAAGTTATATGTTAACTGTGCATAGATCAATCTAATCTGTAAACTCAGTCGTGATGTTGCAATTCATTTATCAGTTGCAGTTTCATGTAAATATCAGGCACAATAAAAGAAGCTTCGCAACTTCCAACGAGAAGAAAGTAAAAGAATCAACATTTACTCCTCAATTTACATTAAAATGAAAAGACAATTTTGCTTTCATACTGATATTAAAGAATAAGGGCTGAGAATACAAAATAGCCAAAAGGACAATGCTGTAGGTAATGTTCATTTTTACCGAGATAACATGGCCAGCTAGCTTTGGATAGATGTCCTTGTTCCACACACTGCAGGCAATGGTGGATCAGGTAGTAATGGCACTGAGAACTAAATGCTGGCAAGGGTACGGAAAGACCAGCCACTGGGTTTTCTGTTCAGAAGTCACAGGGGAGAAGTACAGTATCTCTGAAGAATGTCAAACCAGTAAAGGGAAATTAACATTATAGCACCAATAAAAACAACTCTCCATTCCTTTCTGAGAGGTGGGTAGGCTGCACAGACACCCAGACTTCAGGCTGGCTGGACACAACCTCCAAGATACTTCAGGGAGGAATGCAGAACACAGTGTTTGCTGCTTAGTTCAGCCAGCCCCCTGCCCAAATGTTTTCCAACAACATAAGGACCAGAAACCTCAGCCCCATAGTGTTCAGGACCAAAACCGTCTCTAACCAGACTGCACTGAAAAAGTAATACTCTGTCTCTGACTTTGTGCAGGACAAATGTTACAAATGCCAGGAAGCCCTGCTTCCATCCCCACTGCCCCCTAAAGCAACACGTACACTTCCCCCACAAGCACACACTTGTCAAAGCAGAGGAGGGGCCACCAAACATGACTGACTTCTCGGACATGGGAATTATAAAGGAGACAGCCCACCAAAAGGGTCTGATCAAGAGAACAAAGGATCCTAGGCAGGGCTTCGATAGGGCTTGCACCCCTCTTTCTGAATTTCTTAAGAGGAGGAGGAGGAAGAAAGAGCAAGACATGGAGAGAGGCAAGCCCTTAGCATGCAGCAGATATAGCAACTGCACCCTGCCTGGATTAATCCCGTTCTGCATGGAGACTGCTGAAAAGATTTGAGCAGCAGCAGTAACCCCCAGCTCTCTTATTCAGCACAATCTGCAATGCAGCCGCTCACCCTGCCCCAGCAATCACAGCAGGGCACACACTGATGGGGAAACACCAACTCTGCCCTATATCGGCTGCCCCATATTGGGGGTGTGGGGGGGGTATTTCCATCCCCTCCTTTTTTATGCCTTCAGGCCTCTTGCTCTTTTTCTGTATGTATCTGGCGCAGGCAACGACAGTTGACTCATTCAAATGAAATCCACGTAATTCTTGAGAGTATGGAAAAGCACCAACTAAAGACAGACAAACCTAGCCCTTCTTTCTACAAAGTGAGGCTTCTAAAGACTTGGGCACGTGTCATTTATTTATAATTCTGTGCCTATTACAGAATACCTAGAAAGAAGAATCACAGTTTAATATAAATGAGAAACGTGGGGGAAATTCTTTTAGATGATCACCATTTAATGTATGGCTGAAGATAATGCAGATAATGTTAGGCTCTGCTATATCAAGACTCTAAGTTATACTCCCATCCTGTTTACGGCAGGGTAAATCAGCAGTAACTGTAGAATTCTACCAGTGATATGAGTTAAAACAAAATTTGTCCCACTGGGATTTTACTCACAAATTCATTTTGCTTGAAACAAATATGGGAAAATATTGTATTCCTCTCACAGCCAAGTGACTGATGAGACAGCCCCAAAGGATGTTTGGGCTCTGTCATGGTGCTGTTGTGTTGTTCGCTTTCAGATTTAGCAGCTTCTTAGCAGAGACCTATGAGTGTCATTTGTTGCTACCAGCACAGACAGCTGGAAATGTCCCCTGAATAATGGAGAGCTCTCAGTCACTAGAAAGAGAGAAGGAGCAATTCAAGATTAATGTGCAAGTAAGTGAGAAAAGGTCTGTGATTAATCAGATGCTTCAGTAATTCCTAAACACTTTTTCTTTGAGTCTGCTTTCCTCAAGAATATGTAAATTAAACTTTAAAAATACACTTTTTTTTTTTTTAATTAAGATCAAAATTCTGCTGCTAAAATGAGAGACAGGGTAGTAAGGAAAACTAAATGCAGCTTTAAGGTGAAGTGATATTATCTGCCTGCTATGTCACCATTTATTTATTTATTAGTGCGGTAGATGCCATTGGTCAAATTGAAGAAGAAAACAGAGCCAAAAAATTTTTGTGGATTTCATCATTCATTTTATATTTTGACAAGAACCCATCTAAATCACTGTCCAGTAGCTGCATCTATAGCAGGACTATATATGGTCTTTAGGGGTAATAGTAGATTAGAAAACTGGTAGCAGTATTTTGCAGGCTTCATTGCGGTTAAACAAGACACAAGCTAACATGCCACAAAGACAACGTACTACTTCACAAGAAGAGGCTGAAGAACTGGAAATTGTCTGCTAGATGGTAGAAAAACTTAAACGAAAATATTGTCTTTCCAAACTATTAAGTGGAACATGCTACACTGATGTAAGTCAGCTCAAACATTCACACAGATATCACTGTAAAAATGGTGTTGGTTATCCAAGTGACCATTAGCAAAGCGACACAACTGTGAGAAAACCTGTAAGACAAAAAACCATGAAGGGACGACTACCAATTGCTTATTAGCCTTCGAAGATTTCAATATGGCCTGCCACAACATCTAACAACATGCACGGTTTTCTGTTATTGCCCCTGGAACAGCAATGAAACCCCAATCTTTAAAACAGTCTTGACGAGGGATGTTTATCATAGCTGTCATTCTGGCTCCCAACCAAATTAAGTTTTGATGAGGAAGGTCATTTTAGTCAACAATGACTCAACAAAAAATTAACCATGCTAAGGATTACAAAACAAAGCATTTGAATCTCTGGTAGGTTTATTTTGCTATCCAAACACTGCATTGTTGCCTGCAGCCAAGCAGAGAAGCTTCCTCATTGTTCTGGATGGAACAAAATGGTTGTATCAAGGAGTAATCTTTTGTGCTGCCAGTATCTTCAACACCTCCTATGCAGTTGTAGCACATCACCTGGTGAACATATGGTTTTAAATTAACAACCTAGACTGGACACTAGCCAGTTCTCATGAAGTAGAAGTCCTGCTCTAAATCCTTAAGAAGCTGATCAAACGCCCACTCCCATCAAGCAATTACTTGTTTGAAGATCTAAGACAAGAAGTGCATTTCTTCATTATCTTCCAAGAACTTGGGAGAAACTATTCATGTTCTTCAGGGGCGGGGGGGTTTGTATGCTGCAGACAGCCCCTCCCACCCAAAAAACCCTACCCCTCTGCATGGTGTGAAATATTTTGGTTCTTTTGGTGGGACATGTAATAAGCAAAAGGTTTATGTAGAAAAACAAGCAAAAGAACTTTATGAGTTAGAGAAAAAAAAAATTAACTAATTTCTGGAGATGATATATACCCTTTAGAGCAACAAAATTACTTTTTACTGAGTTTTTCTCTGTAGCTTTAGTAGAACAGAAGGAATTTTCCATTAGGGCATCTGGATGCTCTTTCTTATCATATCACTATCTCAAGCCTATTTCTTCATTCAGGAAAGTTACTTTTCCATTATAGGCTCTTAGAAAATGGAATTAAGATGAGAAAATATGTATTATGAAATCAATTATAGTCTTAATGGGATTTTTCTATGGCAGGCCAGAGAACAGCATTTTTTTTATTCCTTCTCCGTGTTATCATTCTACTAACTTATCAGAACACATAAAATATATGACAAGAAATAAACAAGAAATTGAGAAAGAAATAAATACAATAGGAATATAATTACGTAAGTTCTACATTTGATGTAAACTGATATGGCTCTCATATAAAGTAAATGGAACTC
>VZTO01005662.1:7698-26800 GCA_013400615.1 Syrrhaptes paradoxus | reverse complement strand
GTAGATGCCATTGGTCAAATTGAAGAAGAAAACAGAGCCAAAAAATTTTTGTGGATTTCATCATTCATTTTATATTTTGACAAGAACCCATCTAAATCACTGTCCAGTAGCTGCATCTATAGCAGGACTATATATGGTCTTTAGGGGTAATAGTAGATTAGAAAACTGGTAGCAGTATTTTGCAGGCTTCATTGCGGTTAAACAAGACACAAGCTAACATGCCACAAAGACAACGTACTACTTCACAAGAAGAGGCTGAAGAACTGGAAATTGTCTGCTAGATGGTAGAAAAACTTAAACGAAAATATTGTCTTTCCAAACTATTAAGTGGAACATGCTACACTGATGTAAGTCAGCTCAAACATTCACACAGATATCACTGTAAAAATGGTGTTGGTTATCCAAGTGACCATTAGCAAAGCGACACAACTGTGAGAAAACCTGTAAGACAAAAACTATGAAGGGACAACTACCAATTGCTTATTAGCCTTTGAAGATTTCAATATGGCCTGCCGCAACATCTAACAACATGCACAGTTTTCTGTTATTGCCCCTGGAACAGCAATTAAACCCCAATCTTTAAAACAGTCTTGACGAGGGATGTTTATCATAGCTGTCATTCTGGCTCCCAACCAAATTAAGTTTTGATGAGGAAGGTCATTTTAGTCAACAATGACTCAACAAAAAATTAACCATGCTAAGGATTACAAAACAAAGCATTTGAATCTCTGGTAGGTTTATTTTGCTATCCAAACACTGCATTGTTGCCTGCAGCCAAGCAGAGAAGCTTCCTCATTGTTCTGGATGGAACAAAATGGTTGTATCAAGGAGTAATCTTTTGTGCTGCCAGTATCTTCAACACCTCCTATGCAGTTGTAGCACATCACCTGGTGAACATATGGTTTTAAATTAACAACCTAGACTGGACACTAGCCAGTTCTCATGAAGTAGAAGTCCTGCTCTAAATCCTTAAGAAGCTGATCAAACGCCCACTCCCATCAAGCAATTACTTGTTTGAAGATCTAAGACAAGAAGTGCATTTCTTCATTATCTTCCAAGAACTTGGGAGAAACTATTCATGTTCTTCAGGGGCGGGGGGGTTTGTATGCTGCAGACAGCCCCTCCCACCCAAAAAACCCTACCCCTCTGCATGGTGTGAAATATTTTGGTTCTCTGGTGGGACATGTAATATGTAAAATGTTTATGTAGGAAAACAAGCAAAAGAACTTTATGAGTTAGAGAAAAAAAATGTAACTAATTTCTGGAGATGATATATACCCTTTAGAGCAACAAAATTACTTTTTACTGAGTTTTTCTCTGTAGCTTTAGTAGAACAGAAGGAATTTTCCATTAGGGCATCTGGATGCTCTTTCTTATCATATCACTATCTCAAGCCTATTTCTTCATTCAGGAAAGTTACTTTTCCATTATAGGCTCTTAGAAAATGGAATTAAGATGAGAAAATATGTATTATGAAATCAATTATAGTCTTAATGGGATTTTTCTATGGCAGGCCAGAGAACAGCATTTTTTTTATTCCTTCTCTGTGTTATCATTCTACTAACTTATCAGAACACATAAAATATATGACAAGAAATAAACAAGAAATTGAGAAAGAAATAAATACAATAGGAATATAATTACGTAAGTTCTACATTTGATGTAAACTGATATGGCTCTCATATAAAGTAAATGGAACTCCAACAATTTTATGAGGTGAAGTTCTGTCAAGTCTTGACATTATTTCTGGCTAGGAGTTTCATACAGCCATCTACAATCAGAGGCTTCAATTCAGGATGCCTCTGAATTCAGGACTAGGTACCCAAAAAGACAGTGGGCATCACCTTCACATTGACTTCAACTTCCTGGGCACTTTTTGATTGAACTTTTACTGTTGCTGATTTGCTGAAACCAAAAATCTGTTCAGAAGGAAAGGGCTGATTTTTATGTTTTTTTCATTCAAAAACATTTTCAGAAAAGAAGTTTCATGGTTGTCACAACAACCCATTCAACGTTTTCTAAATTACAAGTTCCAAATTTTAGCATGAGATTCCTTTTTGCTTAGAGATGTAAATTACTAATAATATTTTTAGAATAGCATTTTCAGAAAGGTCAGCATCAAAATTAAATTTCACAGTTGACGTAACACCAAAAACTTTCTCAATTGTTACCTTACAAACACTTCCAAGATTTCGGCATTTCAACCCAACTTGAGCCAGAAAAAAAAAAAAAAAAAAATAAGCTCTGGGGACATCTGAGATGATACATAACTGTGGGCAACCAAGCAAACAGAAGCACTAGAGCCCCTTGGCTTTCCACAACTATTCAGCTGTAACAGAAATGGTGGTGCTGATACAAGTGGAAAATGACTATGAATGAACAAGCAGGGCAAATGAGGGGCTTGAGTGACGACATGTGCTAATGATGCCCACAGTACCAGGTTATCAAAATTCTACTGATTACTGTGACAATCATCTGGTGATAGCTGCTGGGGTTAGCTCAGTTCACGTGGAGTCCCCTAATCAAGCAGTGGTCTGGAGGAACGTACACACACATGAGGGGACCTTATATGAGCTCTACCTTTTCTGGAGAAAGTGAAATCCCCTGATGGACACCTCTGATTTTTCTCTGACAGGACACAAATGAAATTAATGGACTCAAGTAATTTCCTGCCATACTATATTGGGCTGTCCTACATAATTACTCTGAATAACCTTTATTTTAAATGCACCGGGTAATTTATGAAAAGTCCTCCTGTACATCCTTAAAGGTATTCAGGTGCTGCTGAGGAGGGCTTCACTTCTTAAATGATGGGAATGTAAATCATTTTTTTCTTCTGTCTTCTCAAAGGAACCTTCTCACTGCATTAAACCAGACATAAATCTCCAATGCTGACTCATCTCTATAGCTTCTATTAATTCAAATTTTATATGCATGCATGAATGGTCATATATTATAACAAAGTCTTTAGCAATGAATACCATCCATGTCAGGATCTTATTAAAAATAATACAAAAATAATTAGAACTGGGGTTATAGGTAAGATTGGGAGAAAAATATTAATTTGTCAGGCTAATGTCCATTTACTCAGGAGCCTTAAACATGTTTTATAACTAGTGTTCTGTGTTTTGTGAGGTCATGCATACATCTATACATTGTTAGATGGGGTACTGTATGTTCACTTAACAAATGAGCTAGCCTATGCTAGGACCTGGAAATACCGATCAACCCAATTACATATAAAATGGTTTGTCTCTTAGTGACTTGTCTTACATCAAACCTACCCTTCTGTCTCATCAATACTTTTGGACAGACTCCAGCCAGCTTCCACTTACCAGAGAAAGCAGTCCGTAGTAAGCTAGTTGACAGAATAGATAATGCTTTGCCACTAAAAGCATATCATAATCTGCCAAAAAAAAAAAGAGTTAATTTTCCCATCAGAAATGCAATGAGAGAGTCTCATTCTGAAATACCTCTATCTGTCACCCTAAAAGGCAAAACCAAAATCACCATAGCAAATGATTTTTAAAAGTGCCAAGAAATAAATATTTGTCCAGGCAGACGCTAGTTATTTTCCACAATGACAGACTTTTTTCTTCCCTTTTTTTCAATATTGTTAATAGACATAGTCAGCTGAATTGGACCTCAGTACTCTTCTGGATTTGTGGTTTCATTAAAAGAATAGTCCAAGTCTTGAGAAGATGACTGCATTTAGGGAACAGATAGGAAGGTAGCAATCTGAACTGAACCTGTGTTAATCAGTTAAGGATATCTGGATCCTCAAAATAAAGAAGGTATTGATACAAAATTGGTGAAGGTAAGTTTTTATGAAAATCTTTTTATAATAAATTCTTTATCACATTCAAGCTCTATGCAATTTGTAGGTCTGATCGTCTTTAAATTAAACCTTTAACACTTGTTTTGAAATATGCCTGAGTTAGGCTTTAAAATTCTTTCTTCCCCTCAGTTCCCTGATACTTACAATATTCTTCTATCTTCCATTCTTCCAACTAATGAATAACTCTAAGTTCAAAAGCAAAGAGTTTCTATTTCTTTGGATAGACTTAAAGAAATGAGTCAAAATGAGTCTATCGTTCAAGATTACCCAGCTCAGACTTCTGCAACTAATATTAGCAAGCTTCCACTTTGCTTTTATACCATAAAAAAGTGATCATTTTTTTTCCATGGAGTAGTACATTGATAAGACAGCCAAAACTCCATTAACCCAAGTTACTGACGTGCCTGTTTCACTATTTTCCTACTTTGGGAGCAGGGTTAATGCTTTAAGCTTTGGTATATTAATTTCAATATATATTCAGTCACAGAAAATTAGTCTCACTTCTACTGATATTTCTGAAGTCTGTTTTCAGAAAGATGTTTATGAAGACTATGAATCTGTACATGCAAATTCACTTCAACATGTGACATCTAATTTACCTCTGTGTGTGTGTAAATATATTTTAAAATAGCACTTATATATTCCTTAATTCTGATATATTATAAATTATTATATATACCAGGTACATGACAAATATATTTGTAGAAACACAAAAAAATAAACAACAGGTGACATATCTAAGGACTGTCAACAAACATTCCCATTTATAGAAGAAATACCAGTAGAATATAGACATGACCGTTAATATCTATGTCTTGAATAGAAATAAACACCCGGAAGGTTGTGGGTTGTGCTAGGTGAAGTAATGACATGACACATTGTGAAATATTCCAAGAAATCACAAACAATCATTCAGCAAATTAATGGCAACAAATCTGACCTGGAGACAGGCTGCCATGGCCAGCTCTGCAGGGATGCAAAAGAGAGGCAGACACAAAAGAGGCATAAAAAAAAAGGTTTTCCTATCCTAGAAAAGTCAGTCACAACAGGAGGGGTAGCAACATGCAGAAAGCAATCTGCAATATAGTGAAGACATGCCTGTGGTTTATCACCCCTATTTCAAAGGTCTTTTTTGGTCTCAGTTTGATGTATGTATCTAAGGAAGCATTAATTTAAATGTTGCCTTTACAACAGGAGGGATTAATGCACTTGTCACAACACCTTCTGAGGAGTAGATGCTGTTCAGCAGCAGCTCCGTAAAAAAAATGATTCTTGGAGTTCTGGAATCATTTGGGGTATGAGTGGCTGGAACAGGTATTTTCCCCTGTGGCTAGATTTCCATGTAGGAAAACTGGAAGATAATTCACAGAACAGCTATTGCTTGGAGGGTCTCCCTGAGAAGTACACTCACCAAAGCAGAAGCTGTGAGTATGAATTAACTCCCGGGTCTTTGTGAACACTCAGCTTCCAGTGTTTACAACCCATTTGTCCCTTTCAGAAGCAAGGACAATTTTGGGAAGTTTGTTTGACGAAAGACTGCAAGGGGGCTCCTGTCTGCTTTCATTTTTCAATTCCTTCTTCCAGCACTGCTAGCTTTTCCCGATATAATGTACAGGCAGAAAAAGAAGGTGATATGTCCCCTGGACAATTTTTCCATTTTCTCTGTTATACTATTCAATAATCTCTGCATTTCTGAATGAAGAAAATTCATCAGCAGACTATGCAATCTTACTGTCCTCCTCTTTTCAACTGCATCTTCAAACACATTACTTGTCAGGTTAGGAAAACAGCGTGTGCTCCAGCAGCTTTCCCACAAAGGCTGCTGTGCTGTTGTTAGAGCTCATGACATTGGAGCCAAATGCAGCCCCAAAGACACCAAAGAGTCAGCTATCAGGCAGTTCTGTGTTCTGCTCTCATGTAGAGTCACCTAGTTTGAGCTATCGGAGCCTGAGTGGGTACGTGAAGAATTCACTTGGAAGGAGACTCAAGGCATGCACAAGGCAGAAGACACTGAGCAATTTTGTTTGTTGCTTTAACTGCACACAGGCACTCAAGAACTGGCACAGTACTACAGAAGTCTCTTCAGCATTTATTGCCCTCTGATCCAGTTCTTTTTATTGTAATTCTCTTGAAGGTTGTCTGGAAACACATGGCTCCCCCCAACTTCACCCTCAGAAGTTAGTCCTTAGCCACTGAGAGTGGCAGCTGATCTCAAAACTTGCCTTCTGCTGCCTGAGAAAAGGACAGTCTCATACATAAACTACCAGGTCAGGCTTCCTGCTGTGAAAAGGAACTAGTTGGAGCACAGAGGAAAGAGCCTTTGAACCTCCTTACATTATACTGAACTTTAGACTGGGCAGGATGAACTGGCCCAAGCGTAACTCAAGAGTTTCTCTAAATTTCAGGCAGCTACTGCAAATGCCCACAGTGTGGTCTGGATTTTCATAAATAAATAAAACACGACATGCTTTACACCTAGGAATTAACTAACAGTCTCAGGTAATTAATCCTGGCATTGATTTCTATGTAGTGACAACACCAGGTTATAGATTTCTATTTAACGTTTCCAAGTTTTGAAGTCAACATTTACACTGTTTTCTCCCAAGATCTGATTTCACAAGCTGAAACTGGCTCACTTGTTTCCACCTTGGGCACCATGACTAAGAGACAGATGCTCACTTGGCTTGCAGCCCCCAGGACCCTCCATCACAACAGCCTCCACTCCCTGCCTCCTCACAACAGACCCCGGCTGCTCCAGCTGCCGCCTCCCGAAGACAGGCACGGATCCAGCCCCGGCAGCTGCAGTAAAGCAGGCAGAAAGTCTCGGCTGCTGCCCCCCAGCCTGCCCCCACCCCACCTCCAGTGCTCTGCGGGGCCACTTCTGCCAAAAGAAATTTGCTGCTTCTGCCACCCAGGCTGCAGCTGTTAACCACCTGAGGAGGCTTGGAAGAATAAGGCAAGAGAAAAAGTGGTGGGAGGATTTTCTATATCTCAGCATCATGTTTATATGTGTAAAACCACCGTGTATATCTTTAATACTGGGTATGGGGCTTAAAACTGAAATATGGAAGATCCCTCTTAAGTCAGGCAGCCCACGTCAGTAGGAAATGCTCTGAAGGACCCAGCTTTGCTTCTCCCGTATACAAAGAAACGACAACCATCTTTTGATCATGCCTTTCACAATACTTTAACCACCCCACTGAAGATTAATATGGTTGCACAAGTGTCACTGATGGCATCATCTGAAGACAACTACCCAGAGATGTGTCGGAGGCATAACAAAGCCTGCAGAGCCTCTATTACCAGCAATGAGACATGAAATGGAAAGAACCTAGGCTGACTGTCAGAGCCTGGGGTGAATGCGCTGAGCAGGCTGCCAAAACCAAAGAATACAAAGAAAGAAAGAAAACCATATTTGTACTTGTAAGCTAAGCAAGTTTGAAGTGGAAATCAGCAAGCTGTATCAAACAAGGAACCCTCCCGAGTCCCCTTTCCCTCTGCCGCTTCCAGGAGAGAGCTGCACTTCTGGCTTTCCTAAGACTGCAAACTTCTAAACAAGACTACATTTGGGATGATATTGTGTGTATTCAGTATAGTGTAATGTTCAATCCCTCTGACTGGAGGATTCCACTTAATGAGCCTGAATAGCAAGATCAGACGTTTTGTGTGTAGATAATTTACAAGCTCCCATATTTTATTTTCATGCCGTAATTAAGCAAAAATGTTGTAGAATATTTTTGAGTGATGAACATTTTGCCACTAATGGGTCTGGCTCATGTGTCCTTGGCAAAGCCAAATTTTGAATCACTGAATATTAACTGATCTTCCATAAAACTTCAATAAAACATTTGTTTACTGTCAAATTCTGCATAGCAGGAACAGTTTTAACCAACCTATTGTAACCGCTTCCATGCTTCCTTGCTTTTAATTTTCTCTAGAAATTAAATACAGCAGTGTAACTTTAATGTTTATTATGGAAGAAATTTAACTTATTCAGATATAAATATATTTTGAGCCCCGCTGTTACATGCATAAGGGTATAACAGATAGTCTAAATGCAGGCAATAAATGCAATGCCATTAAAAAGAATATGTATCTTATTGTGAAAACCATCTGTACTCTTCAGATGTAATTTTGATTTAATATCAGTTTTGGCACTGTATGTTACTGAGCTGGATTTTCCTACACTTACCAATAGCTGTGATATCCGAATACTTAAACTGCTGACATTTTCTCTGTGTAACATCACATGCAAGAACACGCTGGCTTTTGTTTATTAATTTAGGTAGATGCAGACAGATTCAGCAAACATAATAACATTATGTAGAGCAAGCAGTATGGTTCCGAAAGGGATTCTAATGTACCTGGCTGGAGGTATCAATTTAAGATGACTGCAACATGACTGCTAATTTACAGTAATGCTGGAACCTCCTCTTTCATGTCACAGTAATGTCACAGTGAATTTGTTCTTGCTCTTTATGCAAAAACAATTGCAATACAGGCAATAACGAACATTCATTTGCATAAAACCAGACAGTAATTTTACCCAGACAGCCGGCTGACATTGCAGGTCTAAATGAGCAGTGTTTGTGCACATACACTCTAATGCTAGCTCTTCCTCACCTTCCTAAACCAGATGGCTGGAGAAAATACCATTCCTTTTTCAAGGATAAGGTCAAAACAAAGCAAGGGGATTTGCTCCATCACGGCATGCGGGTATCACAGCTCTGAGCAACAGCTAGCGTTTAAATACCCTTCCCCTAAACAGAATCTGAACAACTGAACTGGCACAGAGGTTCCCTGTACAATGCAACAGAAAAACCAAACTGGCACAGCGGTTCCCTGTACAATGCAACAGAAAAACCAGGAACGCTCTCAGAAGGTCTCTGTGATCCGGCCCTGCAGTGAGTTACACAGAGCTGAATTCTTTAGCTGGGAATCTTGACTGTGCTTAAACATGAGACACGTACTGATGGGCTCAGTGTGCTGAGCACTAAATCGGTATCTGGGCAGATGCTGAAACAGGCTTTCAGAACTTGTGGAACTTCTATTATATAGTCTCTGCAATGGCAAAAAGATTTTGAGAGATCTGGACGTTTGGATTTAAACAGTACTGAATATTTTGACAGATGTCAACACAATCTTTTTCAATTACCTTTCTCTTGTGGATCTTGCCTGAATTCTTGCATCTTTCTCTCTTGTAACATCATCTCCTCCTCAGGTTGCCCACCTGTAAAATGAAAGGCACTGTAAGTTGATGGCATTATTACTGACTTAAAAAGTGCTGTACATTACATGCACATGCCAAGTCCGACTGCATTGGATCCAAGCGGTGTTTCCCAGGATGTATCTAGACAAAACTGATCAGTGGTACTGAACAGAAGCAAAACTCTGCTTACCTGAGGGGATAAAATCAGAACCTCTCAAGGCTAGAAATTTCAGGTGGGCTTCAACCTAATCTAAAGGAATATCTAGCAATTATTTGGGTGAAGTCCAGAAGGTTTGGATGTGGAACTGCATTCCAAATGCGTTTGTGAGGGTAGGCACAGGTGTTCAATATTGTTTTTGGAGTTCTTAGCAGTTTACGTGTTGCCAACCCAATAATTTCTCAGAGCAGGCTGACACACTGATCCATCCCATGGAGAATCCCCCCCTTCTCTGCCAGGGTTGCACCAAGCAGCCCTCTTTGCTTTTCCTTTCCAGCCTCAGCCAGGACGGGCCAACAGTGCTGTGAATGGTAGACACTCTCACTTCTTTTCCATCTCCTGCAGGGACAAGCTCAGAGGAATGCTACTCTATTCAGATAGGCCAAAAGTATGATGTTTCCCTCCTTCTGCTTCCCACTTTCACACTAGGGAGATGCTAGCTGGCACAGGAGACCAGAAGTCCCTCCAGCCCAGCCAGAAGGACTGGCTGCCTGTCTTTGAACCCATGTGCCACCAAGCAATCTGCCTTCCCTCACACTGCCTCTTCAGTTTTGTTTTTAAAAACGTTGCTCCTTTGTTAGTTTTAAAAGCATGCCCCGTATTTGCCATAAGGCCAAGGATCTGACATCCAAAAAAAAAAAAAAATCAGTGTGCGGCTACATATCATGTATGTTGACCAACATATCAACAGAGTACCACTCTAGCAGTGTTTGAATTTCACAAACAAAATTTAAAATAACCTGATATCTGATTCTCAGAAGAGTTAACAGCTTCATCTCTGATAAAATTGTATCTCTATTAGTTACTCAAATTTTCACTAGCTGAAGACATATCTTCTACTGTATTAGCTCAAGTTTAGTTGATTTAACTCATAGGTTGGAAGATGAGTAACAAGGATTTAAACTATATAGTTTTCAAACTGGAAAAATAATTAACTTAGTTATCTCATTACTCAAGTTTTCACTTCAAACTATAAAATAGTATTGCAATATTTAATTTATTATTATAGAAATCAGTACTTTGTATTGCAAATAAAGTAATTTCTTTTCGTTCTTTCAGTAGATTAACAGAACTGTATAAATTGATAGAGTTTATATTTCTTTGACTGATGATCCTTAACATTGGTAAAAGGGAGATGCCTATTTACAGTGTAAGGGGGGGTGTATGTTTTCAGAAATTATGATCTCCTACAGATCCTGACTTGACTTGTACAGCTGCTGAAATTAGGTCTTTATAGACTAAGAATACTGAGGTCATAAAATGAATTTTTGAAAAGATACCAAAATTCAAGCATGTATATCAAAAAGAACGAATCATGGAGTTCTTTCAGAATTAATTTCTTTGGTCAGTGTGTTAAAATGCAATCTGGTAATATACACATGGGACTGGGAGATAATGGAAGACACCCACAATAATCATTGTAATATCTCACTGAAATAAGTATAGTTTAAATTAGGTATGTGCTGCTCCAATATTAATGTTACTTTCTTAAAATCCTTGACTAAACATTACAGACTGTAATACAGACCAACTGAAATATTTGCTTGTAATATGAACAACAGACTACATACGCTGGAGAAACTGAATTAGTTCAAGATATTTTTTTATTAAAACCACAATTTTTAATCTAGAGTTTCCCATGGCTGCAAAGCAGATGTTTTAAATAAGGTAAGTTAAATACATATGAGAAGAAATATTTTTGGCAATGGGAACTTTGCAAATACTTCCAGTAGGTACCACTATGCATACATTTCCAAGTTAATCAACAATCAATGCACTGCCAAACGCTCTACCAACTGAAGTGAAGCAGCCCTGTGGTCCGTCTTGTCTCTGTGATGAATGTATGCATGTATACAGAGAAGCAAGAGGAGTAGCATTCATTCAACGTTAAAGCACAATTCTGCCCCAAATGGAATGCTTTTTTATTTAACTGAGCTACTACCTGCGTAAATTCAGAGACATGGCTGATTTCCCTAGTAACTAAGACAAATGGTTATTCATTTTAAGTCCTGCTAGCACTGCAAAGCTAACAGAGTCCCAGAAAAGTGAGCTGGTTTCAATTTTGGCTTACCAGCATTGGCATAAACTGAGCTCTCACTGCAAAATCTTCATGACTGATGAGGCACAAACCAAAGAGGCATAGCTTTGGCTCTCAGACTACAGATAAAGCTTCCAAAGATCCGATAACATCTTTTCGTCTCTTTTCTTTTGTTTCTGACAATTAAACACCTTTAATACAAAGCCACTGCGAGCAACATGTACGCAAGCACATGCCCTTTCTATAGCACACAAAGGCAGAAGCCACTCAAGATGAAGCACTGAAACATAAAAAAAAAGGCAAGCGATTCCAGAGCTGACTGCACTCACTGCTGACACAGACCCTTCTCCTATTGTAGGTATTTCAGCAAGTGCCCTCTGCCCCTGATTACTGATGGCATTTCTGACATGAAATGAACTACCAAAGCCTGGTTTCATAACCCTGCAATCTCTGATAACACTTTCAGCATTTAGCTGACCTAAAAATGGCTTGGATCTATACCTTCTGCATGTTACTGAAAACACAAAAAAAAGGGTTACACTAAAAATCATTGGGGAAACTAACATTGAAGAGATACAAGGCAAAATAGGGAAATACTGCCACCACTGAACTCAGAAGAAAATTTCTTATCAGCTTTATGAAGCGAGGAATTTTTCCCTTTTTTTTTAATGCCACTGTAGCAATTTATTAGCTGGTTTATGATTGCGGCATTCCATCATTTGCATCACATTTTACAGCTAGGATTGCTAGCACTTGACATTCTTTAGACATTAGGTATTATCTTACATTTTCCAGTCTAAAGAGTTGAGCAAAATATAACAGCCCTTTAATCATTTGTTAATTTCTGTTAGGTGTGTTAGCTTGCTAA
Organism: Syrrhaptes paradoxus; assembly: GCA_013400615.1. Lineage (NCBI taxonomy): Eukaryota > Metazoa > Chordata > Aves > Pterocliformes > Pteroclidae > Syrrhaptes > Syrrhaptes paradoxus. Next base: position 14,630 of record VZTO01005662.1, on the reverse strand, counting down.
CGTTGCATTGCACTGGATTTATGCAACAGATTAATGAGATATTTCAGCCTGGAAAAAAATGATCAATTTTCAAGTTGGTGTCAAGCTGCAGAACTCTTAAGAAACTCACCCTCAAATGTTACGTATTACATGTTAAATCTGCTGCAACAATATTAGCTGTTAGGAAATAGTATATACTTCAAGAAATAGCAGATTGACAATCATTGCTCATGTCCAATACACACAAAGCAATCCAGGGTTCATAAGAATCACCTGCTGAACAAAAGTGGCAGGTAAGAGAAGCCCTACCTAGCATGCTGCACTGTAATAGCAGAGGATAATTCAACAGCAAGAAAATAAAAGCTAAGCAACAACTTTCTCTGAGACTAGAAAAAACTACAATAGCTCTAGCAGTCTGAATTTTCCAAGTCAGTAAACAAGAATATTTCAGGCTGTACGAGAAGCGATAAGTTATTGAGCAACATACATAATCTGCTCTGTCTTCTCCATTCTAACAACAGCAGGACCCTCATTCCTGCAGAGCCCTGCTCTTTGCACTCCGGCTTATCTGTGGAGGGGAAGGTTCAAGACAATGCCTCCAGGCATGCCTGGGACCAGCTGCAGCTGCCACCCTAGCTCGCAGCTTCTATTACTGTTTGATTCAACACAAAGCATCAGAAGAGAAGACTTTCCTTTGACTTGGGTGTACATACAGTATAAAGTAGATCTAAGCAGCAAGTGTTGGCATGTTCACAGTAGCAGGATCCTGCTGGCTTACTAAGAGCTCCCATGGTGCTGAAGGATTGTTGCTCTTGTACTTAGCATGTCAAGAGGGCTGTAATCACATCTACTTTTTTCTGGGTAGGCTTATCCAGCACCACAGCAAAACTCTTCTAACTTCTTGTCCTGCACCAGGTAGAAGAGAAAGCATTCCCATCATTGTTAGAATAACTTTTGCCTACATTAAGCACATAAAGCTGTGTCAGATAGTGTTGAAATTACTTTTTCAGGCTTTTTTCCTCCATGGACATCCCCCAGGGAACATTTCTTAGTGTAAATACAACTGCCATGCTATAAGAATCAGGTGCAGTAGGCAGCTAGGGGTTAAATCATGTGAAACTGAGTGATGCGAAACTGACTGCAATGACAGAGTTAAAGATAAATCTAAAAGATGCTTTCTGCAGGTTCAGGTGAAGAACATAAACATTTACTAGAAAGTTGCTTAAAATATATAGTCTATGCTACTTTAAGTCAAGCTACAGTAGTGGTTTGAGAAATTTCCTATTTCTGACTGGCACACAGCAAAATAATTTTCTGCATCTCTGTGTGATAAGTTCTGTATATTTAACAGGACTTTACTTCATTCATCTTGTAACACTTTTGTGCTGGAAAACCTGGACTTATAAAATTTGTATCTTCAAAATTTTCTCTGTGCCCTGCACACAAACTGTGACATGTGGCATAATTAAAATCCTAAAATTCACAGCTTTAAAATTTATCTGAATTTAATAATTAGGTAGCCACCTGGAGTACTGTGTTCAGATGTGGGGCCCCCAACATAAAAAAAGACCTGGATCTGTTAGAGTGAGGGGTTCAAGGCCAGGCTGGATGAGGCTTTGAGCAACCTGGGCTAGTGGGAGGTATCCCTGCCCATGGCAGGGGGCTGGAACTGGATGATCTTTAAGGTCCTTTCCAACCCAAACCATTCTATGGTTCTATGATTCTATGCCTGCTACAGTGTTTTGCACATGAATTACTTTTAAGCCACTGTGAGATTCAAACAAGAATTTGACAGAGAAAAAAGTAGTAACTCTTATGAGTAATTTATGCATGTCAAAAGTATAAATTGTTGCCTTACTTCTTTCTTTTTATGATTTGTGACACAAGAATAGATTACATCTCCACTGTTTTCTACTTTGGTTATAATTTTTGTCACTCAAATGAAGACAGAGTAAGAAAGAATGAAAATAAATTCTTATTGTTCACTGTAAACTATTTGCATGATAGTCTTAAAAAAATGAATAGAAAAAATGCATTTTAAAATTGCAAATCTAATAATGAGAATTGGAACCTTCACAGAAAAATCATAAAAAACTAACATGTACATAGTTTTGGTACAATTATTTAATTCTCCATACTGCAACATCTGAGAGCAACCAAAATGTGACAACCTTGACATTCTCAAAATAATGACTAAGATTTCTACACTTCTTCTCCATTGTTACAGTCAGCGTCACTATAATTAATTTATATGGTGCTATTTTCCAGTCTAGTTATAATTCTTGTCTGTTCTGGTTATAGTTTTTGTCTCACAAATGAAGAATTTGAAACCTTTTATGGATCATTTTTAACATTCTGCATTTGGTTTCATTGGTAATTCCACCTCCACATTCATCTACAGGCGGAGTCTCATGAATACATACGTAAAGGTTCACTGAGCCAACCAAATGAAATATGGAACATTAACAAGATGAAACTTCTTTCTCCTTGCTGAATGGCATGTTGCTACATATGACTAGTAGACATACCAATTAGTATAGATCATGCTGTGACATGCATAAGAAAGAAGGTGGAAAACAGTAGAAAACTAAAAAAAAAAAAAATTAACAGTGTGCTTTTAAAGTAAGGTTAGTCATTCTTAAATGCCTATAAGTGCAATTAGACCAGGACATGTGTGTATATCTCATCAGCCATGTAAGAGATTAACTCAATGCACTGTATTTTCACAGTAGAATGATGTACTTCAGATAACTTTGCTTCCCGAAATGGCACAGGCTCTGCAGTCCTGGCAGAGACCCGCAAAGCCGGACTAGACTGCTCCTCCTTGTACCACCCTGCAGCCTTGCTCCTGCTCTCCTTGCACCAGCACTCGTGGTGCAGCAGTCACAACCCAGGCGGCAGGGGGGAGCACCGTGTGCACCCTCACCACATCACAAAGCTTTGACATGGGTGCCAACATGACAGGTGCTAGCAGGAGAAGGCTCACCATCTTTTTACGTTGCCAGTAAATTTGCACTAGCACTATATCCTTCGGCAAAACCTCTCCTTGCAAAGAAGTCTCTTGCAAAACAGAGGTGTACTCTGCCCCTTTTCTTCTTGTGATGTGCAAGGTCTAATTCTGTTGAAGTACCGAATTAGTAATAAACTGCAATGAAGTATCACAAGTAAGTTTCCATCCCTTTTCTCTCCAACATGCATTAGATATGAAACACAAAGTACAAATAGGCACTAAAACACTGGGAAAAACAAAATGCAGGCAGACCATGCTACCCATGTGCAGATCTGCTCTAAATACAAATTCAGCTGCCTGAGGACAAACTCTTAGGAGGACTTCTGCTTAACTCCCCATGCAGAGTGGTCAATGCTCAGATAAATGGGCAGCCAGTCAGAATTTACTTTTCTTCATTTTGTTTAATGTGTGGCCTCAGGCTTTCCCTTTACTAAGCACTATTCTGCTCTGAATACAGATTCCAAATGTCAGAGTGATTCATGTACGTTTGCTCATTTAAACAAACAAGAAATAGTATATTTACATGAGGGAAAAATCCCACACAAGTGTCCCTCTATTTTATCTCATGATTTTTAAAATGGGAATCTTCACTGAGAACTCAGTTGCTTCAAGAGATTTCTTCCTATTTTAGTACAACAAAGAGGTTACCTATGTCTTTTGTCTTAGAGACAGATTTTTTAACCTTGCTCATTTCTTTGCTTCATCAGTAACTCCAGTATAACAGATCTATACAGCTGCATAATACTTGTTGACTTGTGGGTCCTAAAACCCACACAATTCTGCTATTTCAGAATTTCACAGACTCATTTTAGTGTTTTTCCACAAACCTTCTTCACAGCAGTGCAAAATGAAATTACACAGAGCATATAAGAATCCAAATCAAACAAAAAAGCATAATTTGCATCACAAACTAAATTTAATAAGTGTTTGTGAATGCTTCAATATTTTCATTTTTCTACTTCAAATGCTTTTGTCTTTATGTCCAATTTGAGACACAGCTTCAGTGCTATCAATGAGTCAGAGAAACATTTGCAGTATTTCTGTTGCATTATGAACTTTTATTTTATATGTATGCAGATCCATCCATCCACTCATCTATACAACTAAAATAACTAATGTTTGTAATTTTTCATTTTCTCAAAGGTTCATGACTTATTCAAAGCTATTTTACAAAAATATTTTCTACTTCTACTAGGACTGAAAACTGCAAAAAAAGGCAAATAAAACAATATTAACTTTTTTTTCTGAACAGAAATCACATATATTATTGCACGAGTACTTGAGAAAAAAAAATAGATGTACTGATATGAGAGATTCATATGTTATTCTATTTTTCTTCTTAGCAAGGATAGAACTGAGAATTGTAGTCCTGAAAGTTTACCTTTCCTTTCCATTCCTCCTTTGTAGTTTAAACAACAATGTAGCTGTTAAAAAAAATACAGCAGTGTAGCTGTGGTGTATAGTATCGCATGTGGACGCTATCCATTTTAAAGCAGTGCCAACTACATGATTGAATTTGGGTCTAGTTTTAGGAGAAGCCAGGATATTTCCAACACCATCAGTTTTAAGTTTGGATATTTTTCTCTTCCTTTGTTTATAAAAGCATGTAGATTTATGAGAAGAAAAAGCTGTTCTTAATGTGATGTGTTTATAATCAACTAAATGGCTTCTAGTGACTTGGACTTTCAGTCATTTGGATTGGCTTTCAGCTGTGTCTCAGCATAACAATTAATTATCACAGAAATAATTCTACCTGCATCTGAAGTCTATTAGACAAAACAATTCAAAATATTTTTAAAAGCTAGGCAGTAGCCTATCTACCAGTTGGAGAAATAAAGACCTAGCAAGAAAATAATGTGGTTATTATGTAACTTTAAAATGTGAAGGCTGCTTCAGAGGAAAAAGGATGTTGTGCGTATGTATATGTGTCATAATGAAAGTTGTATGTGTGCACATGTGCATATGTCTGTGTATAGTTTAATAGTTGAAGGTTTTTCAATTGAGAGAGATATTTTCAGCAAAACTGATGTTTTTTCATGTTCGTATAGGTTTTGGTGAAGTTCCTATGGAAAAAATAAAAAAAAGAGCAAAAGAAGCAATTCTGCTAACACATGAATTAAGTCTACTTTCTTATGAGTTTAGTCCACTGGTTGATTATGTCAATGTCAAGGAAGGTCTGGCTAACATCTTTCCAACTGTTAAAGAATAAGAAGGCATCTCTCCTAGAAGTGTGTGGTGGTGGGTTTTTAACCCCAAAAGGCATGAGCTTGTGCTGCAATTTCTCTTTCAGCTGGGGCATTTCTGAGCGGGAACAATGACTCTCCTCTGCTCACCAGTCATTGTATCCTTTATCAAACCAGCCTGCAAGCAGCTAATAGTTTCCAAAGCTCTCAGCTGACAAAGTGGGAAAGATCTGCCAGTGGCACAACAATGGGGTCACTCAAACAAACAGACCCCTTCCCTTCCTCCATCTCCTCTGCCATTTACCACATGATTGCGTAGGTCTAGTTACCCTAGGAAAGCATGCTAAAAAGTCTGACAAAACATAAATATCAAGATTTATCCTTCCCTTGTGAGAAGTGCTTAGTTATATGGCTTAGTGAACTGCTAGAAGGTAGCTGGCTGGTGTTATTTTCTGTTTCACAGAAGAAAGAAGAAACATCACAAGCACCTTCCCCCTCACCCCCCCCCCCCCCCCCCCCCCCCCACCCCCGACTGAGAAAAAACATGAAAATAAGTTCTTTTAATGGTGAGAGACATCATTATGATCAAGGGAAGATAAGGCTTTAGAGTACAACCCAAGAAGGAACATTTTCCCTTCTTAACACTAGATCTGAACACTAGAGCTGTGACTGTGCTGGAAACTGAGCACTGCCAGAGCAGGGGCTTGGGCAGATACCCTAGCCCACCATCGTAGGATCATAGAATGGTTTGGGTTGGAAAGGATCTTAAAGAGTTCCAACCCCCTGCCATGGGCAGGGACACCTCCCACTAGCCCAGGTTGCTCAAAGCCTCATCCAGCCTGGCCTTGAACCCCTCCAGGGATGGGGCACCCACAGCTTCTCTGGGCAACCTGGGCCACTGTCTCACCACTCTCACAGGAAAATATTTCTTCCTAATATCTAATCTAAATCTACCCTCTTTCAGTTTAAAACTGTTACTCCTTGTCCTATCGCTACACTCCCTGATGAAGAGTCCCTCCCCATCTCTCCTGCAGCCCCCTTTCAGCACTGGAAGCTGCTCTAAGGTCTCCCTGGAGCCTTTTCTTCTCCAGGCTGAACAACCCCAACTCTCAGCCTGTCCTCGTATGGGAGGTGCTCCAACCCCATGATCACCTTCATGGCTCTCCTCTGGACTCATTCTAACAGGTCCATGTCCTTCTTATCTTGGAGGCCCCAGAGCTGGACGCAGCACTGCAGGAGGGGTCTCATGACAGCAGAGCAGAAGGGAAGAATCTCCTCCCTCAGCCTGCTGGTGACGTTTCTCTTGATGCACCTCTTCTCTTACAGTGGGGCAACGTCCATGCCCTGATTTTGGCCCCTACAAATTAGCACTTTCCGAAACAGTTCGTGAGCACAAGTCAGGCATTAGCACAGTCCAGGGACGGTTCCCCTTAGGCAGCCTGGATGCAGCCATCCTGTTTGAGAGGTTGAGAGAATTCAGCTTCATGAACTTGTGTGATAACGTGCCTTTGGCTTCTGGGTGCAAAATAGCCTGAATTAATTTTTTTGTTATAAGGACAGATGTAGACTGCAAGTTCGGCTCCTAAGGCTGCATATGTGACCAGAGATGCCATAACTAACACACCGCTAGAAAGGCCTCTTCCACCACAGGTCGAGTAAAGCAATTTATACTTTACTGACTTTGTTTTCAGAAGGCTATTTTAAGCAATGGATACATTACTGAGATTTCAAATTGTCCTTCTAATACAGAGCAAAAAACC
>VZTO01005661.1:0-60812 GCA_013400615.1 Syrrhaptes paradoxus | reverse complement strand
AAAAAGGAAAAGCTTTCTGTGATGGTCTCTGGATTCTGTGGAAGGTTACTCTACAGCTTGTGTGGTCTTTGATCATAGAAGTAAAAAGTCCAAGGACCCTCAAGGAATCCAACTATCAAGCCTATTCCCCTCCTAAGGTTCTTCCACTGATATTAGCCCAAGTGACGGAGCAATGCAGAAGACTTCAAGCCCGACACACACCTCTATGGGAAGCCAGTGCAGAGAGAGGATGAGTGGGATGGACTTGCATAACTTGTACCACGCCACAGCATTCAGCGTTGGCTGCATTTTCCCGAGGGCTCATGGCTTCATGCCCAGACACCGTACATTTCATTATGATAAAAAGACCCACTTGATTAAAGAGCTCACTCTCGCAGCCCTTCCTTTCAAAACAACACTTGTAAAACGGTCCTGTGGCTGAAAACAAGAAGGCTTGCGTAAGGAAGGACAGAACATTTTGAGCACAAGTGGGATGAACAGACCAAGCTAAACAAACACGCGTAACCCCACAGAAGGGTGCTTTTCACTATGGGTAGTAGTAATTTCTCCTAAATAGGGCCCAGCTTCTCCAATGAAACAATAAAAATACCTAAAATAGCGACAACTGCAGGTTCCTATGGAAATTTTCTTCCAAGCACATGTCTTCCTCCTCTGAAGCAGATTTCAAAGCATTCTGAAAAGTAAGCCAGGCTGCAGCACTTTCCCTGATTGGGAATATTGTTTTAAAATCACTTACTGCAGACTCCTACTTTTCCAGTACAGCACAGGGCACACGGCATCAGCAGTTTCTGTGCCTCTGCAGGAGAACACCCACTGTGGGAAGGCAACTTGCCTCCGGCTCTGCTCAACTCCTGCCTGCATCGGCTGGGCTTGACCGGGTTGCCTGCAGTGTTGGTGTATTTGCAGGTAATGCCGGCGGGTGTTTTTGGCTTTCCTTCCACGAGCTTGGAAAGCTCCTGGTGAAATGCCACTGGGTCACCCAGAGGGAATGGGATATGGGAACAGAGAGGGAGCATCCCAACAGCAGCCCCTCCTGCACTGCTCCCCGCTGCTGGATGAGGCTTCGTATCACCTTGGCAATTCTCTGCTGCAAGGACGCACCCTGAGAATTTCACTTAAGTGTGAAATCTCTGCAGTGAGACAGAGGAAAACTGCCTCAAATCTATATGGATAGTGTTTTAAGTTAAGTAATCCCACAAATCGGAAAGGAAATAAGCCATTCATCATTTTCTCCTTCCAAAGTAACAAAGATCAATCACTACTAGCAGGCTTACAACAATGTCTGGGGAAGACAGAAAAACCAAGTATGGGGCCAAGGCTGGGGATTTGGAGACTGGGTCAGAAGGGACAGTACAAGACTCTGCCCTTGAGCTGGACCAGGGCAGTGGGGCCTCAGAAAAAGCTTTAACCAAGTGACTTGAAGCTTTTCCCTGCTCTTCTCTCCCACCTCTGGCTGTGGCTGCCAGACCGTGTCCTTGCCAGCTGTTTTCCTGTCTCGCTGAAACCCTGACAGTGAGGACGAGCTTATGTACCTACACCTGATGGCACCAGTTCAGATGGACACTCAGACAAGTATTTACCTAAGCACATGCTTAACTCCATCCTTATTTAGCAAAGCACTTACGTATAGGCACAAAATTATGTCCCTATGGCTACAAGAGACGTAAGCCTGTCATTAATGCTTTTTTCCTCAATTAGGGCTTATGAGGAATTCTTAGTCGCAGGACGATGCTCTGCATACATGGAAGGTCACTTCTCTCTTTTTCTTCTCAGAGTCCCCTCTGGCCCCATCGTGCAGGAGCCAGAGCCATCTGCAGAGGCTCAGCAACGCAGAGATGGGGTGGAAGAGTGCATGGTGGAGAGAGCAAAAGGCAAAGCAAGACTTACGTTGGCTTTGAGGCTTCAGCCTGGTCAGTCTGCAGTTTCTCCCCACCTTCAACTTCCATGGTGCAGTACACAATACGGTTGGGGGCCAGTGACTTCAACCCCTGCACCTCCATGATGACAACCTGTTGGGCGAAGAAAGAGGAGTGTAAGAGCCTCCTTCAGACCTTGCTCTGGCTGCTGAACCCGTGGGGTCAGCCAGTGCTGGGGTCCTACATGTGCTGATGGATGTTCATGGTGGCAGGTGGGCAGGGACAGTGGCACTGTGCATGCAAGAAGGGACAACAGCAGCCAGCAAGGTCTGTATGAAGACCAGGTCTCCCTCTGCCTACACAGGGGATGGCTGAAGCCCTTGGGTGCCCAGGGCTGTACCACACTTCAGTAGATGGGCCTCACAGACATGGTCCTGCCCCACCTAAAAGTGCCTTAATAAATGAAATACAGAAAAAAGCACACAGCTTGTGCCAAAAGCTTCTTTTGAAGATTAATCATAGAATGATTTTGGTCTGACCTTTGAAGATCATCTAGGACCAACCCCCGNTTGCAGGTTATTACTCTTTGCAGGTCTTTTTAAGGTGATTAAATCTGTTAACCATAAATCTTAAACATTTCTACAAGAAACGCTGTGGGAGTTTCTATTTGTGTTTTATTACAGCTATCTATGAAGTATATACACAGGGGTTTTAAATTCCTCTCCTCAGGTCCTCTGATCTGTCCTTGCACTGAGGATCCCTTCCCTGGCTCGCAGAGCTCCACAGACCCTCTGATAAGCACACATTTTCGGTAAGAGCTCTGTTGCAGCAAGAGTTTTGTGCACAGAGCAGCACACAGACCTGCCAGCTCCTGAAGTCAGTGCTTCACTGAGCTTCTGCTTCCCCCTGGATGGGGTTCAGCTGGAGAAAAGCGTTTGAGACATCCCATTGTCACAGCAAGTCCCTTTATGTGTGGCTATACACGCTGCACAGGCTCTTCCAACCGAGAGGTCTACTGCTTTGTGACAGTTCCCTGCTCCTTTGTACGGGAACGTTTGGAAGTCAGGCTCTATTTGATGCCGCTGTTGAAGGCACCGTTTCTGGGTTCATAGCCCTATTTTTAAATAAGACCGAACTGAGTATTATAAAGATGGTTTCAGACATCTAACAAGTTAAACTCTGAGACTGGACAACCAGCATCGTTAAGTTTTGCATTGGTATGATATATACAACAAGAGACCCCTTAGGAAGAGAAATAAACAAGAAACCACACAAAAATTTTTCTGCATCTGATATATTTGACCCCATCCTGGTAGCTGTTTTGACAATGTAACATAAATCCACTCACTGCCAGAAAACAACAATTCTGTACGGGTGTGCGGATGACTCCTTGGAGTACATGTCTTGCCTACACTGCAAATATGTTTGCACAGAACAATTAAGTTGCTGAAAACAGCTACAGCAGCATCACTGCTTCCAGGACCGAGACAGCCTGTGTTGGAGGTAACAGCGGGTCCCTGCAGCAGCCTGCCTTCCCCGGGGCTGTACAGACAAACTGCTCCACAGAGCACCGAGCAGAAAGTCAGTGCTCAACACAAAGCAAAGAGCAAGCCAGCAAAGCACGGTATTTCCACACAAACTGCAAGCCAGTCTGCTGGGTGCATTCAAACCCCAGCAATTTTTAATGATGCTCCAAAAAGGAAGCAAGGCTTGCAGGGAAAAACAGTGACAACAATTAAACAACCTGACATTTGTGGTGTTGCATGATTGTACTGGTTTTGGGGACAATAGAGGCTCAGGGCTACTGGGGTACACTCAGTAACACGCCGCATGAAGAGGTCAGTTAATGACGCAGATTTCTGAGCCATTTGATGTACGTCAGGAGGCAATGCCAGATGGTTCATCTCACACAGTTTTTTCCAACAAGATGGTGAGACACCAGAAAGGACAGAGTGTTTGACCACAGGCAAAGCTTCTGGTAACTCAGAGAGGAGCCATTCCTCATGGAGATCAGAAAGGAGATTTCTACTGAACTCTCTCTGCCTAATTTAAGTTTGAAACGAGCAGAAGTCGGCTGCTGTGATTTTTATTCCCACAAACTCTGCACAGTGTGGTATGTGTGAAGCTTACCTCCAGGGAGAACGACAACACGACGTCTGACTTGGAAAGCTGGTTCTCGTTTTCTTCTCCCATGTCAATTATTGAGGTGTTGTGACTGCGTTTCAGCTTCTGCAGCTTGAACTCGGAACCTCCTTTAGACACAGGCATGCTCTCCAAGTTTGCCATCAGGAGATTGACAGACGACTTCAGCTCCTCGATGTACATGTTTTCCATTTCTTTGGACACAAACTTGGGAAATTTGCGCTCCTTGGATTTGGAAACAAAAACAAGAGAATGAATTGCGGTGACAATCAGCAACCACTTGTTGCACTGGGAGAGTCCCCCAGGAGCATCTGCAGAGAGGTTTGCTAGCAGGGAACTCCCACAAACCAGATGACAAATTACAGCTTCCCCCTGTATAATGTGGAAACAATAATGTTAGCTTCCCATTGAATTACTACTTGGTACTTATCCAACTTTACCGTTTCTTGCACACGCTTGCAGTTCATCCATTTTTCTATCTGCAAATGGCCTTCTTCATATATAAGCATTCACAATTACAAACCCTCCAGGCCAGATCTCAGCTGACCTTGTGATTGACAACAATTTACTAATGATTCAAAGGATGCTGACAGTTAGGGACTTGTTTTCCCGTCTCCCAAATGTGCCAGCTCTTTTTTAAACACCTCTGAGCAGCTGGTCCATTAGTTTTCTAGGTGTGAAAGGAGACCAAGGAGGGAAAATCAGCAACGTGTGGGCAGGAATTTATGGCCAATTGGAAGAAGTGGTAAAACACCCTTTCCACTACTTGCCAGGGTCTGTGTCTCCTTCCAACAAGACACCTTTTCACTGGGAGACCCTCCCGTGCTGCTTGTTGTAAACAGGGCATTGAAACATTAAAACCAATGGTGACAGTGAGACCAAAACGTGATGCCCCCCAGCACGTGTTCTCAGCTTTGAACTGCTGCCCATGCTCCAGCTCTGTCGGGATCACTCCTCTGAGCCCTACGTCTTCTGACAACTCTGCCCATGTCCTGGATCTGCTCAGGGTTGGGACATCTCTCCATGGGTTACGAGAGGCTGTGCAAGGTGTACGACAGCGAGGCAGCATCTGCAGGGAGGGGTCTTGAGGCTGATGTGCAAAGTATCTTACAGGCAATTCATAATATTGTAAAAAGCAGTTCGTAAAATGTACGCTAGGAAAGAAAACAAGGACATGTTTCTTCTAGAAGACTGTCATCGGGCTGCTGAAAAAGTACTCCACTGCACTAGTTTTTGCATCAACCCTCAACAGCTAATCCATTACAAGCTCACAGCAGCACTCGCACCAAGCAGTTAAAATACAGTCTTCTGTTTCCAGTCTCAATTTTAAGAAGTAATTCCCTTGTGTAAATTAGACCTGGTGTAAGATAAACTACCTAATCAGTCTGGTTTATTGTCTACGCACTATACAAGTTGCAAGCCACCTCTGGGGAAAAAAAACAACAAACAAGTGTTTTGTAGATTTTGAGAACTACTGCTGAAGCAATGACATGCAAACATTATTGCTTTTTCACCCTGCTGCTCTCCATCTCTCCAGGGACTGCAATTTTGGCACTGCCCCCACAAACCTTTTCAGAAATGCAGCAAGGACTGAGACATTTCACTCTGTGCCACCAACAATTTCTCATACTAAGGCTAAAACCAGGTAGTTTGAAGTGATGCATTACAATTTAATTGGGACTGGACCAGAAATGGGCACAAGTGCGGAGAGAAGCAGGGTTAAGAGACTGCAAAGGATGACCAGTCCAGCAGGCTGAAGGAGAGTGGGTCCAGCCCCAGAGGGACATATTGCTCTGGTGTCATCACATTTAGTTCCCCTTACACGTGCTCCTCCTTGCCCTTGAGGCCAGGTGACTGGGTGGGGGGAAAGGCACTGCAGGACAGCAGAGAACTTGCTGCTGCAGAGAGAAATACATCTCTGCCTTGGCACCTCTGAGTTCTCAGCTGTAATGCTGCTCTCATTGAACTGCCGGAAAAGTACAACACACAGAAAGAAAACTCTGTCCAGGCTCAGCTTTAAAACATCTGCTTGACTTGGAGCGTGATCCTCAAGCCGGCTGGCTCCAAGGCTGGGCTGATGTGCTTTGATGGAGTCGGGCTCAGAGGGGGACTCTGCCTAATGCTGCACCGGTGCTGTGCTGAGCTGCACTCTCCTGCGCACACCAGGAGGTAAAACACCCAGAGCTGTGCCCTGGCTTCCAGGTGCAAGAACTGGTCATCAAGGAAAGCTGGTGTGCACGGTGACTTCTTCGAGGTCACACAAGGGCTTGCAGGGCTACCAGTTCTGCAACACCGTGATCCCAGGTCCCATTAGACTCCACAGCCTTCGCTGCCTCTGATGTACAAATGTCCTAGCCTGAATTTCTTAATGTATTAACAAGGTGTTAATTTGCCTTTAGCATGGAATCTTCAAGACATCCACCTCAGAGCTGGTTTCATGAGCACAATAAGTTTCCCTATGCAGCAAATCTGGATTAAAAGCTGCAAATTAGAGATAAAATTGGAAATACTATCCTTTCATCGAGCTGAATTGTGAACCTGCCCTATGCAAAAGGGAAAGTAGCCTTGCACAGAAAGGAGGATACAGCAAAGGATTCAAAAGGTCATTTGGATGCCTCCAAAAGATGGTATTCATGGGTCTGAAAGAACAAGGTTCACATAGGCAGGGGGTGGTGGGATCTGACATTCTGGAGAGAAGGCCTGCAGCAGTAAATGTGAAGGAGATTAAATACCAATACCTGCCCACTGGATCACAGGTAAGTCACTTTTACTCTAAACCACCCCCCAAGCTGTGCAGCTGTATTTTGAAGGTTGAATTCTGCACGGGAAAATGTCAGGCTGAGGACTTTCCCCTGACTGTCTCTTGCAGGGCTGGCAGTGGCATGGTTTGTATTCAGCATCCTTGGGGGAGAAATGGAAATGGCAAATTCTCATTTGCAAAAAATAATTCATGAAGCTGCAGCCTCTGCTGGCTGCTACTGAACCACCATCATTGTTCCACATGCCATAAAGAGAAAATGAAACAAGGAAACCAGGTATCTCATTCTGGCACCCAGTGCCTGGCTACCCATCTCAGACCTGGACCAGCAGCGCTCTGCGCAGGGACTCACATTTTGCTGCAAATAAAAAATACTGTAGGTTTTCATGCCCATAAAATGTCAAAGGGCTGAACAAAGGAGCTGCAGTCAGTTTGCTGCTTTGCTGTGCCATTGTTTGGCCATGTGGTCCTTGGCCACCTTACTATTTTTATCAGTGAAATAGGAAAAACCAGAACCTACCTCCCCGAGATGCAACAGCAGCAGCTGTTTAACAGAAGCACTAGCGAGGAGCAACTGCTCAGGCGCTACCAGCATCCTTGCTAACACCTGACCATAAATGAATGTGCTCTGCTTTTCATGCCCAGGGATCTTGGTGTGGTTGCAGACAGCTCTGATATTACCTTCCCGATAAAACCCCAGCCCTTGGCACAGCTCAGTGGCCAGAGCACTGCTGCTGAAAGGCAGGTCCCCAGCCTGAGCTACAGCTCTCTGATTAGACCTTTTTCTTTTCCTTCTAGTAACGGTTTCTTGTTTCTCAAGAACAGCGAGATAGATCATTCACGATGACTTCAGCCCCATTAGGGCTTTATCTGTGACTCAAAGCATCTGATTAGAGGCAAGGATAAGATCTTGGCCATACTGATGTCAACAGGAACCAGGGCTTTTCTCCATCTATGGTCCACTGGAAACCACGTAAATCTGCGCTGTATGAGGTCGTGATTTGCTCCCAGGGAGACGTATCCTTACAGAAGGGTCTCTGGGGAGTTTAGCCGAGTGCTTAGTTATGAAAACTGTTCTGAGGTCCCGTGTCTGCTGCTCCAGACGGCAGTGATGTCCACACTGTACAACACTAGCCCGACTGCTGGTGTGCAAAGTGTGAACGTGCTCGGGACACCACACCTGAAATACCTTTACTGGGGCAGCATCTATCCGCAGGCAGGGAACTGTGGCTCCCAGCAGCCCAGCAAATGACACAAACCCCGCGAGAGCAATTCTTGGCTCCTTTTTTCATGCCATCACCCACTTCATTGCCTAGCATGTGAGCTTGGCAAAGAGGGCGCAGGTGCGCGCTTACAGATCTGGCTGAAATACTTCAGGACAACTTCTTCCCCACCTCTGAGGATTCAAGAGGCATTTTGCAGGAACCTAAACTGTCCCAGCTCATCAGGACGTTCCAAGAAATGCGCATTACAATGGCTTCATATGTACTTGTTGTTTTGTTTGTAGTTAAAAATCTGCTCACTTTTAACTGGTGACTATTGGGAGAAGAAACGTTTGAGGGAAGGACAGGACCTGGGGGCAGCATCAAATTATTTATGTGTTTCTACATGAAGAGCTTGCTAATACAGAAGATTTGGTTTTTTTACCTTGGCAATTTGCTCTGCCATTTGAAGACGTCCGTCTAACTCACGCCTGATCTGTGCTGCTTGCTCATCTGGGTTGTCCAGCTGTATAAAAACAAAAAGCAAATCAAGGTGAAAATTTAAGCAACACAGCACCTTTACAAGCAGTTCAGTTCTCCAGGCTGACCATCTGTATTACATTATCAATTACCTATAGCACAGGAGGAGCGGCGATGGGCCCTGCTCTGGGCCAGAGCCCCCCACAAAGGATGCACACAATGTTCACCATCCTGAGACACACATGACTGCGCAGACCCCGTTTTGATGCCTGTCCAGCTGCCTCCTGGGGCTGAGCATCCTCACCCTGAGGTCTTACAGCCACTTTGCCCCATGAGCCAGTCTGGCAGCAAGCCTTGACGGTGACTATCTGAACCCCTGAAAATCACTTTGCTCGGGCTTGGACAGCCACAGCCCCCCTGTGCTGGGGCAGGACACACGGCAGCTCAGGGTCACCAAGCCAACCTCCCTCCGCCCCTGCTTGCCACTCAGAAAAAGACAGAAGGCAGCTCAGCAGAAATGCACAGCAATAGCATTTGCTTATTTTCTTTCCCTTTCCCCCCATATTGCTGCATCCCTGTGCTACCACTTGATTCATACAATCGGTTTTCCTGCAGTCTTCAGCAGAGATTCTTTTTTTTTCTCCTTTTTTTTTTTTTTTGCAACACACTGCCCACAGCCCTGTGGTTCAGTGTTCAGCATCCGCCTGGCCTTGAAATGTCTTCTGAGAGTAAAATGTTGTTTCTGCCAGTTAAGCAAGTAATTACAGCACACGTGGAAGAGGCACAATGACTGCTGCGAGCAGCTTCCCGTTGGTTGGACTCGGGGCAGATCTGTTATTTTTAGTAGGTATACATGGACATAAATTACAAAACAACAAAAACACACAAAATTAATCTGGTCCCTGAAGAAGTCAGTAGCTCCTGTAACAAGGTGGCAATTTTATATCTGCTTTCCGAACTCTAACCACCCTTTAGACTCCTTTGGGGTCATTTTGGCCATGGCACAAGGCTAGAAACATGCATCAGCAGGGTGGCCACAGCCCCGCTCCACCCATGAGGCACAAACCCAAGCTCAGCCTGGTGCAAAACCTCACAGTTTTGGTTCACCTCCTTGTGCAAATGTGACTTTGGACAGGGGGGCTGGCTCCTCCATCCAAATGTCGCCTTTGTTCGCAAAGGATCGGCCCCTTCTGGCTGCAATTGCTACAAGCCGCCGTAGGTCAGCTCTCCCACTGGCTGCTACACAGAAATGAGCTCTGTTCACTGGCTTGGGGCTGCGCTAACCACCTCCCCGGGTTTTATCCTACTCTGGAGACAAACTGCTTGACATAAGAAAGGCTTGGCTGGTGCAGTGCAGTCTGGAAAGTTACAGCTACAGCAACAACAAAAGTTTCGATTCTCAGCCTGACGAATGATAAGCTTGTTCGTTATTGCTCCCCGGATGGGCTGAAACCCACCGCTTCCCCTGGGTGGGCTGAAATACACCGCTTCCCCCAGACCCGCTGCTTTGCACGGCATCTTCTCGGCTGCCTGCCCCCGCATCCTGCATCTGCCCTCTCTCGTACACACTGCTGTGGATCTGCACCCATGCAGGTGTGTATTTGCACACTGCTTCACCACCGACAATTTTCCAGAGAGCTGACATTCATTGTGGTTAAGATTGAGAGGAAGTATATTTTTGATTAGCTTTTGAAAGCCTCTATTACTGATTTAATTCAAACTGGAAAACTACAACGTGTCCTGATCGTGATCCAAATCCACTGAAGCTGCAGTGATCTCTGCTGTGGCCACCCAGGTTTCCTTCACACCAGCTGCATCTCATAACCTGCTGCCTTTGTTTTTAAATTCCTGATCCCAAAACCAGTACAGAGCCACGGACCACCAGCACCTTCTGGGATCAGCTGCTGGCATGAGTTTCTCCATGAACAAATGCATCACACAAGTGACCTGCACTGATGTGCAAACATCTCTCAGAGCTGCTTCATTAAGGGTAGGAAATGTGCAGTCCCAGATTTCCATTTCTTTGCAACTCTGAAAGACGGGGCATTATTTGAATTCCATCCGAGCTACAGTAATTGAGGTTAATCACACACTACCCAAAATAACTCATGCACTAAATTTAGAAATCAAGGATGCTGCTGTGGAGGAGAGCTGGTTTTGTGGTGTGATAATGAGCCAGCAAACTGCCTTACACTTTCTGCACTATCTTTATTTTGCAGATGTTTTCCAGTGATGTTACAGGTGTCAAAAACCATGTCAACGAAAGATCTGACTGCAGAAGATTATTTTTGTTAGGAGGCAACAAGCACCCTCGGCAGACTCCTTAGTTGTGTTCACTTCAAGTCTTCCTTTTCAGGGCCATATGCTGCTGGGCTTCCCAAGGTTCATTAGTGATGCCAAGCTAAGTGGTCCCGTATTTAAAGGAAACAAACAAAAAAATTCTTTCCAGGCTGTATTTTCAAAGACTCTGCATGATAGCTCCATGTCTAAAACTGATCTTTGGGAAAGCAATCACCACTGTGGCCAACAGAATGTTTTCTTCTTTTTATCTACAGAAGGACACTAGTGAGGCAGCCCCTGCCTGTCCTGCTGCCACATTCAACATCTTGTGACTAAGAGCAGCAGGGCCAGCAGCTCAGCCACTTGCCCTGAGCCTGGGAAGGGCTCCTGCTGCTGTCAAAGCAAGCCAGCATCTTTTACATGGTCTTAATACTACGTAGGGCCATTAAGAGAGTAATGCTGGTGCCCATAAAACACACTTTGCTTGTGAAACAAGGCAAGAGGCACATGCAAGGCATGCTATCTAAGCAAGACCAAACACCCAAATAAGGCAACACAGACCCCAATATCATTAAAACTCAATTTCTTAACCAGAGAATCAGCTATTCATTTTCTGCCGTATGTATGCCCACTTTATATTCAAATACTTGGCAGCCAAATATATAAACGATGTACAAAGTCAAAGAGAAATTGAATTAGTTTCGTTCTGCATTATGACTATGTTATGGGTGTGCTATGAATAAAGCAAAGATATAAATCATAAGGTTGTTCAGTCAATTAAATGTGAAAAGTATTATAAATTTCGGTATATATATGATTTGTCATATGCACTAGGCTTTTCTTCAGCAGCATGCCACAAATATATGACGTTCATAATTTGCAATTTTCAACTGGTCATTAACCAACTGCCTGCTGGTAAATTAGATGTTTTCACACGTCTATCCACATATGACATTAGTTCTCTCTGCTTGCCCTGCAGAGATCATCCACACTGATGTAACAGTTGCTAAAGTAAAACAATAAAAATAAAATAAAATTATGTAAATCAGATACTGAGTGGAATTCAAAATTGACCAGCATCGCAGCCAGCCTGGGCATGTGCCTGCTTTAACCCCTGGTGACGGCTCAGCTGCAAGAAAAAGACCTTGCAGAAGGCAGGTTTTTTACATATAAGCTGCTTATAAAGGGTAGTTTTCAATGGGCACTAGTAAATGAAATAAAAAGGTTAAAAACAGTCATCATGTGAGTTCAACAGTTTTAATCACCAGTAAAAACCAGACACTAGTCTGCAGAAGAAACCTTTTGTTTTCACAACCCTGAATCAAATTTACTGCAAGACTTTTCCTCACGTTATCCCCGAGGGATGGAAGATAATCTCTCTACACCTTGGAAAGGCAGAAGCAAATAAACCATTTTAATTAAGATCTGCAATAAGACACATAAGCACCTACCAAATCCATGCCTAAACTATGTGGTTGGTGTGCTGGACACCTCCCGTGTGTCACCCACCCTGAGCCTCGTGGTTTCTAACACCGGGAGCCCAGGCTCACCTCTGCTCACCCCAGGAAACACTGGAGGCACTCAAGGACATCAACAGTGTTAAGGGAGACTTTAAATTCCCATGTTTTTAGAGTTAATGTGTTCTATACTGAAAGCTCCAGCTTCAGTTTATCACAGCTAGAAGCAAAACCATGATGATGACAGCCCTGGCTCCAAAGGTGATGCCGGGGTGGCACAGGCTGCCCTCCTCCTCCCTCCTTCACTCTGCCCAAAGCAGTTTCGTTCAGTTTAACCCCTCAGGCTGACACACCTGCCCAGGGAACGAGCAGGTACGGTCCTCGTGCCACCAGCCACAGCAAGAGGGATATGGCCAGGGCCAGCCCGCCCAGCCTGGGGACGGTGCTGGTGGCACAAGTGACACGCCGTACACAGGACTCGGCCGGTCAGTAAGACAAGAATGGATCCAGGCGTGCCACTGAATGTGTATTGATGGGGTATGCTGCCAACAGACCCGGGCAAAGTGGATACACCACGGGATTTACACACACACTGGGGAGCAGAGCCACACGCCACACTGAGCTCAGCACTGTTGGAAATGACCAACAAGGGTTTATAATGAGAGGATGCAGCGTACAGATACAACCTTCAATGATCAGCCTAGCACTGACACCATGCACCATGGACGTGACAGGTATTGTCGGCATAGCTGCCATCAGCCCCAGGTGAGGACCCAGAAACCACAGGGACCATTTGATGGTTTAATCCCTCCCTGCTGGTCACTGCTAATGCTGATCCCTGCTTCACAGCACAGTCTCACCATATCCCCATTCCCGAAGGATAACTGGGGCTGTCTGAAAGCACCTCCCCTCCCTCTGAGAAAGGTTGTGGCGTGGTGGTGAATCCAGCTGTCCTCCCATGCCATGCGCTCCCGCAGAGGACAAGCCACCTGCAACACCGTTCTGGAAAAACACATTTTCAATGCTCTGGCAACGCAACCTGCTTTGCACCGCATCAGAAACAAACCCGGCTCTTCACCTGCTGGAAATGAAAACATTTAGTTCAGCTCTCCATGAAACCTGCAGCCATCGCCTGTGCCACTTTTCCCCCATGGCAGCATCAACACCCAGGGATGGACGATCCCTCCTGCACAGCCGAAGGCAGGTGCAGATGGGCTGCAACTGAGCAGGAACCACCCCAGCTCAGGCCACTCTGGGCAGTCTCTGACTTCAGTTTTCTCCCTCCCTATGTCCAGCACACCACCATGCAGCTGGGGGGTCAGACAATCCCACTTTGTAAATTATTTTCCCTGGGTGACCCACTCAAGTCCTTGCTAAGCCTGGCTTAAGTCCTGCCAAAATAATTAATGCAGCCAAACACCTGTGTCATGTATGGTTATAGGTGCCAAAAGCCTCCAAAAGAGAGTTTCAAGGCACTCGTCCTTTGACGCACCAGGAGCTCTGTAGCTCAGCAAATGGTTGATTAAGTATTTCAAAGCAAACACACCGCATGTGAAGGCTGAACAAGATCACAATATGGGTGACAATTTTGCAGCTTTGATGTAGGGCTTTAGGAGAGATCTTTGTCTCATAAAAGGTGGCTTTGCTTTGTGATGCACAATGAGAGAAAATACTGAAAAATTCATAAGCTGGTGTCAATTAATTATTAATCTATCAGTCCAGGTGTACTCACAACTGATGGCATCTGGCACCATGTTGTGCTCCAGCTGAAAGAAGCACATGGCCCCCAGAGTGACTCACTGCAGGGAAGCCTTCAGTTGCTTATGGGAAAACCACTGCTGGAGGAGATCCACTGATGCGAGACAGGACAGAACAGCACCATGAACCTCACACGGCTTCCTGAGACACACTTTGTGCCACCGTCATGGATTGATCTGCAGCATCCTTTTCCCCCTAACGGTAAATATTCCTTTCTATGAGTGAGGGCAGAGAGAGGGAGGAAGCCCAGTGTTCAGGGCCCTGACTTTTGCCCATGTCCCTGAAGCAGAAAGCAGAGGAGGATCTGAACATTCCCTCCCTCGACCGCAGGCGGGATGGTGACCCCCCTTTTAAATTGGGAACATGAACAACACTAAGCTGCCTTGGTAGGGTAAGTCGCTAAAGCCCTGGGTAACATGCTAATCCTCTGAGCAGCAAATTGCAACCCAACAACCACTGGCTGCCTTGGGATCTGAAATGGGAGCGAGGAAGAGGAGGCAAGGACAGTTTGCCTGTGTTACGCACCTCCCCGCGTCAGCAAAACCAGCAGCATGGGCACAGCCCGGCCGTGGATTCAGCAACTGTTGCTGGCGCGGTTCAAGGGAGTATTTTGAAAGAGATGGAGGGAACTGGCAAGCCAAGTCCCCTCTGTCCTGCAACGCCATACTATCCCCATGCACCCCGGGAGGACCACTCTCCCAGTACCACTGCACGACAGGGATGCTCAAGGCTACCTCTCCTCTGGCCAGCCAGACTTCCCCAAATCAGTCTGTTTGGCCCAGAATCAGAGAATCACAGAATGGTTTGGGTTGGAAGGGACCTTAGAGATCATCTAGTTCCAACCCCCTGCCATGGGCACAGACACAGCCTGTTGCCTCATTCAGCCTGGCTCTAGAATGCTACCTAGAATATAAAGTGATCTGGGATTAACTCTGGAATGCTATCTAGAACCACAACGTGATCCAGAAAGAGCTCCAGAATTAAAAAGTTGTCTGGAATGGGCACTAGACAGGGCTCTAGAATCTAAAGGTGATCTAGAATGGGCTCTGGAAGCAGCTCTAGAATCACAAAGGCAATCTAGGCTGAGCTCTAAAAGGGCCTCTAGAAACAAACAAACAAATCTAGAATGAGCCCCAGAGGGGGCTCTAGATTCACAACGCCACCTAGAAAATGGGCTCTAGAGGTAGCTCTAGAGCAACAGTTATCTAGAATGCGTTCTAGAGGTGGGCTCTAGAAGCCGCTCTAGAACCACAAAAAAGGATCTAACATGAGCTCCAGAAAGGAGCTTGAGAACGTTATCTAGAATTAGTGCTAGAACATGATCCAGAACCAGATCCAGAACCCCCAAAGCTATCTAGAACCACAAAGGTATCTAGAACCTCAAGGTGAGGTAGAACCTTGTGTAGATCCACCAATTGAGCTAGAACCTGGTCTAGAACCTTAACGTTAGCTACAACGTAGTCTAGAACCATCTCCCTGCCAAAACCCCACTCTGCTCATTACCGTGCCCTGGGACTCCAGCACCCTGAAAGGTGACAAAGCCCCTCTCCTGGAGAAGAGCCCCACACCATTTTGCTCCTGTGTAGGTAAAATCAGCCCTGCTTCACGAATTCGGTCCCTTCCAACCGCAGCTGCACGTTGTCGGTCGTTTGCTGCAGATGGGTGCTTGCTCCCATTATCCCACCAAGCTCCTGGGTCATCTAACAAAGCACTGCCGCTGTGAGAGAGCATTTGGGGGGCTCTGGGGGGATGATTTAAAACAGCAGAAAGGACTAGAATAATTCAGTAAGGGCTGATGCTTCCCTCTCTAAGAGAAATCTTATTTCACGGTTCACAAGCTTTAAGGGTTGGCACTAGACTCGCTGGTGAAAATATTCCTGGGGATGTAGAGCAGCCCCTCCTTGCTGATCATTGAATCTTACAATGTGAAGATAAATCTCTGCATTTCGCCAGCACCCGGCTTACGCAGGCTCTCGCCCATCACATCCGCACGTAGGTGCTGGGACTGCGCCGGCTTCACCAGTCGAGGTCAAGAGATCTGCCCTCGAATTAACTCCAGCCTAAACGCTGCCTTTCGAATAGCTGTTTATTCCACAAGCTGAGCTGATTTCCAGCGTATTTCAGCGGAGCGCTGATGGCACATGTGGCAGAGATTTCTCATGCCCTCCTTGCTGCCGGCAGCACCCATGGGTACCCGCTGCTCATCTGCAGAGTACTCATGGATCCAGCAGCACGTGCTGGTGGCATGGCCAGGGCAGGCAGGTGCTCAGCACATATCCTGCATAGGAAAAGCGGACAAACCCCTGCACCATCTCTGTTCCGGACCTGCCTACCACCATACCCCTCTGCAGCTTTGCAAGGCTGCGCCGCGGGGCTGAGGAACGCTGAGACAAGCAAAGCCACGACACAGCTTTCCAGCAGGTTGTGCAAAGATACCTCTAGATTTATGAGCAATGATAAAGTAAATGAAAAACCAGATTCAGCAAAACGTGCAGGGGAAGAAAAAGTGCTGCCTGCTTTTGCAAATGTTTTGCAAGCTGTTAAGAAAAGGGATGGCGGAGCACTTCCACTCTGCCAGAAAGGCACATCCTTTCCATCTATGGCCAGAGAACCTCTAAACCCCACAAATCCCTCTGCAAGATCATCCATGCGAGGTGTACGACACTGAAAGGGCTTATAAACTAAGCTGTCCAGAGGCTCTGACCTCTGAGCATGCCTTAATACTCTCTTTTTATGGCATTGCATAAGGACGCTTGCAGGCAAGCGGGCAGCGTGCTTTGAGCTACGGCACCCGAAAAAACTGGAGCTCTGGCCGGTTGATGCAGCTGGAGGTAGATCACCACATTGAGCTTCCTTGTGTTTCCTTACAGCTTCGCACATGCTGAATTTCAGATCAGGTAACAGGAAGAGAACCATCTGAATTTCCAATCACCTCCGTTCCAAGTAATTTTTTACAGCTAGAGGTAGCTGCAATTAACACATCCCAAACAACACGGATGAAAGATCCGCATATCCTCAAATCCTCAACTTTTGATTAAGAGCTTAATGATAAATACAATTGTCACATAACTTGAAAAGGGCTTTGGTCTTTGGAACTAAACCAACTTGCATAAGGACTTGCTCCAGCAAAGCTGCAGTACGCGGTCACTCAGTAAGATTAAAGGTGACAGAATAAGACGTGGGAACACCTCCAATGGCATCTATGCAACAGGCAGGGCTGGAGTGAGGCTCTGGCATAAGAACTCATGTCACCCTCTGTGCTGAAATGTGCTCAGGACCAGGGTCTCAATCCCTGTTGTTTCAAGCAGGGAATCCAGATTTTTCATACTCTTTCATTACCATATTGAGGGATTTTTGACTGATCTCCACGGCTGCAGCACCTGAAAGCCTTCCACAAACACAAGGCAGAAGCTTCTGCTGGGCTTCACAGAGTCATGGTGTATTTACACATTTCAAGTCAAAACCTCTACTTGCTGATGCTTGGCAGAGGCAGGTATTTGGGGATGAGAAGGTGTCCTGAGAGGAGTGCTGCTCCTGCAGGGAGATGTCCTTTCGAACTGGAGGTGTTGGCTTCCCTGGCCCCACTGTGCAGCCCTTCCCATGGACATCTTTGTGTAGCTCTGATGACAGCTCAAGCATGAGGCCTGAGCCGTGAATTTGAAATTCCCTACCTGGCTTCCCTGTTGACACAAAATCAGAGATCCCTCAGGGGCTGAGACCAGGGAGTGAAACAGAGACTAAGTTCCTCCGCTGCAACCAGCACCACGCTTGGTAGGGATGATGATAGAGGTAAACACATCAGTAACAGAAGATACAGATCATCATGTGAACGATGATCACTTTTTTCCTTAAAAAAAGCTAACATAAAATTGAAAGAAGAACCATATTAGGGAAGAAACTTGCCTGCCTCAGTGGTGCAGCTTGAAATTGGACAGCCACCCTCCAACATACATACTTGTGCTATGTTGGGGCATCCCTTGAAGTTTGATTGCGACACTGGTTCTGGCAGTAGCACAGTGAGAGATGCTTTTCTGCAGAATCTCTGAGTGAAAGACCAGCAAAGCAGAGACTCTGGCCATGAAGAGCAAGGCTTTGGTTCCCTTTTATGCCAAACAACCGGGTGTCAGCAGAAAAAGAAGGGCATGTAGAGGGAAGGTTATGGCTCCTACTTTTTCAAGGACTAAGATAGCAAAAATTGCAGTGCTGCCCATTACCATTCATTGTGGTATTTGGGAAATTTAGATTATCACAGCCAGAGACCTAAAGAGACTCTTCTCCCAATTGGGATGATGTGTTTCACACTGGTTTGATGCAGCAAACCTTCTCCTAAGGTCAGGGTGAAAGCAGTCAGGAGAATCAAGCCTCTAGGCAGCAGATCCTCAGCATGCAAAGAGGTCGCTACATGTTCTCAGTGGACGGCATCCTAAGGGAGCTGAAGTTGCTGGTCCCACCCATGACTAGGACCACGCTTTTCCAGGAAATCTCTGTATCCGTTGCCACTGGACCTCTTCCTACAGCAATGGAGAACTGGAAGGGAACGGACCTCCATGGCACACCTGGGTATTGTCAGCCCCTCCAGATTGCACCTAAATTGATACCAGTTAGTGGAGTGTTAGCAAAATCCAGAGCAGAAACATCACATCTGTAAGTCCCTTTGGTCAATACATAACACCACCACCAACAACTGTTAATTATTAATAAGTAAACATTATTATTAAGCTATATTACTACATTATACTACTTAAAAGGTCAATTCCCTGCCTTTCTTAGAACAGTGCCCTGACAGCTGTGCTCTGAGTCATTCAAAGGTTTCAGAGAAATTTACCTCGGGGAGAATGTCCTGGTTTTAGACAGAAGCAATACTCTTAGCTGTACCAATCCTATCTAATTTATCACTGCATTTTGGAAAAGCCACTTCTTTTTTAAATAATTAGCATTTAACAACATGAAAAAACCCACAAGGACTAGGGATAGGAATCCTAGTTCCACTAACTGGGAAGATCTGCCACCCCTTTACTGCCTGATCCTCTCCAACAGGACCTATTCTGCCCCTGAAAAACCAGCAGCAGAAAATGGATGTACGGCACATCTGAGAAGGGCCACGTGGAGCTGCAAGCTGTCATGTGGGATTTAACCCTGCACAATACCCTTGCGAGATGCTCTGGCACCTGCATTAAACTCAAGGATGTGAGAAGAATTGAAGTAGATGGAGAAAAGCAGCGAGAGGCATCGCTATGAAGAAACAAGCACAGGGAGCAAAAATGTGATGCTTTTAAAAGCAGCTAGACCGTAAGGTGAGAGGAGGAGTTGCTCAGCACAAGGTACCATGCAGGGGGGAGATCTTGGCAGACGGGGCCAGTCCTCCCATGGGTTATGCTGTCCTCGTTACCTTACTGGTGAGGATGGTCAGCCTAGCAAGCCGTCTGAGCAATATGGAAAATGCTGTTACACATCCATCTTAAATGTAAGATAAATTATTTATGTACAACTACAGAAGATGCTTCAGCCTGGAAGCAGCTGCTCCTGCGATGAAGCAGGACACCCACCCCCCCTTGCATGTCAGCCTGGGGAGCACAGACCTGTGCTTGCTGTCCTCTAACCGGCCCAAACCGCAGCAGCTGTGATGCTGGGACACAAATTGGGTATTGTACCGTCCCCACCCTGAATCTCAGCTCTGCGTGTGCCTGGCTGAGTGAACATCCTTTCTTGGGAGGCCAGCTCCCACCAGCCTTTTTTCAGCTGCCTATTCAAAGCCTCTCCCTCCACTTTTGTCCATTTTACCCTTCCTGGAAACTTTACTTCCTCTTCCACGATGGCAAACAGGAGGAAGGCCAGGGCGCTGCTCCCCGAGGGGATACACCCCAACAGCAGTCACCACCAAGGACCCGATGGTGCTTTGGGTTTCCCTCCTTTCCTGCCATCCTGGCTGGAGGCTGCTGCCATGGGCTGGCTCCTCACAGGTTTTTTAAGCATCGGTGAATTTGTGTGCGAGACCAGGCTCCCAGCAGATCAGTCTCAGGGAAGATGCAGTTGGGGACCTGTCCATGGAGCTGCCTGGGGGAGGCACTCCTCTGCCTCCCTGTCCTGGGGAGCTCTGCTCAGCACATCCACGAACAGAGAGCCAGGGAGTTGCAAAGCTGAGATGTTTGGTCTTTTATCCTTCACTACACAAACCCTGCAGGAGACTCACCAAGACAAACATCCATATCTGCTGGGCATGGACCACACACAGCCCTGCCTGGGCAGGGGAGGATGGGCAGCAAGCATCCCCCTGAGAAAACAGGGACAGGCTTCTGGGGTCCAGGGGTTCAAAGCCCCTGAAAATGGTACAGTTTAAAATTCCTCCTAGGCTGAGAGCCATCACCCTCCACATCCCACATTGATGCTCAGAGCAGGTTTCAGCAGCACAGTGATAATACATACATGCAGTGTCACGAGTGTCGAGTTTTTACTGTGTTACCACGCTGCGGAGAACAAACATTTTCTTTTCTTCTTGGCAGGGAGCTAAATGAATCCTAATGGCTTTCCTGACCATAACACACAGACAGCGCTGGCTACAGACCTCAATTTCTGACGCATCAGCTGTAAAAGGCAACAGCCTTTAGATAAGAGAGCACTGAGGCTTCAGGGGCTCCCGCCAGACCCGGTGCACAGCAGTGAAAACAATTAGTTTTTACCAGAATGTGTACTGCACATCATAAAAAATATTAACTCAGGTTACAAATATTTATAAAAAGTCAGACATAATTAAGCAATTTGCAATTGAAAATTAACAATCTAAAACTTCAGCCGTGTAGACAGACAGTGTTAAATATAACAGCAGCTAATGCGAGCTGATTTAAATAGAGATAATACAGCAGCAACAGAAAAAGGCAGTCAATCACGTTCCCTGTCATTAACATCCTTCTGCACAGGCAATATCATTATATGGACCTTTCGAGCTGCTCTGCTGTCCCAGCAGGAGAGCCATTTGCCTGCAGCTAGAGCAGAGGGATGGGGTGTCCGTCTGTCTGCCACCGCCTGCACCAGCCGCCCTGCACACCCCAGCCCAGGCAGCCACCACCGCGAGATGGCAGATGGAGCCAGGCTGCTGCTGAGTGGTTTAAAACACTGTCTGCAACCCCACGCAGCCCGCTCCGAGGCTCTTTGCAGACAACGTGTGTGACATGGACCCCAACATCTCGTGTATGGGGGGACTCAAGGCAGAAAAGAGTCTGGTCCCACCCTGAGGGTCTTGCACCGTCTCCATGAAAGCACCACTGGCTTTCCCCCAGGCCCTCTCCAGGCTTCACCCACTGGCTTTTAATTATCTTTCCCTAGAGCTCAGTACAGATGGAATCTCCAGGCAAAGTCCTTTCATCCCCATAGGGTGAAGAGCTGTTTTTCACACTGTTTTACTTATTATTCTTTGCATTTAAAGCCCAATAAAACACTAGTTGCCCAACACCTTCATCCCAACCCAGGCTGGATAACCTCAGCTTTGGCACATGCCATGATGCAACACAGCTGGAGAAGAGGGAGAAGCACCCACCACCCACCAACGCTGGACAGCAGGCAAGGACAGGGGCTGGGATGCCGGGGGAGATGGCACAATCCTCCGCAGCAGGGTTTCATGAACAAAAGATATCAGTTTGAGGATGGAACATGGTGGTAGGTCAGGCCTCACTGTAGCTGCAGGGTTACTCTCTTCCAGACAGCTCCTCTGCAAGAAGCACTCTCGTGTCCTGCTTTTTGAGGAAATGTAGTTTATTTCGAACTACATTCAGCAAGTCATGACCTCTTTCCTTTGAAATTGGTACCAGGGCACAACGCTTTTTGCTTACCAAGTTAGGAAAATATATTGGACACTCAGAGTATGGCATTATAGTCTCTGCTATTGTTGAGGTCTCTTGGTGATTTCTGAATGGCAGTGCATTGCAAAAATAAGGTGATAACCTGCTCTCTGATCCCATTTCATCTATATTCTACCCTCAGTCTTCCCTTTAAGCTTCCACTGAGGCCAACACACTTCATATGCAGCAAGGACATGCAAGAGAGTGCAGAATATGCAGCTGGAATCCAGCTGTGACCCTGAGCGCAACCCTGACTGCGGTTCCATAGCATCAGTATCTGCCCATCTCAAACGGGGCTCTTTTCAGAAATTAAACAAACGACCAATGAAGAGATTAAAGAGAAAAGCAATGCTTGAAGCATTCTCATGGGATTCAGGGTTTTTTTCACATTCTGCTCTGTAACCAGGTCAAAATTGCGCTGCTGGAGCCACCCTGTTACTTCCAATGAAGGTAGCATCAGATGCTGCTGGCTATAAAACCACGGGAACATACATGTGTGGAACCTACAGCTGAAACTCTTCCCCTCTGTTTTATTATTATTAAGTAGTTTGTTACAGAAGATCTATGGAAATCAAGGGGAAGAAACCAGTGGGCACTAGAAAAAACAATTCATGTGTGCAACCACCCGCAGGGTCAGATGGCTGCATACCCGTGCAGAAGAGCAGCTCCCTCCGCGTCCGTCTCTCCCTCAACCTGGAGTTATAGGGAAAAACAACAGGAAAAAGCAGCTTGCAAAGGGACTGACAGCCCAAACGTCGTGAGCTGTTAAGGAAGGTGGAGGAGAGCGAGAGAGCTCTGGCTGGGAACTGGTACAGCTGGGAAATGCCCCGATACCTGCCTGTGCTGCTTCGCAGACACAAGGGAATCGACTGAGAATCACGCTGTGACCTGGGGTGAAAGCTGAGGGAACAACTGAATCATTTGGCTTACAGGCTGAGCAAAATCCACAACAGATCCCACTCCCTCAAAAAGCATTCATTTTCAGACAGTTTTCCTTACTACATTTTCTGCAATCTAAAAAAACCTAAGCTGTTCTGCTTCTAAAATGCTTAGATCCATCTCAAATCCATTCTCTCACTCTTTTTTTTTTTTTCAGTGGGGGGAATGTTAGAGTGGAAGGTAAATATTGCTGAAACAACTCAACCAGTTCCTTGAAAATCTGAAAAATGCTTCATTCATCCCAAATCTGCCTATGCTACAAGCCGTGTGCAGGCTTGCTCCGTGGGATGCGTTTGCTGAAAACCAAGAGATGTGATATTACTTCTTTCGTATTCCACCCGGAGAAAACTAGCAATCCTCTCCTGTCTTCCCTGAAGCCATTTTCACACCTGGCTGAACACCTCCCAGCTGTGCCAGATGTGTGCTTTCTGTCACAGGTAAAATGAATGGAGCAGCCAAGAAAGCAGCCGGCTCTGCAAGATGCTGCCTCGTGCAAACAGGAGACCAGCTGCAGAGGGGACAAGTACCCAAGAACAGCAAGAGGAAAATAGGCAAAGGAGAAAATCCTTCTCTTTAAATTTATTTTTCCTCTCCAGCTAAACCTGCTTGCCTGGCAGGCAAGGACAACTGCCAAGGCAGAGGCAGCAGAGGCGATGGCCACTTGCAGCCCTGCTCGCAGGGTGCCTGGCTGTGTTAGCACACCCCATCCTGCTCACTGCCACCAGGAGCAGGACAATTGGAAACCTGGCACAAACCTGCCTCTGCTCTTTGTGAACTGTATTCCTCGCCGGAGCCCTTCAAAATCAGCGCAGGAGACACCTCAAGCTGGTTTGCAAGGCTGGCACCAAAGCGAGAGTAATCACCTCCTGTCCCCACCCTGATCATCACACCGGGTTATTCAGGTTTATGCTGCTGGCAGCTTTCTTGACTGCACAATGACACACGCTAAAAATATTTGCCATTTGGACTAGATTTCATGTTTTAAAAATGTATAACAAATAATTACTCACACAGCACAAACCTTATAGCTTCTGCTTCCGCGCAGATGGGAATCTGGAACAAACTTCATCTGGCAAACCAGTGTCCCCTCATCTGCCACCACCTCATCTGCACTGTGCCACCATGCAGTGCCGAGCGCTCCGTGCATCCCATTCCTGCTTCCTAACCTGGGTATTTCCACGGCAAAGGCTTTGGCTGCGGGTGGCCAGGGAACAGCTCCAGCCCGCCTGGCTGCAGGGCTTCTTTTCAGAGCCCATCGCAACTTTGCTGCAGACTAAAATGAAAGAACCAGCCTAGACAAAGTTCATTTAAATAACAGAACCTACGTGGTCAAAGACCACCCCAACACATTTGCAAAGAGATCAGATTACTTGGGACCATTTCCCCAGGTAAACCAAACTGTTGCTCCTTCCTCATCCTTCCACGTGACTCCCAAGACCTTTCCAACACTGTATTTTTGCACAGAACCCAGATCTGGATATAGTAGAGGTCCTTGTGCTGCCCTGCAGAAGGAAAGCAGTTTCCCCCAATGCTCCAGAGGTTCCTCTGCTTACCCAGCCAAGACCTGAGCAGCCGCTGCAGCTACAGCATGGCCCAGGAGTTCAGACTCATTCGTGCACAATTGTCCTCACAGTCTTTTCAGAGGCTGCTCTGAAAATCAAATCCTCTCCAGTCTGTTCGCCATTCCACAAGGGTGGTTAGTACCCAACTTACACTGCCCAGACCCCAAAACATCCTCCTCATCCCCATCTCCTCTTCATTTCCCTCTGTCTTTGGTACACTGCGTTGTTCAGCCCTTCAGTCTTCATTTCATCTTTGGCCCTGCCTTCCTCACAGCTCTCTACACACAGAGCTCAAAGCCCAGCTATTCTTCCACACTTTCCTGCAAGAGCCAAACCTTCACACGTGCCAGAGGCTTGGCACCATGGCTGGAAACCTCAGCTTGCCCACCGAGGCTGCGGCTGTATCCTTTACTCCTTGTTTGCACCAACGCCCTGAGATTCCTCAGCTGATGCCCCAAGGCATCCGTCACACGCAAGCACTTTGAAAACCCTTCACAACTCAGTCACCACCTTCCCTGGCATCTTGTTATCTCACTGCAGGTCTGACTCTTGCTTTAACATTATTTATGACAGCTCGTGCTTCCTCCTCGCTTGCTTTCTTTGTAAGTCCTCTCTAGAGTGATACTTCTTCAGAAGCAGAAAAAAGAAAAAAAGGAAAAAAAGGAAAAGAAAAAAAAAAAGCTGATCTGCTGATCTCCCTCTAAAGTTAGCTGAAAGCTATCTTGGAGGTTACAAGTGTGCATCCCAAGAAAGCAGGGGTAGCACCGTTGTTTCAGATGCTGGAAAACACAGTAGGCTAACAGCTGTAGCAAAGCAGGACTGGCCCCATCTCTAGTTCAACCGTGTCCACACACCCTCCCCAGGAGAGGCGGCCGTGGGGGTTTCACACCAAGCGCAGCTGGAAAAGCTCTCAGACCACTACCATCACACCAGAGGGATGGTTTTTGCTCCATCAGGAACCATCACAGTCTGAAGACAGCTCTACAGCAGACAGCAGACAGCTAATGTCACTTTTCAAAGGCAACATTCTGGTTTCGTGCTGAACTCTGTTTCGCTCGGTGAATTTTTCTGAGCCCAGCCCTTGCTGTCATTTGCCGGGAGCTGCTGTAGCAGCACTGCTCTTCCCTTCTGCGGGATCATGTTGGCATGGGCCAAGTCAGGTCCAACAGAGTTGGTCCCTGTTGATTTCCAGTTAGATCTGATTTAGTGCTTTAATGGGCACTCCTTTTCCAGCAGGACTTTATTTGATCCATTTTTCTTTTCCCCTGCTCAGCGGCACCCCTCATCACGGTCTGACACACGGCTCCTCGGCAGCCTCTGCACAGACAGAGTTTTGTTATTAATGGTTCTTATGAACTCCCCGTCTTTGAACAGGAGCGATTTACTTTTGATCGATGTCTGGCATCCAGTAATTTCATGGAACAGTGGAGAGAGATTCCCTTCTGCTGCAGCACGCTGGCATGGCGTGAAGCCTCAGGGAGACAGATGTGCCGGCTCTCCTGCCCTTGCATCCTGCGCTGCCCTTCCCTAAATCATCTCCCTCATCTAATGCTGCCCTGACTGCAGATGAGACAAAATTAAAGGCATTGAGACACCAGCTCTCCCAGATATCGCGGTGATTTACTGACTCTCAGTGGTTCACGTGGTGCTTCACGTGACAGATCCGATATGGCCCAAACAAAATGTATTTTGATTGCTGTCATCTGAAAAATCACCCTTACTTTGAAGCAGACCAAGTCTTCCCGAGATCATGAACGATGATGCTCAGATTCTACCCTTACTCTGACATTATAATACCAGTGTTTCTGCTGGTATATTTGGGATAGAAATAGATATTTTTGTTGTTGTTGCTCACTGATGCTGCTTATGGTTTTAGCCATACAATGGATCAAACTGCAAATGGCGTTACGATAGGAAAGCCTAATGACCCCAATTATCTCCTTGAATGTATCTTTGGCTATTTTCATCCCCAGAAATACAATTTCTTCTGGCTGTCAGACACTCTCAGCTGTTTTGCAATCACCACACATAAAGGTGGAACGGATTGACCAAGCAACGACCCTGAACAACTGCCTGCGTTAAGGGGTAATAAAGAAGATCAGGAGTTACAGAGCAGGCAAAAGTGACGCACGGGAAAGGAGCATCGTCACCTCCTGCCACCGCCCAGGCGGCGCTGGTGGGGACCAGCAGCACATCAATTAGCCAAACCATCGAGCAGGCGGTTTTCTCCTCTTGCTTTGCTAAGGACCACACTGTCTGCAGGGACTTCCTAGAGGAAAGCTGTTGTACCAGCCCCAAAGAAACCACGCGGTCCCCAGCACGAATAGTGCAGATGGTCGTGGGAAATGCAGAGTTTGAAACAGACCGTTTCCCAAATACTGCTGCTGCATACTCAGGAGTGGTCACCATCATTTCTATTACAAATCTTTGATAGCACATAAGCCTGTATTTAGAGTGCATTTTTCTCCTATTAATCTCACCTGTATCATCCTCTCTAACTCAACTTCCCCCCAAGCAGATCCAAATCATGCTGCTCCTGTCTGACCCGACAGTCACTCTCCTCCGCCGTTATTCTGGAATGATTTCGACAGTGGCAGCCACAGCTCCTTCAGATAATTTACACTCAACTGCTACTTAACCGTCTGAGAGAACTGTTCCCAGCCAAAATCCACTGCTAGGCAGAACAAGGCCAAGTAAAGAGAAAAACCACAAGCAGAAAGGTGAATGAAGAACAGAGTTAGCAGGTGACTGAAAAC
Source organism: Syrrhaptes paradoxus (assembly GCA_013400615.1). Taxonomy (NCBI): domain Eukaryota; kingdom Metazoa; phylum Chordata; class Aves; order Pterocliformes; family Pteroclidae; genus Syrrhaptes; species Syrrhaptes paradoxus. The sequence goes on along the minus strand of VZTO01005661.1, from coordinate 33,790 downwards.
GGCTGTTGATATTTCACACTTTTGAGAATTTGGATATTCATGGAGAGGGAAGGTGGGGAATGAGACTTCAAGTCACAAGGAGATGGCAGGTACAGCGCTGAGGAGCTGTTGCTGATATTATTACACCCTGCATCAGAAACAAAGAGCACAGGATTTTAATGTGATTTTAAAACAAAGTGCTGCATCTGGCAAATGACATTCTCATTAAACCTAACAGGCATCACCTGTTTTAATAAAATTACTGTGTCAATAGCTTCTCCATCAAACCACATCCCTGTTTTGCAGCTATTTTACCAGTCCTGGTCTCAGCTTTGCACGTGGGCACACAAGACTCTGGTCATGGCAGCTGAACACATGGTTGCAGCTCATTTCACCAGTGTTGCACAACACGAGCTTGCCAGCAAACTGGTGGAAATATCAGCAGGATAAATGACTGGTGTCAAGAATAAACAAGAGACCAGTTGATTACTTTACTACGAGAATTTTATAATTTAAACCACCCAAAAGACTTTCTCGCTGTCATCTCTTGATTTAGCTAGATCAAATAAAGCTAGCTACGTTTAGCAAAACCCTCCAGAAAAGCCAACAGCTCATGGTCCTCAACCTGGGAACAAGGAAACCCTTCGCTGATGCTCCTTCTGCTAAGGAACAGCCAAGGAGTAAAGTCTTACGCTCAAGGTCTCCCTCCAGTATCCTGCTGCAATCTGTTGGTTGACCTGCTATTTTGCTTTCTGTGTCCTACATTTTACCCTTTTTATGTTGACACCTGGAGCAAAATAGCCTCAGTACGGATCTTGCCCAATCTCCCTTCCTGTGGACTAATGACGACTGGAGGCCTGCAAGATCACCGCTGCTGCCAGCAGAGCTGTAAACACAGGCGGTAGTCGGTCAAGATGTAGAAATGAGCATGGGGCACATCCCAGCACCCTCCAGAGTGAGTTAGGTACCTTTAACCAAAACCCAGAAGGGCGCTGGGCAAAGCCTGTGCGCACTTCTCTGTGGGTCACTGCCTACCGTGCTTCCTTCCCCCCAGCAAATCTCACTCACGCTCCAAGAGGACAGCAAAATTATGCATCTGCGCCTTGTTCTCCTTTGTTGGGGGAAATGCCTATGGTTTGAGCCAGCCACCCCTCTTCAACCCCTAAGGAAGGCTTAAGGCTCAGGCATGAGCACACAGCTCAGCTCCACCAGTGCCCAGGAGCCCCCGGCGTGCAGGAACCTGGTCATGGATGGGAGTCCAGTGACACAGGGACACCATGGGGTTCAGATGCCAACCTCCAGCCCTCACTGCGGTCTCCTTCTTCTCACTTCCCTGCCATAGCTATCAATGTTTGACAGTCTCCAACTTTACAGCATCTACAGCAAAGCACATGTGCCCCCAAGTCTGACTTGGAGCTGGCTGCACAACCTCCAGAGAGACTTATACCCCTCTCTCTTGCCTTCTAGGTCTTCCCAGGCGGCAGACATGAACTTCAGATGAATATTGCCTTTAATCTCAAAATACTCTTTGGAAGGAATGGCTGTCACACACTCTCTGTTAAATGGGGGGGTGCAATAATTTTCCCTCTTTCATTGCAATGACGTTTCTACAAAGACTTTACACTGCATGACAATGAATATTGTGCCATCACCTCTCCATCTTCTTACTGCCCTCTATTGCAGAGAAAAAAGAACTGGACCAAAGGCTACAACACATGAAAAACACGTGTACAGGTCACTCCTGCTAGGAAACACCACTGCCGCCTTGCATTATACAACAAAGTCTGTGCGACGGAGGCCAGCACAGTTTTGATATGACTTTAAGCTGCTATAGCTGCCTTTTAAATACATGAGAAGCTGTCTTGCATCCAATTCCCTATTGAACTTGCACTCTAATTTCTCACAAAACATGAGTAGAATCAGATGTTCCAGAAAAACTCCAGTATATTGAATATGAAAACTGAACGCTGCAATAGAGGTAAGGAACAGCTTACATAAGTTGCATTCCCTATAGTTTGGGATATTGAGGCTGAGCCTTTGAAATGCATGAAATCTAGTTTGTTGATCATTTCCCAATTTCTAGTCAGCTCAGTGGGAACAAATATGCACCTATTTTGATATCTTTTGAAGAAAATTCTTGGCACCTCATTTCTTTTAAGAAATATACCTATTCTCTATTTATTTTGGTACATTTTTAGATGCAAACTGGAAGATTAACCCAGCTGTATTTCATATTCATGCAGTACTTTCTATGGCCTCATCCATCTGACTCCCAAAGTTTCTTCTGAATTAAAATGACACTGTCTATCACATCTCAAGCTGTGGCATGAAGCGTTTGTCAAGTAGCACAGAAACACTGGTAGTCTGAAGAATGCAATGTAGTGAGTGGAGGAAAGTACCTGTGAATAACACATATCTTTTAAAAATAATTCTCTTTTCTGGAATAGTGAACATAATATGGTTTGCAAGGGGGTAGAAGCTGCCTTGGAGAAACCACATCTTTCAGTAATAAGATTAGAGAGAAGCCAGTAAAATATTAATACAGAACTTTCAAAATATTCGCTTAGTGGATGATGTATGTCACAAGAACGATCTCTCTATTTAAGATTATAAAAGGAACACTGAAAGAGTAGTGGGTAATGTTAGGCTAGCACAGCTCAGTGAAAACCAGTCGCGGTTCTCTGACAAGACACTGCAGGTTGAAATGAAGATCCTGGAGCTCTGGCACAAGTCTCCAGCATGCCGACGTATAACCCCTGCTATGAGCAGCTACTACGGTATCTTTCCATTTTGCTAGGCATTGAGAGTTCCCCAGGAAAGCCACAGGATTTTGGTGATAAAATACATGAGTGAAGGTTTTCACATGGAATTCAAATTAGATGTAAAGACCCACGTGAAAAATTAAATTCTAGTGGCTGCACTGTATTTCCAGTGAAAAGGAAGAGAAAGTGGCATTAACATAGTGCAGGGTCATGCACCAGTTATGTCTTATTTAATATTCCAGCCTTCCTTAAGATAAGCATCACATATGGGTGCTTTTGCAGCTAGCAGTTCTTTGCTTAAGGAGAAAGAGGTCTGGATAACACTCCTTCTGTCTCCCAGGGCCTCCTGGGCTGATTGACAGGAACACGTACTGCAGGGAGCAAACGCTGCTCAAAGAAAAAACAAGATTGCTTTCTGTGAAGCAGGCCAGTGGGGTCATTTCTTTGTCACATCTTCTACTCGCCATCCCTGGTTGAGGGAAAGACAAAGAGGAGGGGGGACATTTTTCTTTCCTAATAAAACACAGGACTTGCTGAGTATCTGGTTCTTATCTGGTACATGGCTTGTACTGAATTCAATGTTAGGGCAGCAAGAGATTGCTCAAAATAAACATGGCATTTTGAGAGTCGAATTCCATCTCCAGGAACCAGACCACATGGAAGCCCAACTCAGAATCTGCCCTACAACCCATCTCAGTTACACTTTAGGCTGTTTTTTTTGAGAGATCAGCAATAAACATCTGATTTCATCACCTTTGGCTACCAGCCCCCTGTGATGGACAGCATTTCCTTCGACTTCTCCTTGGGCAGACCCACCATGTGTTTTGAGGCTGGGCCACCCTGTGCAGTGACAATGTGCCCCACAAGATCATTGTTTTTTTTTCAGTGCAAAGTGGTTTCCCTGAAATCAGCAACTTCTTCTCCACTTGCCCTTCCAGTTCTCATCAGGAGTCTCCCCTCTGCCAATACAAAGGTAACACCTCTGGAGTTTGTATTTTGTGCCATCCCCAATCTCCTTTCCACTGAAATGGTTTCAAGCTATAATTCCTGAATGCTGTCACATTTAATGATGCTCGTGAACTTTTCCTCTTTCTGTAGCTCCTGCAAAACCTTCCCCCACCCCTTCAGCATTCCCCCCTGCACACCTGTGCCAGGAATGGTCCAGATTGCCAACCCTCCCCTCTGCTCCACTCTATTCCTATAACACATCTCAGAGGTGGAAGCAGCCAGGCGCTTGCAGAGGCAGCAGACACCAGAACCACTCTCCCAGCTAATTGTCTCAGGGCCAAAGTGTTTCCCTTCCCAGAGACCTCTGCTAGTCTGGAAATGGCAGCATCAGTAGATTAGCACATCATCAGCTACTTCAATCCTTCATACTTCTCCCCAGTTGCTCCTACCTAGAGCCAGAAATTCACCGCTCAACTTACTCTTTCCCAAACGCAAGGTGGTGGCAGGGAAATAGAATTGTATTAATAAACATTCATTTGAAACACGGCTCCTGATCTGATGAGGGTAAAAAAAAAAAGCTGGCTAAGAAGCAGCAAAGTCATGCCAACAACTGTATTTTCAGTGAAAGAAGAGAATTAGCAGTCCCTAAATAGAGGGGTTAAGGTAGATTGAAAATGTCAAGTTATTGATATTTTATAAGGTAACCATGGTTATTTTTTATGCATTCATTCCTTTGCAGCATGAATGCAGATGATGAAAAGTATTCATGGGCCAATTGAAATAAAAATAAAACTGAAGAGATATCCTGATGGTAATTTAAACCTTAAACTGCGGAAATTTATCAGTCCACAAAGACAATGAAGAGTGTTCAGCCAATATTGCACCACAAAAACTCCTCGCTGAACAGACGACTAAAAACCATTTCACAAAGGATGAACATCTTGAAAATCATCCTGACTTTAGCCCTAATGTACCTGCAGGGATCAATACTGCTGGAGCAGGATAGATCTGGTCTGATGCGTGAAGTTGCCCATGTGGCCTCTGGATAAAGCACAACTGTTTCTAACTTAATTTGTAGAAGCTGCTGGAAATGCAGGGGACCGCTGGTCCCGGCGTGCTGCAGCCCCTCGGTTCTGCCCAGCGAGGGGTCACTAACGGTCTGGATGGTCTAATCTTCTCTGCTGCTGCTTCTTGAGATAATTTTGCATGCTTTTCTACTAGACTAACAAGCTCTCTTGGTCGCACTTACTTCGCTGTCAAGTGGGGTCACCCCTTACAGTGAAGGCAGGGAGCAGCTCAGCAGGTCAGGACGGGGGCGGGGGGGGACGGGGACAGGAAACAGCGAGGGTGTCCAGTTGTGACAATTGACAACTGAGTGCTCTATTAAACAATCTAAAGCAGGGCTTTGGCTCAGAGGAGTCCCCGTGGACTTCTACAGCAAATCAGGAATTAAATCCATCTCCAGAACCCCATGGCAAAGAGGCTCCCAGAAGCCAAAACGTTTTGCATAGCAGCAGAGAGAAGGAATAAGAGGCTGCTCCTCCACTCCAGAACCTGTCTGGATGCTGAAACCTTTCCCCATCCCTTACATAATACGTCACAACAAGCCACTGCTTGTTTTGGTGGAACAAGTGACATTTGGCTAGGCTGCGGAGAGGCATCCACGCCTCTAAACCCGGAGGGAAGGATGGCAGGAGGTAGCGTGGGAAGGATTCAGTGCAGAAGACTTCTTCAGTCTAATAAACATCTCTGCTTTGTGTTAGAAGCAAGCGACTGACTTTTCTTCTGCAAGTTTTCGCTGTTGTTGCACGACATTATAATTTCTCTGCTAAACATCTGCTCATCGGATGCACGCTCTAGCCTGGTTTCTATAAAGGGACTGAAAATTCAGAAGATGTCCATAGAAGGGCCAGAACTCAAAGTTCCTAGTGCACGAAAACATACATCCCTGACTGGCAGCTAACAGGGTTAAAACACCCTCTGATTAAATGAAAGCATCTTTAATTAGTTTAATTGACCATGCCTCAGCCAAGACCATCTGCTCAGCAGCATTTGCCTGCTCTTCGCAGGAGCGATTGATCAGCCATAGCTAGAGAATACAGCATTAGGCTACATCAGATTTATTTTGTTTAATAGAAGAGCTAATTTGCTTTAAATTTAATTACAGGGGCCAAGATTGCTCTCTAAGTCCATAACAGCACAGAACATAAGCTGAGCCTACAGCTAATGGACGCACACGTAGGTCCATACGTGTCGGTGCAAATCAGACACTCGGTGACGACAGCTCGTGGAGCAAGTCCCACCCCGGCAGAGAGAGATTGCTGCGTTTTCCTGCCCAAAAGGCAGCAGCACTGTGGCACACTGCTGGGCTGGCAGGACCACCCCAACTGCCACCATATGTCACCCTCCAACTGGCTGAACTCTTCCCTGCAGCTCCAGTTGGATGCTGGAGGAGACTGGGTGTCAGATGCTGGAGCAGACAGATGTCCCATCTCAACCACCTCTCCTGCTCCTAATTATAAAGACACTAAACGATGTAGGGTCACCGCTTCTGCACCACATGGGACCAAGAGGGACAATCAGGGGACCGCTCTGTACCTCTGGGTGACCTCCATCAGCAAACTTCTCCCAAACAGAATAGCTGGCAGCCAAGAATCCATCAGAGCCAGACATCACCCTCTCCCCATCCCTGACATTGCACTGTCCCTCTCGGTTTCTCCGCTTTCCCATGCCAACATTATTCAAAATACCACACCCTGAGCCAACAAAGAAGGGCAATTCCCCCTCCTCCCCGAAGGACCACGTATATCTACATCACCATGTTATTATGAAGGGGAAAGTTTCACTCACTTCCCAATGCTTTTTGGTTTTCCAGTTTCCCATCGGGCGCTAAATCACTGCCGTCTTCAGGAGATGCTCGAGCCCTGACAGGCATGCTGCAGCTGCCACTGCCTGCTACGGGAGTAATTACAACCCTGCAGAAGGCTCCGGGCTGCCATTTCCGTTTCCATGGAAATAAATACTGAATTACTGAAAACAGAGTATGATGCTTTATGGATTTGGAGGCCTTTTGATCATCTCAGAACCACCTTAACTCATTTTTACTGGTGGTGGTTTTGTTTTAAGGGGCAGGGGGGAGATAACGCTCACAGGGTGGAAATAGGCAGAGTGACCAAAGGTGTTTTTGAAGGAGTGAAAGAGNAGCTAGAATAAAATGGAATTGCTTTATGTTCTTCAAAAATGATGAACGGGGAGCAGGAAGGAGCAAACTGATACTAAACCCCTGTGTCTCTGGATTGAAGGACACAAGAGATGTGCACAGACAGGTCACTCAACACCATGTGCAACGTCCCTGGGCTCAATTCTCATTGCAAGGCATGGCTGGGAGTTTTTCAATATAACAAACTAAATGAAATGTTTGGCTTGGGGAGGATAGACACAAAACATTCATTCTGAGGTCACCTTAACCTTCATCTCACCATCTGAGCTGTTATAGTGCCTCACAGGAGTTTCTGTCCTTACTTGTTTCTACCTTAACTGGGGCTGCATCTTCCAAATACCACCACCGCACCTCTCCAATGGGCTCAACGCATCGCAGTGCATCAAGAAACAAAGTCTGGGAAAAACACCTGAACTGCAGAGATGAGAGACAGGCAGAAAGCAAGACACTGCCCCAGCAAATCATCTCTAATACTGACTTGAGCTAAAATCAAACATTTGATTCAGGACAGAAATCCTAAATATCTTTTCTGCTAACACTTCTGAAAACAATTTTTTTTGGCAGGGGAACTTTCTGCTTTGTGAGAAATGTCAGCCTTTGGACACAGTGTCCTAATTCAGCTGCAAAAATAAATGTCAAAACAGTGAATTCTAGTTTTAAGCCAGCTCTGGTCAGCAAAGTTTGGGTTGAAATGTTTCTTAGCTAAAATCACAGGACTCCAAAGCTTACAAAACAATTCCAAGTCCCTTTATGTGAAACAGCCAGCAGACAGCGATGGGACTTAGTCTGTGTTGTAGCCCACACTTCGCTGATGTTTTACCTTCTACGAACGCGAACGGATGCTGAAAAACCTTGACCGTATTCCTATGTATTGCTCAGCAGGTTTGACATGCATATATTTAGCTATTTTTTTTCCAAATCTAATATCTAAGGGAATTAGATGAAACTGGAAGCTTAGCACAGGTATTTCGCACATTATACACAAATGTCATAATATATGGGACACTTTGGGCCCAGGAAAGAAAAGAAAGTCTGATGATGAAGCTGTGAATTCAGACAATCTTGTATGGACAGCCCGGAGTCCTGTGTGTCCTCCAAAGCAGGAGGATGGAAGTGTGCAGCTCATCATAGATTTGGTCTGGACGTCAGCTACTGCTGCTGGATTAACTGAGCAGCACTGTACTAGCTCCTTGTCTTCTCACTACAGCTAAAAATGACTTTCAAGCACAGCTTGAGATAGAAAAGCAAATCACTGCCCTGCAGCTGGGGAGGAACAAGAAAGGGAGAACACCACAGCCTGATCTTTGGAGATGCTGCTGCCATTCAGCCCCCATGAAGGTCAGTGGGAAATACAGGGCTTGTGCCCAAGGAAACACCGAATGCAGCAAAGACCCAAGTTTGGAATTGTCCAACACTTATAGAAAATAGCTCTGTATGACTCCTCCACAGTCACAGGTTAATTACAGAGAAGAAAAGCTAAACCCAAGCCTTGCTGATGGCTTCTGGACCAGAAACCCCCGATTCAAACACCCTCCTCCCTCCACGATGCCTCTTGCCCAGCAGAGGAGCTTGCTGCTGGAGCCAGAGAGCCCCAATTCCCACGCTGGCTCCAGTGGAGCAGAAAAATCAAGCCACAGAGCTTGTGTTATGCAAAAAACTTAAGCCTCTCTGTGTTATTTAAAATGCTCTAGTCAGAGGTTGTGCTTAACAACACCGTTATCTCCACAACCATTCTGCTACAACACCACTTCCCATCTTTGTTTCCTAAAAGCCTTTCCAACCACATCAATCCCTTTTGCTATCTCAGATCCTGCTAAATCACTGCTATCACATTAAGAACACACTTATCTCATACCACCTGGGGTTATTGTATTAAAAAAAAATCCCTTTAGAAGTCATCCTCCTTCTGCACAGATAAAATATTATTTCAGAAGTGAATGAAAACAGTCCCAGTGATGTAACCATTATGCAATTACTGAGTATGATGTAACAGGAGGCCACACAGAAAAAAACACCTTTTCCAGACCACAGGAGAAGTTCAAGCAAGTGTTTGGGGCTCCCAGCACCACTCCAGCTCATGCTTTAGGAGGATGACAAGTAGGCAAAGCCTTCTCACCCTCCTTGCTCAGCCCCTGGGGCAGTTTCACCCTGCACCCCAAAGCAAGGGAGAGCACATCAGACCAGCCCGCCCCTCCGCTCCCAGCCCATGGGAGAAGGCAATGGGCTTTGCTTTTCTAAGCACAGGTGATTGACTGACAAACTGCCTTAACAGTACCGCGCTGCTGCTCCAGAAAGAGCGATGGCATTCAGACAGCCTGCCAGGAGAAATGCTGTTTCCCAATGCCTCCCATGCACAGCCGACAAGCGTAGATCAGAAATAAGCGTAGCTTATGCTGTGCCAAAACACTGCTGGGAAGCTCGTGATTGCCCCCAGATCCGTTTGGGAGGTTTGCTTGGTCTCAGCACACAGCCTGACGCACACAACTTCAGCCCGCATGGCGTTTCTGAGAATATTAGAATTTCAACACATCCAGGAAAATGCCAGACAGTGTTTTCCTTTTACTCGAAGATTATTCACAAACAGAATATATAAAATATTTTGCTCTTACGAAACAGGCAACAGAAGCTTCAACCAAATCATTAATAAAAAGATTTGAGTTGTACTTCCAGTTAACTCTGATGAGACAAGAGTCAGACCAAGAGAGCCAGCGTGTCTTCACAGGGAGGGGAACCAGCACTGACTCGGGCTGGCTCTGACCAAAATGCAATCCAGACTGAAACGAAACAGCACAGTGGAAATAAATGACCATTTTCAGGGGTTATGGGGCCAGTGCTCCGAAGCTCAGCTGGTGTGCTCTGTGCTGCAAAAACAGCTGCAGGCGCAGGCTGAGAGGTCTTTGCAAACCCAACCGGGAAGGAAACTCGCTGCTGATTTCAGTACAGGCTGGCAGAGCAGAGGTGTTCACAGAAGATGTCTTGTCAAACAGAGAGACACAGGTGCGACAAATGAAAATTTATGAAAATGCAAAGTGGCTGGGGGGGGAGAGAGCAAGTGGCTGGAAGGCAGTCCTGCAGCAGCATATCCTAGCCCTGCCACAGCCACAGCACACATGCACGTGCAAAGCAGGGACCCGTTCCTCCCCTCTGGCTGCCCCAGCTCCACTCCCACCCAGAGCCCACCCGCGCTGCTGCAATGCTGCACACACAATTCTTCTCTCCCCAGATGTCTCCGGTTTTAGTGCTGTAACATTGGCAGGTGCCTCTGGATCCCTAATCGGTGGCAGACTTCCCACGTCGGAGATGCTGCCAGTGCAGAGCGGCTCAGCAGGTTCAAGGGGTCATGGCACAGGAGAGTTTCCAAGCCACGAAGGGCAGTGCCCAAGGCTTGACTTGCATCTCCAGCCTGGAGCAAACGGGCATCCAGCTGCTGTCATGGCTTTGAAATCTGCCCTATGCGAGCACCAAGAGCTTTTGGAATTACGGTAGGCAATAATTTGCTACTAACGTTTAGGAGGAGTCCTGTTTCAGGACTGATGCCAATGCTTCATCATGAGAGATCAAGAGGAAGCTTTCGTGGGGGGAAAGGGGCAGGTCACTAAGTCACTGCTCCTTGGCATATCCTTTTCTGCTCACCCTGCAGCTTAGCTGCAGAAAACACGCTAGCCAAGCGATGTGCACATTCAACTCGTGCTGGAAACTCCTCATTCAAGCTAAGCAAACAAGAACATTTTTAGGTTGATAGGTTCTAGTTACACCCTACAACAGACTGGACCCTGTGGTGGTGAACAGCAATTTTGGTGCTTCACGGCAAGACTTAATTGCACAGCGGCTCCTGCTGCTCTCCTAAGGACAACCAGTGGCCAGAGAGCTCCAGAGATCCCTCTGGTACAGCCCAGATGACAGAACCACAGGCAGCACACAAAAAAGCATCCCCACAGCAAACCCTGTGGTTCTGCTGGGTGCCCACCACTGCCATCCCTGTAGCACCTTGCGGGGGAAGGACCAGCAGCACCCTGCTCCCAGCACCACTACCCAAAGGGCTGGCTCCCACTGGCACCGGCACCACGGCACCATAACCACGCACAATGTACCGCAGGAAAACACCAAACAGCTGAACGGCTGCTGGCCTTGCAGCTCTCTGAGCCGTCCCTTGTATAAAGGGTTTCCCCGTCTGCATAGCTAATCCTCACTATGCAGGTATTAAAAACAACGTAACTCCCGAGCTACTACTCACTTTCAACAGAAATTATATCTTTCTCTAAAAGCTTAAATTACAGGTTTGCTGCCTCTGAGTATTAGAAAAGACCCAGAATTAAATCCTTCGCTTCCAGAGTGAAGCTAGGACCTACTGCGGGAAACAGGCTGCTCGATGCAACCGGGCAATTTGCAGAGAGCAGCCACTTCGTTTGTGGTGTCAGCCAGAAAGGCTCTCACAAGCAGAGATCATCCACAAAGCAGGGCAGCCATGATTAAATACTGCTTTCTGCATCACTGGGAACACAAAGCAAGAGGGTAGGATCACACTGTATGCTCACACAGAGCCACCCTAGATCCTTAGCTGAGCACAGGTCAAGGGAGAATGAGAGACAAAGGGCTTGAGTGGGTTTAAGTTTAAAAAACAACTGCAGAGCTGACTCAGCTCTCAACACATCACTGAAAATACTACGGTTCTGATTTTAGAGAACTCCTGTATCAGAGGATAGAGGCACAAAATCTGTTTAGTAAACATAATTTATGAGGACCGATGCAGTCCTTGCTGTTGCCTTTTTGCCATGAAGATGTCTTACTCAGGGACATTTATTATCCTCTCCCCACTCTGCCATAAAGGTCGGAGATGAAGAAGAACAAATACAAGATAATTAAGCTCTTTACAGGAGAAAAAACACATCAAACATAATTTTCTATGTCTTGAAAAGAATTGGAATTGTCTAGACAGAAGACAGACAGAATTGGTCTTAAATGTATTAATTTCAATAAGAAGTTGAACACCTGAATTATTGGGAGGAGATTGAAGTCTGCTCCTCCTCCAAAAACTTTCCACAGCATTACCTTACCCTCCCCGTGACTCTGACATCCTTTATCCTGCCTGTGATATTTATAACCGATAGCAGGGGACCGTAATCTGGGTCATCAACAGCCCGGACAGCCACCGACAGCCCTCAGCAAGAGCTGCGGGAAAGGCAAGCAGCACTGCAGAGTCCCAGCTCCATGCCTCTGGGAAACCAGCTCTTATTGGGGAAAAAAAAGAGAGGAATGGGAAAGGTTTCCATCTGTCTGGGAACTCATAGTGCAGGTGGAGCTGCCCCAAGGCCATGGGGGTTTGGGATGCTCTCTCCTTCCACCAGAGGCATGCAGGGGTCACAGGGGCTCCCTCCACTTCAGGGGAACCCGTACAACCTCAAGAAGTGAGTTTGCATAAGACATCCAGCCCAGGGGCATCCGAGCTTCAAGTACTAATAAGGTTTTTGCAGGCTGCAAGAACATACTTCTTGTCATTTGGATTGCTGATGTGACAGCAGAAAGGCAAGCGAGTCACAGCAAAACTGCTCACTTAGGCACCGTGAAAGAACTGCTCATCCAGACACAGAGCTGGAGGAATAAAATTTTCCCATCTCAGAAACCCTATGGGATTTCAGGAAAGAAAACTTTAGATAAAGACCTTTTAAAACATCTGCAGAAAACCCTAAGCAACCAACCAAGAGAAAACATGCATGAGCAAAAGAAGGAGGCTCACTTGGACAGTCAGAACAGAACTGGTAGTGAAGAAATCCCACCATGAACCAAAACCCCCTTCCCTGGTGGAAGTTCTCTCAAAACCAGTCTGGTCAGACCCAAAGTTTCCAGTTCGTAACAGCAGTGTTTCCCATTGGCAAGCCTTTCTCCAAGAAAACCCCTTCCATTCCCACCCAGCCTGGGGGAAGGACCTTACCTGACACGCGTTGTACAGAAGCTGATGCTCAAATTTTTTGATCCCCAAAATGTTCTGGAACATCTCGTAGAGCTGCTCCTTGCTGAGAATGAGCTCCGAGGCAGCGCTCGCCGTCATTCTGGCTTGCTGCTTGCGGGGATCCTCTTCCCCACGGTAAATAGCATCAAACTTTGCCATCCAAGAGCTCAGGACCGTCTCCTTGCTGAGGCCATCAATTTCTGGCAGGCTGCGCACTCTCTTCTCAATGTGCTTCTTGAAGACCTCCCGGGAGTCATTTGCTGAGCACCCTCCGCTCTGCACCATCCTAGCAACACGGTCGCTTTTCAGAAATACCTGCAAAAAAGGGGTGACTTCAAATGGTGTCAGTTAAAAGAAAAAAAAAAATCCCCCTTAGTACCAACAAAAGGTGGTTTCCCTGCTGGGAAGCCTGCTAACTGGCTGCCAGTACACTTTCCAGCTCCTCACTCAACAACCACCTGCTGCCAGATGGAGAGAGGTTTCAGCAGTACTTTGGGAAGCGTAATGAAATCAGCTGAAGCTTCTGCTTTGCATCCACTAAAATGGAACATTTTAATACAAATAGGACTTTATGCCATGTTGTGGTCACACCTCACCACATACATAAATGCCCTTTGGGAAAGCAAAATCATACGTTGCTCTATCAAATGTTTTAATAAGGAAGTTATTGCACACCTATATTCACCCAGCCAAATTCTTCCTTGTTAGAGGGAGCCCAGTCATCCTACTCAAGTCAACAGCATTGCACTGATCCTGGTAGCCCTGGGAAACCTCTGACCAGTGCAAGGACCAGGCTTATATTAAGCTACTACACTGGAGGAGATCTTTGCAGACTGCCCTGCTGTCACAAGACCCCAGGAATGGCATAGTATTAATTTAAAGTTACCTTCAGCTAAACAAGATGTGTGTCCCCAATTCTCCCATGCTCTGGTCTTTCCAGCCTGGGCAACCGGCACTGCAAGAACCCTGTTAAAACAGCCCAGGAAAGAACAAGGACAAACGGCCTGATGGGCAAACACCAAGGCAACTCAGATCACTAAAAGGTGGCATGGCCACAGGTGGACGAGGCCAAATCCCTTCCCGCTCCAGCTCTGCTGAAGTAGCCCAGGATGGTTCAGTGCAGCCCGGGGCTGCCTGGTGAGGCTTTGCAAAGAGATCAGCCTGTGAGGTGCAGGATGCTGACAGCAGGAGGGAGGGAGAAGGCATTTGATAAAGATGCTCTTCCTACTGCCAGAGCAGCAAAAGGATCAAAACCTAACAGACTGCTGCAGACCAGGAGATAGCATGGGAGCAACGCAGAGCTGAAGGGTGAGAGGGGTACAGGAGGATATTGTGTTGGCTCTCCTCTCCCAAGCCCCAAACACAGGAGAGCAATCGATGCCCAGCAAGAACTGCTGTTTTATTAATGATGCTGAGAAAGGATGAATGCAGCAGGCTGGGAAGAAGCTGTGCCGGCACAGGGGTGTATCTGTCAGCTCTCAATAATTAAAGAGCTTGAGGAAGACCTAAGGATGTGGTAGATTTCTTTCATACCACTCTGCAACATGACATTCCATGTTCCTAGATGCTTGACGGCACAGGCATCTGTCGGCAGCGGTAGTGGGTTTTACTCCAGGACCAGCTCAGAAATGCTGCTGAGAAAGAGCTGGGCTGTTTCCTTCCAGCATCACTGTGCTGAGGAGCGGTCCCTGCAGATGAGATGGGCAGGATGCCACCAGCAGCCTCTTCAGTCCACACAGAAACGATACCAGCATGCACTTTGTTTCCTTGCAGAGCTTAAATACGAGTGACAACAGCCTGGGTGTGTGGGGGTGCTTCAAGGAATAGGTAAGAGCTATCAGAATCCAAGATTTCAATGCAGCCAAGGAAGTCCCCAGCACACTGACTGCTGGAATTGGTGGGAGGTCAGAGTGAACAGCTCTGCTGCAGCATCCTCAGCTCCCACATCTTCTCCCTAACCATCCACTCCAGGTGCCTTTGGCCTGACCCTGTGTGACAGCGCTCACGACTTCCCAAACCTGCCAGCACCAGCGGCTGTTGCTATCCATGGCCAGTCAGAGGGGTGATGGCACTGCAAGCAGAGGGACTTGACTCCCCATCTCCCCTCAGCCCCCATTTTTCCTCCCCAGGTATGAAGCAGCAGCCAGCAAAGGAAGGCTGTGGCTGGAAGCCAGGAGGCAGGCATGGGGGAGTGCCAGTCAGACACAAAGCAGCACAAAAAGACCGTGAAATAGGAAGATTAAAAAAGATGAAAGAGTTGTTCTGTCCTGCAGAGTGAGCTGCTTTCTTTAGAAAATACCAGGTGAATCTCCCGGCTGTAAGACTGCCTAGCAGGATTGCCAGGATTCAAGAACTGCACCCTAGCATGGGTGCACACACAGGCAGAAGGGAACTGGCTCTGTGAGCTGGGTCAGGCATCTCCTGCCATGGGTATGGACGAGTCCCCAAGGTCACACATGGTCCTGGCTCTATCTGCCTGGAGCAGAGTGGAAATGGGTCTAATGAAACGTTTCCATAATGCCCAGTGAAGGTACTGCTGCATAAAGTGCTGGGTGACAGATGAAGCTTCGCCCATCAGAAGTAAGAGGACACGCGACAGGCTCTCCTGGAGTGCTGTTGGAGCATGCTGGGCCCATCTCACACATACGGACCTGCAGCATTCCTCCAGGTACAGGGGTGTTTTGCAGAGCAGCAGTGGAACCTGCTCAGCTCAGTCCATCTTTTCATTTGGTCGCAGCCTGTGAACTAGCCTGAGAATGGCAATCACATGCTTAGCCCTTGACAGGAGGCTTAACAGCCTCCACAGCAAGAGCAAATGCATCCCTGACCTACCATGTCACCTTTACCTTTCTCCTTCTCTAGCAAAAAAAAATCATTCCCCAGGCAATGATCCTATTCTGCACCAGAGGCAAGTGAACCCTTTAGAAGCACCAGATATGTCCTGCACAGAGATGGCCAGTGCCAGCTGAGCAAAAAAACAAGTTCTAGTAATTTCCAAGCCATTGTGCAGCTTTATAAGTCAGTACATAAATGCAGATTTCTAGAAAGCAACCATCCAAGGGACAGTTAATTGCACAAAACTCAGAGATTTGCAGGAGCTGAGATAGGCAGGAGCTGCTGTGATTGCAGCATGGCTCGATCAAGGGTGGGAACCTCTCTGCAGAGACAGAAGCAAGGAGAACACCATCAGCAGGGACCACTGCTCAGGCACTGAGAGGGAGCAGAGACTTTCTGCAGCGAGGCTTTGCCTTGTGCCACTGCAGACAGTGCCAAGGGAGACCCAGGGAGCCCTGCTACTGCTGCGGAGAAGCTGGAAGCACGCAGCCAGAAATTAAAGGAGACCATNTCAGCAGGGACCACTGCTTGGGCACTGAGAGGGGGCAGAGACTTTCTGCAGCGAGGCTTTGCCTTGTGCCACTGCAGACAGTGCAGACAGGGAGCCCTGCTACTGCTGAGGAGAAGCTGGGAGTACACGGCCAGAAATTAAAGGAGACCACCAGTCAAGGAGAAGAAAAAGAAAGTTGCGCTAAAGGACACAGAGCAATGCATTACGCTTTTTGTGGCCTGTTTTAGGCAGGACAGAGCAGGTGTAGTATCCAGCTGAACCGAAGACACAGGGTTTGCAGACATCTAGACATCTTGTATGTTTGATTACTTGGGGTAATTACACAGCATAGGACTTCTGGAGCTGGCCAGGACACACTTTCAGCCAGACCCACCAGTGAAACAGGGATGTACTTTGCCTGTTTTTAAGCAATCTCCTTTTCCTGCCCAATAGTCTTATCTGAACAGATTACGCTGCTCTTACATCCTAAAATGCAGCTTACGCCATCTTGAAAGTCTTCTCTGAGAGCATCTGTTCGGTGAATCTGTGATAAACTGATGATCCCTTGGCAATTTCTTTTCTGATAAGAGATGTAAATTACTCTCAGCTTCCTTCCTGTACAGAGAATGATGGAGCAGTAACTATTAGGCCGGTTTAATAGAGTTAATCCAGGGATAATTTGTGCTTTCCTTACACAGAAGCAGCTGCTGCCATTTTTTAGAGTAAAAATTCTCTTCAGTTTTCATAT
Source organism: Syrrhaptes paradoxus (assembly GCA_013400615.1). Classification (NCBI taxonomy): domain Eukaryota; kingdom Metazoa; phylum Chordata; class Aves; order Pterocliformes; family Pteroclidae; genus Syrrhaptes; species Syrrhaptes paradoxus. Next base: position 16,861 of record VZTO01005661.1, on the reverse strand, counting down.
CTGATTTTGGTCCCCTCTTAGATTCCACTTCCAGAGAAGTATTTTATGTAGGCAATTCAAAATCTTCACCTTTTATGACAGAATAGCTCTAGGGAGAAAGAGAAGTGGTTTGCAGAAAGGCTAGCAAAAAAAAATAAGCAACACTCCTCATACAAATCACAAGCACTGATTTCCTTCAAAAACAGCAGCTCTTTCCTTCTGAGAAAAGATATGAAAGGCAGCTTTAAGGGCTGCATACAAAGAGGTGCAAAAAAGACAGACGTGCATAATTATTCTTTTGCACAATTATGAACGATGCTTCATGTTCTTTGGTACCATCTAGTTTTGTACATCCCCTTTCCTCCCCCTTTGCTTTACAGCGCTCGCTATGCCAAAAGAGAAAAGGACAAGGCTCTTGCTGAAAATCCCGAAGTCAATTAGACACAATGCAAAAGCTTCAGCAAGAAACAAACATGCTGCCCAGTTTTCCCTTGGTGTTCTTCATAGGGAGCACATGACATTTATTTTATATCGTGCCATCTTTCTTGTTTTAGAGTATGCTGTTTAAAAGTATCAGGGAGATATTTCCTTGCGTTTGCCTTTGCTCTGTGCTTTGTTGACAAAGGACAAAGAATGCATTACTTCAGGATTCAACCCCGCCTGTGAACAGGGGGGAGAACAGGGATGCATACGAATATCGTTATCATCTATCCTTACCTCGTAGTAGCTCTGGACAGCGTTTATAAATGCTTCATCTGCCACAATCTGGGTTTCTCCATTCAGAAAGGCCTGGAAACGATCTTTGATTGTCTGGAGCTGCTGCTTACTGATCTGCAAAGCACACCAAAAGGAGAAAATCAGTCAAGAAATGTTTATGTATGAGGAAAAAACCCCCACTAATTATTTTGCAATAACTTATCAGGGTGCTTATTCTCTCCTTTGGGGACAGTGGCAGTAGGTGAGGAATTACCCATGTGTGGGTACACACACGCACACACACACTCTTCATNGTCAAGAAATGTTTATGTATGAGGGAAAAAAACCCCACTAATTATTTTACAATAACTTATCAGGGTGCTTATGCTCTCCTTTGGGGACAGTGGTAGTAGGTGAGGAATTACCCATGCGTGGGTACACACACACACACACACACTCTTCACCCTGGCCATCTCATTTAAGCATCATGAGCACCTAAACCCACCCTGAACATCATTTCTAAACAACTCTGCTGACACAAATCACGCACAAGACTTTTATCGCTTCAGGCATACCCAAGTCGAAAGCCAGCTGCTGTGTGAGTGCTTGGAAGAGCCTGTTTCAGTGCAATCTCTTCCCCATGTAGCCTCTCCTCCCTTCAGAAGATGAGGTTTCATCACCAAACGGGAAGCCTTGTGGCTGCTGAAGATGGCACTCAGCAGCACTCTGGGGCCTTGGTTGTTCCTCTTTTCTTTAATTTTTTTTTTCTTGCTTATTTCTTTTGGATTGTCTCATATAAAACACCCATCTGGACCAGTGGTGAAAGAATTGAATTCCATTTAATGCCAAAGAAATAATTCAAGTGCATACCTGTTCTTATCCAAGCAAGGACTTTCTCTGCTATCTCTTTGCTGCTCAGAACAGTTTCTGTCCAGCACACAGCTGGTATAACTTACAAGACAGTTCTAATTTTGGCACAATTACATCAATAAAAAGTTTACAAGGGTTTGTTCCAGCCTTGTAAGATAACATGCTGTTATTCTGTCAATTTATCTCCAGTTTAAAAACAGATATAGCTAATCCCCCCACCTCTTCAGCTTGCAGTGCAGACAAATCACAGCAGACACGTAAGTCATGTACCAGCAACACCAGTACAATATCTTACGGTACAGATAACACTCATGCTGAAGTGCTGCAGGGATTTAACTGTAGTTGTTCTGGCTTACCACATGGCTACTCTTCATTTGAGGATAAGACTTAATTGAGACAAAAGAGAAGAAAGTAAACTCTTCAAGGCCGGGCTGGATGAGGCTTTGAGCAACCTGGTCTACTGGAAGGTGTCCCCACCCATGGCTTGGTGGTTGGAACTCAATGATCCTCTCCAACCCAAGCCATTCTAAGAAACAAGATGTATATATGACAACTTCAAACTTAAAGGGAAAAAAGAGATGTAAGAATTTGGTCATTAGTAAATAACTGTCCTAAAGGTCTAGCAAAGAGGAGTTTCTTCTCACTTGTATGCCAGCAGAAGAAATCAGCCCATTAGAATGTAAGAGAATAATGAAAGTAATGGCTCTAAATAGCTTTGAATAAAGTATCAAAAACTACAGAGATCCAAAGAGCTAAAGCATAATGAAGCCTGGTAAACACAGCTAGTGATAAAAAGCAGGAGAGGGACCACTTGGAAAATGCAACGATAAATATCACTAGATCTGGATGATGCACCATGCAGGGTGTTTAGGGACTGCGATAATGAACATCATGAATACTGGTAATTAATTCTGCAACACTACGCTGAGGAGGGATAGTGAGCAATGGCAATTTGATGTGATAATCTGGGATTGGTTTATCATGGTGCTTATGGAGAGGTGTTCATCAAAGCAACATACAGCCAGATTCTGGGTAAACAGACAGTAAACTCTGTTTCAGAAAACACAGAACAACCTCAACACGGGAAGCTCAACATGAGCTAGCAATGTTAACTTGCAGCCCAGAAAGCCAACCTTGTCCTGGGCTGCATCAAAAGAAGTGTGACCAGCAGGTCGAGAGAAGGGATTCTCCCCCTCTACTCTGCTCTAGTGAGACCCCACCTGCAGTGCTGCATCCAGCTCTGGGGGCCCCAACATCAGAAGGACATGGACCTGTTGGAACGAGTCCAGAGGAGGCCATGAAGATGGTCAGAAGGCTGGAGCACCTCCCGTACGAGAACAGACTGAGAGAGTTGGGGTTGTTCAGCCTGGAGAAAAGGAGGCTCCGGGAAGACCGTAGAGCAGCTTCCAGTGCTGAAAGGGGGCTACAGGAGAGATGGGGGGGACTCTTGATCAGCGGGTGTAGGGATAGGACAAGGGGTAACAGTTTTAAGCTGGAAGAAGAGAGATTTCGATCAGATATTAGGAATAATTTTTTTCTGTGAGGGTGGTGAGGCAGTGGCCCAGGTTGCCCAGAGAAGCTGTGGATGCCCCATCCCTGGAGGGGTTCAAGGCCAGGCTGGATGAGGCTTTGAGCAACCTGGGCTAGTGGGAGGTGTCTCTGCCCATGGCAGGGGGTTGGAACTAGATGATTTCTAAGGTCCCTTCCAACCCAAACCATTCTATGATTCACCACCTCTGTGGACGCTGGAATGACAGGTCATTCTCACTGCCAAAACAACAGCCCACACTTCACAGGGTCTGACACACGCAACAAGGCTCAGCATCACAGGGCTGGAGGAAGGACTGTCCCTCTAACCTGACCCACTCCAGTCTTGGTCACCATTTGCAATGAGCCCTGTAGAAAAGCACTGCCGAAAGCTCCTGGCTTTAAGGCTGACAGGATCTAATTTTTGGCTGTAAGAATCCATCTGTCACGTCAGGCACCTAAGACCCTTTGTCGTGTTTGCCATTATCACCTTAGACATCATGAGTCCTTGGGCAATACACACAGCATCAGACACGAAACAGGCTCCAAAATTATCTGAGCTGATGGAATTGAAAAGCTGATTCCTGATGGAATTGAAAAGAAAATTGGGTCAGTGATAAGAGGAGCCGGAGAAAATGTCATGCTCAAGTGGGAGACACCTGTGGGAAGGTGGTAGGTCTGTTTTTATTAAGCATTTAATTATCTGGAAGAAGAGAAAAGCAGGATCTTAATTAAATGTATTAACGATTTTGTATTAGCAACCATTGTGATGGTCAGACAGAAACAATGAAGCAATAGAGGCTATAAGAAACCAAGAAAAGAAACAGGAAAACTACAGGTGACATTGGAATCAGGGTGTTGAGGCACAAGGAAAGAGTACTAAGAGCACAGATACTCTGAGCCAAGAGGTTTTTCATTTGGGGTTTTAACAATGTGCATGGCATTTTTGTTACTTTTTTTTTTTTCCAAGTTACTTCTTAGGAAAACCTCCAGAAGTCCTTGGTTGTTCAATTCCTATAATTCCATCAAGCAGCAATATTTTCTGCTCCTTCCTAAATATTGAATGGGCTACCTTCAAAACAAACAATGTTCCTTGAGACTCCCAGAAACTCCCAATACGCAGCTGGCACATGAGCTCCTGGGGGCTGTGGAAATGAATCATCAGGTTTGTCTCTATTGGAGTGCCAACTGCCTCCTCCTTGTCCCCAAGCTCTGTGCAAGTATTTTCCACATCCAGGAAAAATAAGATCATCTCTGAACACACCAGGCATGCATCATGGCCCCGTCCTCAGCTAACGGGACCCTCAGTCTTCTCTCCCTGCCAGACCAGTGTACTGATCCGTGTCTGTGCCACTGTTACAGACGTTATCAAGAAAGCAGCCTATCTGAGCCAAAATGAAACTGTTTTCATACTAAAGTTAGTTTCTGCAGCCCAGCAGCAGCCGCGTGGTACAGAAGTCAGCATCAGCAAGGGAGTGGAGGGGACCAGACCTGCAGGTCAACAAAATCTGCCCAACACACTCCACCTCCCATTTTTTGCCTCTTCCTCTTCCCATCAGGTGCCAAGGGCATCATCACCAAATCCCAGAAGCACCCCTCGGGTAGCCGGGAGGCTGCACCACCCTGGCAGAGGCTGGACTAGGGCTGGGGAACAGCCTCAGCCCCAGGATCACCATCCAAAGCCTTTAAGCAGGGCCCAGCAATACCACTAACCCATCCACAGGCTTAAACAAGCACATGCCCTGAACACTTACCTGGAAGCTTAAGTGCTTTAAAGGCAGGGCTGTTATTTTATCTCTCGCTATTAGAGGCACCAGTGATCAGATAGAAATCCATATAAAGCAAGCCAACAACTCTGGTAAGGCCACTAAGTGGCCAATACAAACAACTTCTCACTCCGTTACCTTCCATAGTGTGCTTACAAATAGCAGAAACCAAGAGAACTACTTCTCCTTCGAAGCACATCAGTACAGCATCACAGCCTCAGCACCAGCTCCAGCAGGAGGTCAAGCCCTGCTGGGTGCAAGCCCAGGCGGTGTGAGGCTGGCAGGGGGCAGAGCCTCTCCATCCCTGATGCAAACACAAATCCAGGTGCAGGGAGTCAACAGGAGTACTGCAGTGGGGGGGGAGAGGTTTACTCTATTCACCTTCCCTCACTTTTCCAACCCTCGCTGCTTCTCACCCCAGCGGCTTTCAGCGTGTGACAGCCATTGAAGAGGTACCAGTGATTTCTGCATCCGACAGACGGCACAACATCCTGCTTGCATACGGCAACTCCGGACCCAAGTGAACTCCCCCCAGTTAATGTCGCAGTGTGTGTGCAGCGGAGTGTTTCAGAGCCTGGATCTGTCTAAAGCATGTGAGTACTTAAGTTGCCAGACATACACACACATTAAAAATTTAATTGAGTGAGTGATGATGAACTCCTGGCACAGGTATCAGGCAGGACACCTATGGAGCTCTGGGCTGGCATTCCTAGTGGACTGGATGGCTTTTTAGAAGAAGCTTGGCAGAGTCTCCATAACAGACTAATTTATGGGAAAGAGTTCACCAGTGACTAGATCTGGATATCCAAATGCTTCCTACCTTCTTGGTCTGACTTTTTTTTTTTTTTATTAAACTTTGCACATCACAATTTGGTGACCTCAGAAATGGGNGCTGATGGAATTGAAAAGCTGATTCCTGATGGAATTGAAAAGAAAATTGGGTCAGTGATAAGAGGAGCCGGAGAAAATGTCATGCTCAAGTGGGAGACACCTGTGGGAAGGTGGTAGGTCTGTTTTTATTAAGCATTTAATTATCTGGAAGAAGAGAAAAGCAGGATCTTAATTAAATGTATTAACGATTTTGTATTAGCAACCATTGTGATGGTCAGACAGAAACAATGAAGCAATAGAGGCTATAAGAAACCAAGAAAAGAAACAGGAAAACTACAGGTGACATTGGAATCAGGGTGTTGAGGCACAAGGAAAGAGTACTAAGAGCACAGATACTCTGAGCCAAGAGGTTTTTCATTTGGGGTTTTAACAATGTGCATGGCATTTTTGTTACTTTTTTTTTTTTCCAGGTTATTTCTTAGGAAAACCTCCAGAAGTCCTTGGTTGTTCAATTCCTATAATTCCATCAAGCAGCAATATTTTCTGCTCCTTCCTAAATATTGAATGGGCTACCTTCAAAACAAACAATGTTCCTTGAGACTCCCAGAAACTCCCAATACGCAGCTGGCACATGAGCTCCTGGGGGCTGTGGAAATGAATCATCAGGTTTGTCTCTATTGGAGTGCCAACTGCCTCCTCCTTGTCCCCAAGCTCTGTGCAAGTATTTTCCACATCCAGGAAAAATAAGATCATCTCTGAACACACCAGGCACGCATCATGGCCCCGTCCTCAGCTAACGGGACCCTCAGTCTTCTCTCCCTGCCAGACCAGTGTACTGATCCGTGTCTGTGCCACTGTTACAGACGTTATCAAGAAAGCAGCCTATCTGAGCCAAAATGAAACTGTTTTCATACTAAAGTTAGTTTCTGCAGCCCAGCAGCAGCCGCGTGGTACAGAAGTCAGCATCAGCAAGGGAGTGGAGGGGACCAGACCTGCAGGTTAACAAAATCTGCCCAACACACTCCACCTCCCATTTTTTGCCTCTTCCTCTTCCCATCAGGTGCCAAGGGCATCATCACCAAATCCCAGAAGCACCCCTCGGGTAGCCGGGAGGCTGCACCACCCTGGCAGAGGCTGGACTAGGGCTGGGGAACAGCCTCAGCCCCAGGATCACCATCCAAAGCCTTTAAGCAGGGCCCAGCAATACCACTAACCCATCCACAGGCTTAAACAAGCACATGCCCTGAACACTTACCTGGAAGCTTAAGTGCTTTAAAGGCAGGGCTGTTATTTTATCTCTCGCTATTAGAGGCACCAGTGATCAGCTAGAAATCCATATAAAGCAAGCCAACAGCTCCAGTAAGGCAACTAAGTGGCCAATACAAACAACTTCTCACTCCGTTACCTTCCATAGTGTGCTTACAAATAGCAGAAACCAAGAGAACTACTTCTCCTTCGAAGCACATCAGTACAGCATCACAGCCTCTGCACCAGCTCCAGCAGGAGGTCAAGCCCTGCTGGGTGCAAGCCCAGGCGGTGTGAGGCTGGCAGGGGGCAGAGCCTCTTCATCCCTGATGCAAACACAAATCCAGGTGCAGGGAGTCAACAGGAGTACTGCGGCGGGGGGGAGAGGTTTACTCTGTTCACCTTCCCTCACTTTTTCAACCCTCGCTGCTTTTCACCCCAGCGGCTTTCAGCGTGTGACAGCATTGAAGAGGTACCGGTGATGTCTGCATCTGACAGACAGCACAACACCCTGCTTGCATACGGCGACTCTGGACCCAAGCGAACTCCCCCAGGTTAATATCATGGTGTGTGTGCAGCAGAGTGTTTCAGAGCCTGGATCTGTCTAAAGCATGTGAGTACTTAAGTTGCCAGACATACACACACATTAAAAATTTAATTGAGTCAGTGATGATGAACTCCTGGCACAGGTATCAGGCAGGACACCTATGGAGCTCTGGGCTGGCATTCCTAGTGGACTGGATGGCTTTTTAGAAGAAGCTTGGCAGAGTCTCCATAACAGACTAATTTATGGGAAAGAGTTCACCAGTGACTAGATCTGGATATCCAAATGCTTCCTACCTTCTTGGTCTGACTTTTTTTTTTTTTAATTAAACTGTGCACAGCACAATTTGGTGACCTCAGAAATGGGGTGGAACAATCTTGAACACATACCACGTCCCCACCATGGTCATAGGTAAATCACGGAGGCAATTTATTGAATTTGATTGATGCACATCTCAGCAAACAGTGCACCAGCCTCCACGGGACAAGCACTCACCAACCGCTTTCTTGTTAAGTGTTATTTCTGTCTTGCTACATATTCCATCTGACTCAGAGCCAAAAGCAAACCTGAATGCATGGAGCCATGGGCACCTTCTCCAGAGTTGTTCCAGCCAGCGAACAGCTGGCACCATCTCTGAGTATCATCTCCAAGCATCATCTCCAGCCTCCTTCGCCTACACCGGGGGAGCACAAGAGCTGCAAAAAGGAGCTGTTTGCTGCAGAAAAGTTCCCTGAAAAAAAAAGTTATAAACAGCAACGTGCCTTACTAATCCATCCTCTCTCCAAAATGCTTTGCTGTGTCTGAACACACAGGAATAAGTACAGCCATACAGCTCCCTGCTTAGGATCTACATTTCACAACAATACAGCGTTACCTGGATTTGTACCCCATGCAGTATAATGGATGGGCTCAAAGCAGAGTCTCAGATTTACGTGCTTTGAACTTCGAAGAACTAGAACAACTGCCGATTTTCACTCTGTTAAAGTGAACTTTCAGATCTGCATGTGTGAAGAAAACACGATGACTTGCACTCACAGGAGAGTTGTCTTTCCAAGCTTTGTATGACACACATCAACAGTATTACATGTCCAAGAGCCACAGATGACATGCCTTGAAAGCTAGTAGAAAGGAGAGTATCACAATAATTTAGAATTGTCGTGTAATGTTGCAGTGAGGGTGGTCCAGCACTGAGATAGGGGCCCAGAGCAGCTGTGGCATCCCCAGCCTTGCAAATGTTCACAACCTGATTGCATGAACATGATCTGGTTTGGAAGGGAGCCCTGCTTGGAGCAGGGGAATTGGGACACAGACCTCCAGAAGACATTGCAACCTACATTATGCTAAGGCAGTACCATATCCAACAGAAGATTTACAAGGAGAGGCCATCCTAGATTGCAGATTGCCAAACTGCTGGTTTGTCAGTGGCAGCCTAGAGAATAACCCCTCCACAGCTGTACGTGTACTCAAACCAGCTAACAAAGCCACATCCCTCAGTGTGACGGCTGCTGGAACAGCAGTCAGGTTGGAATGCTGTAGAAGGAGGCTCTCAAGTGAAAGGCACCCCTGTAGTAGAGAAGTGACCCCCTTTACTGCCACGCTTGAACACCTCTGATTGAGGACTGGGTGTTTCAGTGCATTGATGCTTCACAGTGGCCTTTCACTCACTGCATCCTGCTGGAAGGGTCTGCCCTGCAGCTGGGATGAGAGGATGAGGATGCATCACGGCGCTGCACGCCGGTCCCCGATGGCTCAGCCCATCAGTGTCACCCATGTCTCGCAGGAGGTGGCTCAGCTGGGTACGGCAGGTAATTCCCAGGGGAAGTGCTTCTGCCAGCTCACAGCACACAGGCATGAGCAGCATAAAGCTCTTTCCTCCTTAGGGCACCCGCTGCTCAGGTACCACTGCAAGGAGGAATATTTAACTGCTCACTGGGCTGCTGTTCTGGGTTTCATTTTGTAACATCTAATAAATATTTTATTACTCCTCAGCACCAGGTGATTTGGGAAAAAGCTAAACTAACCAAACAGCATCCCTCATCATCACTGCTTCCACAGGCAGAAAACCAGCCATGACACAAATGACGTGGAAGGGAGGGAAGGAGGTGTGGGGTGCTCTGGCCTCAGGGAAGAAGCCCAGAGACCCCAGCAATGGGCATGAGACTAGAAATAAAGAAAACTGTCAGGTTATTTTGTACTGGGAAAGTGCATCAGCTTCCCCCTGCACCAATGCCGATTTCCCCTCAACAGGAGGAAGGACCACACGGGGGGGTGACTCTCATCCCCAGCACTTGGGTTTTTAATTGCAAACTCTCCCAGGCAGCCGCAGCTGCTTTGCAAACAGCTGAACGTCACTGGCTTTTCACCGTTAACACAAGCAAGCAGTATTAACTGCCAGTCTCAAGAAACTTTTCCCAACTGTCTAACAGTGTATTTTCTGGTTGTTTCAGAGAAGTTTAATATTTGTTACCAGAGTAAGCTCCCTGTGCTTTGGTTTCTGACAGCCACAATCTATCCTTCCAGGGATACCGAGCCAGCACGTCCCTTCCCCTGACAGCCTGACCGTATGTGGATCACTGTGCACACACCCGCTGATCTGCGGGCTGTCTATACAATTCCCTCTTCGTGGGCACTTGACTTGTTGCCTCCTGCCCCAGCATGATTTACCGATCCCAGTGCATCCACACTGCCTGCCCTCTCTCCAGCCACACTCATCCTTTACGTATGGCAAACAAGAAAAGCACTGGCTACGTCCCCAGCCACCGACCCCAGTGCCACCTTCTCCTCTCAGAAAAGCTGCCCAGCTGATTTGCTGCAGAGAAAATGACTGTGCCATCGCTGTGCCTGGGTTCACGCTCATGCAGTGAAGGGCACACACAGCCCCTTCTGCCCGCAGCAGCTCATGTCCTGACAGCTCAGCACACCTGCAATCTCAAGGATAGGTTAGAGCAATGGGGACCCTCCAAGAAGCAATGCTCCAACGTGCACTCCTGCTGCATGCTCAGAAATCAGGCTGAGCTCGAGCACAAGAAACGCAAACAGCCCCGGGTCCTTCCACACCAGCCCAGTGCCCATTTGCAGCTGAGAGACTGAACCAACCTCTCGCTCAAGCAGCCCAACAACACAAGAATAATATTTCCTGACCTAACGGTAAATGTTTGCTTCAGCAACATGATCAAAGGGGTCAGAAAACCCACCAGAGCTGCCTGCATCAGAAGGAAGCCCCCCTGTCTGCTCCCCACAGAGCTACCACCCAGCCACCTTAGCTCTGGTGCTTTCCTTCTGCAACCTGCCACCACAGCACAGATGTAGATGTAGACACATGAAAAGATACCTTGCCACCACCCGCTTCTTACTGTCTCTGTTTGTACCAGGTGTGTCCATTCAATGCTCACATGCCAACCCTGCATCTGCCTCCTGCGAGGGGTCCTCTGTTCCATGAAGATCAACCAGCTGACAGCTTCAGGAACTTCTGTTCTTTCTCCTGCTGTCTTCTCCTGGCTGGTCCCTCCTCTGCAGCCAATGTGCAAGAGAATAACCCCAAAATAGAGCCATCTGACAAGAACACAGAAAACTTGGAGCTTCTCCCAACTTTGATCTTATTTTACCTAAGCAAGCCATTAGCAGAGTGAGTTTGCAATAGATCCAGCAGCCCAAGCTAGCCCTGCTGGGTATTTTTCTGTGTATGATCAAACAGATAGGTGCTCCTATTTTTTCACTCGTTAATAAAAATATTACTTTGATCTCAGAAGAATGGAGAAGCCAGCACAAAACACAAGCAAGAAATAGCAATAATGAAATACTAGACCAGTGACAGAGCATGGGCTGAGGGGTGACTGCTGCTCTAAGAATCCTCCCTGGTGACTTCTGCTGTGACGGGAGCCTTGCCTGGTGAGCTCTGCTGGGTAAACACATCATCATCATCTGGCAGCTTTCAGCAGAAAGCCCAGCATCATCCTGCCTGTGGTAAAAGCATAGCTGCTCTGTTAATAAAACAGAAAAAACAAACCCATAAAAATACTAGCAGAAATACAGCTAGCAAGTAAAACCAGGAGGCACGCAGAACGGAGGCTGGCTAGGATGGGCAGAGGACGGTGCAAAGCCCTGTTCTCTATCTAACTGCACAGTACATGTGGTAGGTACCATCCATTGCTCATCTGAGACCTCCAAAAAATCTTATCCCAGGAAAAAGGATCAAGGGAAGATCTTTCTTCTCCTCTTGAGCTCTACAGGCAGTCTGGGAAAGTAACCTTTTCACTCCTTCTCTCCTTCCCTTGGGTGGAAAACAACACACGATCTCCTGAAGTTTCTGAGTGTTGATGTGACACAGTTTCTGAAACACCACCATGCACACCTTCGTGCCTCAAGACCACGGTGTGCTGCCCAGTGAAAGGGCATGGCATGGAGCTGGAGAACATCATGGGCCAACTCCCACGAGTCACCAATGCTGTGTCGGGGACAGGCCATGCTATGAACCTACTAGGATTTATATTTCTTTCAGAATATTCTGAGGACAACTTCCAGAACTTGGATGTTGGAGATCCCAGCCACAACATAAGGCCAGCTAAATATCTATAAACTGAGTCTGAAAAGTGGGTGAGGGACAGGGTGAGAACATAAGTTGGTCCGTGGTAGTGGGTACCCATAGAGGAAAGCAGTGTCCCAGGACCCAGGCAAGTCCTTGCTCTCCAGCAGCCCAGTTGTCTGCTTCTTTTGTGCCTCATCTCCCATTTGTGAAAGGAGAACAACAGCTCTTCACTTCTCTCCAGAACTGGCTACAGGCATGAAAAGACCGAGAGGCTCTCATAGACTCAGATGGTGGGCTATCCAAGAAGAAAAGCAAGCTACTTTTAGAGAGACACTTTCAAATCACTGTTTGAACTATTTTCATCTCTGTCTTCCCACTCCAGGCAGACCTCACATACTGCAGAAGCTAATCGTCCTTCCTGGTTAATATATACAGTGGCTCATGCTGACTTGAAAACATTAAACAACCAGAGCTAAAGATCTCCTACTGACATTTCAGATCTCCAAACAAAAAAACCCCAGTCTTGTCTCTTTTCAAAAAAAAAAAAAAAAAGTACATCCACCATCACTGGAGTTATTTTTGTACCATTTTCATCATTAAACTGACTCTCCTCCATGTCACAAGCTATTTTAAAAACAGTTCTTACCGAGTAGAAGCGACGGACAAATGAATGGAGACTCAAGGACTCCTGGTGTGTCCCAGCCTCTGTGACAGTGCCATTTTCAGCTTGGCAAAGTTATCAGGGGAGGGAGTATCTTTGATGGGACTGAACAAGATAGCAAGAAATAGAGAGAAGCTTGCAGGCAGACAAGGCTGAGATGGTGAGACCTGCCATGGGCATCCTGCATGCACCCTCGCCGAGAGCTGGGGCAACCACCAGCCCTCCAAAATGGAGAGCTGCTGTCTAAACCAACTTAAAACTGGGCTGGTGGGGTGGAAGGGGAAGTACAAGCAGGTCTGAACAATATTTGTTTTTTAAAGAAAGAGCATTTTCAAAGCATCCCATCAAGAGACCTGACCTATTACACGCCAGGGCTCCAGCTAAGCACAACTTGTTCTGTTTGAAATTTTCCCTTATTCTGTGCATGTTCTGTGATTTCCAGGAAACAAACAAAAAGAAAGAAAACACCCCAGATTTTAAAGAAAATCTTTTTTCAGAGCCAAATACATCTCTGATCCAGTAAAAGATAAGCTGTCTCCCTCAGACAGCACTTGAAAAAGGTTCAAACAATCAGTCAAGCCAGAACAGAACTTGTTTCTAGATGGAAAAAACAAGAGAGAGAAAAGGTATGAAACTGTAGTGCACCTCCTCCTCCTCACATTTCCTGCTAAAGTGAGTAATCTCAGATTTTACAAGGGCATGTTGCTTGGAGCTGGAAGAAAAAGTTTGGTAAAAGGCAGTTTGTTCTGAGACAGCAAACTGCTGCAAGAAAACAGTATTGCAACTTTACATCCTCAGTGCCAGGCAGAGACATGGGAATACATCTTTGCATGGTGGCTGGTATGTACCTGAAGTAGCTGAGAAAGAATCTCTGTTCCTTCAAGGACATTAGGGAACATTATTTGCAATACCATTGTTCCACTGGCGTGATTTATTATTTATTTTCAGGAAAGGTATGGTTAGATTTATCCCATGTTTTCCCCACAGCCCTAGTCTTTGGGCCCAGTTTATCTCAGGAAGCTGAAAAGAGGCAAATCTTGCAAATTTTCTGAGACATCACAGAGATGAGGCAAGAGCCCTGTGGGGACACTGCACCCGAGGCTAGTTTAGCTCAAGCCAGTGCTCAGATTTCCAAGCTCAGAGCACATTCACTCGGCAGGGGAGGCTGGAGGAAGCAGTGGCTTTTTCTCAGCTTTGGCCTGTAAATATAAATCGAAATGTAGCCAGGGAAATGGCGTTTGCAACATTGTATATGGCCCTGCATAAAGATCCTATCCAAAAACACGAATACACATTAAAAACTCTCTAATCTAAAGCTAGGAAAGCTGTTTTAAGGATTCCTGTGCAGTGTAGTGTGTCAAAAGCTGTCTCAAAAAGAAGAGCTGTTTTTCTTCTCTGGGCTTGAGGCAGGATATTTCTAAGGGTTTGAGTGATGAGCTCTGGGTATTTCTGCTGGGTTGCTGCCCCTGCTATCCCCTTCCCATCAGATGAGCTGTCTCTGCTCCTCATTTGCTGCAGGCTGTGCGCATGTGGATGAGAATTGCAAGGTGATGTTACAAGACCTGCAGCACAAAGGAATACAACAGATGGAGCAAATACCCTCTTATCCTCAGCATATATTGTCCAAGCCCAAAAGCCAGAGCTCTTGTCTCTTATGCCACCTTATCACTGGCTGAAAAAGCTCAGGAGGAAGGAGGAGAGCGGGTTGTGCACAGAGCTAGCAGAGCGTAGTCCTAAAGGGCAGGAGGGGAGAAGTGCCTGTCCCTACATCTGGTGATGAGTTTGTTTGCATATTGAGAGTACAAGTTGAAACCCCCACAAAAAACAACATAGCTATTGTGGATTTGAAGCATATAATTTCAGAGGAGTGTTTGTAGGAGCAGAAAACACGTGGGCATGTAGAAGGAGGAAAAGACAAAATTATTCTTCGTAACAGGCAGCTGTGCTAGAATTTGCCTCCAGCATTCTCCAACCTGGAGCTTCATTTCTGCTCCCAGGAGCCCTGGAAGAGGTCACTGAAACCATAAGAGACAAAACCACAAAATGTGGGAATAGAAGCCTCCAAAAGGAGCACAATGCATTGAATCACTATCCTCATTCTCCTTCCCCCAGCAAGCAGGAGGAACAGGCGATGTCCTGGAAGCGGGTCTGTGCAGGTGGCAGATCCGGGAGCTTGGCAGCAGCTCTGCAGGACCCTGTCTGCTCTGAGCCCACCAAACACATCCCACCCTGCACTGTGCACACACACACAGTCCTGGCGACTCCAGCTCACCTCAGCTTACAGTGTAGATCATGGTTTGGGTATTTTTTTTTTATTTTTTTTTTAAACTGAAAAATTCCTATTAGAAGCCTCAGCCTAAGAATTAGAAATAACTGTTACCTGTAGAAATTGGAAGGAAAAATACTAGTCTTAAGTATTGCTTAAATAAAAGCTGCAGAACTGAGGATAAGGGAATCCAGTCTTTTACCTGAAAATGCCACAAAAACACTTGAATGAGAAGAGCTGAGAGTCTCTCTCCCGGTACTAACCGACGGGCAGGCACCGGCACAGCCAACAATCGCCTCTCCCTCGGCACGTGGCCTGGAGCCATGCTGCAGCAAGTGCCCACACAGTCACTCGGGAGGAGGTGGCCCTGATTGACGGCTGTCTCGAAGACAAGTGCCTTCACATCCCTCTGGGATAATGGCACCGAGCATCCCTGGCAGCTGGGCGAGGGCGGAGGCGCACGGCGAGATGGGGAGGGAGCAGAGAGCCCCGGGGGTGCACAGGTGAAGGCAGGCGCTGCCAAAAACCACGGCACCGGCTGTGTTAGCTCATGGAGCTCCTCTGACAGCCTCAAGAGCTGTAAAGAAGAGGGGACCGAGCTGAGCTGCAACCAACCAGGTTTTGTGCAGAAAGCCGGGCAATGCCGTGGTACGCACGAAGGGCAGGTGCCAGTGAAGCAGCACGACTGAGCCCATGCCCTCGGTGCAGCGGTGGTTTCCCATGGGCAGGGCTTGTTTCAGCGATGCCAGTGTTACTAACCCATTCAGCCTCTCCTCGTCTGTCATTTCCAAACTTCAGGAGACCTACACACAATGGTTACTTGAGTGGGCAAGTATCCTGCCCACACTGACAAGAGAAGGACATACTGACGTGAAACTTTTCTCCACCTCCAACTCGTTCCCAGCCAGGCTTCAGTGCTCGGCTTGACCCACGCAGCAGAGAAAGCTGCCAGGTTCCTGCTGGAACCCTGGCTGCAGGCTTAGAAAGCCGGAGATTTTGCTGTGGCAAACAAAGATCAGCAACAAATCTCCGCCCCAGGAAATCTTGGAAAGAAGAGCCAGGGAAGCTGGCAAGAGAAGCCACCTGAGAACTTCAGCATCACTGCCCATCGGGAAGCTAACAGACAGCTCCAATCCCAGAGAAGATATTTTTTTCCCCCTCACTGACTCAAAAGTCAAAGCCTTTATCATGAGCAAAGCTCCCCAAGCCCGAATGCAGAACTGCTGGGCACAAGTCACTCACTCTGGTTGATGTGTGTCTGCCTTTGCAATTTCACTTCTCTCTCCCATGCTATCTCCTGGGGTACACATAAGCTCCCCTTAAATTCAGAGGGCAAAGAGAATTTTTTAATTTCCTTTAATCTTCTACACTGTGACCACTTCTTTTCAAACCATGTACTATCTTGTTGAGCTTTGTGATTAATTCCTTAGAGAATTTTCACAGAAATGTGATTTAAGCAAGCAAAACAAATCCCAATTCATCCAGATACAACAGAGAAGCAAAGAAACTGAAGAGAGCATCAGAAAAAAGAAAATGAACACAGGAAGATAGATGCCTTTGCCACATTGCACAATAACAGCAAACAGACACATGTAGCAAGAGCATGATAGAATAAAGATGCTTATCTTGAGCAATCCAGAGTCTGCCCAGCATAAGCCAGTAAGAGCAAGGCACCCACCAGTCTGCTGCGAGGACCAAGGAGACTGCTGAATGGGTCTGGTAGCTGAGCTCTGGGCTAAGCCTGTTGCCTACAGGCTGATGTTTGGGTGGGCCACATGGGATCCTTTCCTTGCTCAGGGGCTGCTGCTGTGCTGCTGAAGAGAGAACCCTGTAGCTATGGAGGGCTACAGAGAAACCCTCTGAAGCACTGCCTCAAAGGCTGGGGTTCAAAAGAAATAAGACTTGGCTTCCCTTGGCTGCAGAACCAGCACTAACCCCCACCAGGCTCTTG
>VZTO01005659.1:2598-12707 GCA_013400615.1 Syrrhaptes paradoxus | reverse complement strand
ACATATATACATACTTTAAAAAAAATTATATTACTGCTTGGAAAAAAAATGCATTACATTCAAGTTTCCTTCTTTCCACAGAAATTTTGCAGTGCTTAGGGATTTAAGTTTTGCCATGGGAACCAAGTAAGACATACTGGGAGATGTATTACTTTTAGATGATAATTCACTAAAGCAAATCAAACTGAAGGATATGTCCTAGCTAAAAAAAAAAAAAACAAAAAAAAACAAAAAAAAAAAGAAACCCTTGAAATTTTTAAACTTGAAATTTTTAGCCCATTTTGAAAGTGCATTGTACTGCCTATCACTTTTTTAGTCATGAGTGAGAAGCCCATAAACAACACTTTAGTTTCTGAACCAGTGACCCAGAACACAGCAGATTCTCAGCATAGTTTATATCAAGAAATTGTCCCGAAAGGGACCATGGAGGTAGCTACTATGCTAAAATGTAAAAGGAAAAAGAGAAGGGATAGGGCAAACTTCTATACAAAGATGCTATTGAGGGATTTTATTTATGTTTTTAATCATCTCTGTTCTGCTTAAATAATTCTAAATGCCTGTTAGGGATGATTTTGGCAGGAACATGTAATCTGTTGCCTATTTCCAGTAAATTATTGACATAAAATGCTTAAAAGGGCAATGCAGAAAAATAACAGTGGAGCCGTTCAGTAATGTTTAAAATTTCCATTATTAATAACTATATAACAATCATATCAATCTACTATTCAGCACATTTTATCACAATATTGTCTCAAATCTCATTTATGAATGGATTATAACTAGTTATTTATTAATATTATATTTTCTTTAGTGTTAATTAACATAGGAGCTTGGTAAAGGGGAGTCTATTATTCATTATTTCCATATGTCTCCCAGGATTTATTATATCAAAATCCTAAATACAGGGGAATTATTTTCAGAGCAGTATGGATACCTTCACTGAAGTGCTAACAATGGAAAGGGATCATGTCAAAACGTATTAACTGATAGTAGAAGAAAAATATTTCAGAAGAACTGTTGTTTTAAAGGTATTTTCAAGCAATTTTTCAAACATGTTTAAGTTAAAGGAGGTACTCTGGAACAAAATGCTCTGCAGAATGAGCTTGACTACCTTAGTATATTGCTAATTGCTTCAGCACATCTGTCAACAAGCACACAGCAGGCTGGTTGATGAAATTTGCCAAAATAGCAATTCATTCTTTGTGTCAAAATGAAGCACAAGGAACTTTGTCAGTATCTGTTTGTTTATTTTACTGTCTCTTCTGAAAATATTTTTTTTCTTCACAGCTTGACCAAAGCTGAATAATATCTTCCTCAGGAGAGCAATTCTGTTGCAGTTATTTACTCATAATCAGACAGTTTATTATGTACCCATCTGCACTCAAATTCTCATTGACTTTACTGTGAATTTAGTGTACTGGATGGCAGAGGGAGGTACTGCTTGCTACTTACTTTCATTTTATCTGTCAATGAAAGCCATCACGTAAATGGCATTCTCTTTCTGGCATTTTTTCCATCCCAAGAAAGCTACTGAAGTTAGCCTTGGTCTCCATTCCAGCATGAATACTTACTTTTTTTTTTTTTTAATTTCAGTTCACTCTACAGTTTCCAATTGTCACAGCACTCCTGTTCTTGCCAATAGCTGTTAAACAGGATGGCTGTACACTGCTAAATCTCCATTTTTCATTCAGTCATCATCTGTGTTTCAGCTTTACAGTTTATTTATAGCGGAATCTGAAGTATCTTACTATTTCCGTAGAGTTTCTTCCGTTGAGGGAAGCTTAAATCCATATCTTCAGTGGAAACAACAACAAAAAAAAGACTTTTGATTTGCAATAAATTTTAAAATCTATTCTGTTACTAACTTTGCTGCTAACCAGTTTAATTCAACTTAACCAGTTTAATTCAACTAAAATCCTCTTAGCTGTGATATGATGTCTTTGAAAGCACTTGAAAAAGCTTAAATTAATGTAGCTTGTTCCATATTGTTTCCTTATTCAGTATCTTTCCCTGTAAGGTTAGACTGTGATCCTCTGGAGACAGGGAATGTCATGGATGGAAGAACACGGTACATTATGATTCCATGAGTATGCTTTCATGTTCATTGCCAGGGCCTCAGTCTCCCTACCTTAGAATACCTTTATTTATGCAAACAACTCCCTTGACTTGAGAAATATTACTTGAAGTGGAACATGTTGCCATGATCACAACCTTCTGTTTGAAGTACATGTCAAATATTAACATGTGTTTATACTGTTAAATGCCTGATTGGCTTCCTACCCTGTCCACTCTTTTCCAGAGAAGCACCTGGTAGTTCCCTTATGTGAATGTTTGAATGAATTACTGTTTCTTCCTAATCTTTGGGTTTTCTAAATTACAGATTTATTTAAATCAAGTCCATAATACTTTACCTATAACTGCATATCTCAAAAAATCGAATCTCACTTCAAATACTCTTGTCCAGTGGATTGTTTTTCGTCTCCAAATCATGTAAGTAATTCAAAAAGAGGTTTGCCTTTCATTCACTTTTTGAGTTTGAGTGCTGTCTAATAAAGCTGAAAGTCTTGTATTTAGCAGTAAAGCAGAATAGTATATTTCCCAGATCTCAATACTTAGTGGCAGATTGTTGTTGGTTTTCATTTTGTTTGTATTTTAAGTTCAGCAATTGTATATAGAATTATATGAAAAACCTTCAGCTTATAGCCAAGGAGAGAAGGCAAAAAAAGGGAATAAATTAATATTGTTATATATGGCTATTGTGCAGTGGTAATCGATGTATATTTCAACTAATAGGAAGATAAATGGGTAAAGGACACAGGAAAGTTAATAGCAGAAAAATAAGTTTATCATTTTGAAACATATGTTTACTGACAGAAAAATACCTGCTTTTCTTCCAATAGATGATGTTTTGCAGAGCAGCAGATTCAGAGCCTGAAATCAGGTGTGAATGTGTTTAGTGTTTCTTAATCCAAATTGTTTATACAGTTTTAGATCTGTACCTCTTGGCAAGCTTTTTGCAAGGCAGATGTTGTGCAGTTATTCTGCTTTCACAGCAACTGATAGAGGGATTATGTTTCCTTGCTTCTCCCTTCTCCATGGCAAAAGATGTCAGTAGGGTTCCTGTCTAGTTTTCAGCATGTTTGGTTCTGCTGAGTTCGATGCCTGGCATGATAGAGAGTGGGCTGAGTGCACCTCTAGCCCTGTCCTGATCCCTGTTACCCCTTCTGAAAAGGAAACTTCAGTTCCATGGCTAAAATACTATACTGACATCTCAGAATATCAGCTTGTGAGATGCAGAAATCAAGATGGTGTCTAAGTCCTGATGACTAAGAGGAGACTCAAAGAAGCTAGAGAAACTTCATGCTTAGTGCAGCAGCAAGACTAATGCACCTCAGTGAGAGTATCTTGAAATTTTGGCAGCTGATCCTCTAGTCCATGCTCAGGAAAAAAGGTTGAAGATAGTATCAGTTTTCCTCAAGAAAAGGGATTTGCACAAATGAGTAGATGTTGATATATATCATACACTAACATGTACAGTTCCTAATAATAAATACACATATTTAGGTGTTATATTTTTTCTTTGTTTTACTGGACTTCAGAAATTATTATTCTAGTTACTAGGTTGTGTTATGCTTAATTTGAATTAGTTACTAGAGTTTCTCTGAATACAGTATTTTCTGTTAGTCCTACCCCCTGAAATATATACAAGTACTATAGAAATACAAAATCTGTTCCATTTCATTATAAAGAGCAACATCTACAACATACTACATGTAATTTAGAGGCATAGACCTGCTTGCCGAGAATCTAAAAGCATGCATAAATGCTGATTGAACGCAACTGTAATTTCATCAGGGGATGATGCCAAGATCCTCAACAGCAAGTGCACAGCTCAAGCAGTTTGTGAATGGTAGCCAGTCCCTGTGATTAAAAACCAGTACTGGAATTTAGATCAGGACTGCATAGCTGTCTGTCATCAACCATGCTTGTTCCTTTCCTAGGGGGAAGAAAGTTGCCAAGGGCACAAGAAACTAGCCTGAACTACACTGCAAAGCAACCTCAGAGGAACTGATAAGAAAAAATGTTCAACTTAGCAGAGCAGGGATTAGTCCTAAAGTTTGGTATATAAAGTAACTGGTCTTGCAGCCTTTAATGAGGGAAAATTAGACAGACAAATAAAAGGTTGCCTGACCAAGTACTGCACAGCTGGGTTCCCCATTAGTTAGCAGCAGCAGCATTGCAAACACGCAGTAAGTGTAACTGGCTGCAAGCAGCATTGCAGAACAGATATTACTGGATAATTACATTGATTTGTACTGAGGAAGAACTTGCTTACAGAACATTTTAGTAAATAATCATTATCCATTCTGAATTTATGATTGTCAATTGTAAGGTGTGTACAGAAGCGAGAAGAGCCTATTAGTTCATCTGAATCTTTGAAGCTGAGAAGACCAAATTATTTCAGTCCATTTGCTAATGTATTTTCATATCCATTTTCCCTGCTGAGAAGGTTTTAACCTAGTTTTTCCTCTAAAGAGAAGAAAAAAACCCTGTCATTTACAGCAAAACCATGAAATCAGAGAGGATCTTGCAACCAGGTAAGATCCATTTTCAGCCTCATGCCCAATGAGATGACTTCAGCTACAAGTTCACAGCACCAGCCTAGCTTGGAAAATGGTCAGTCATGGAGGTGAGCTTCCTTCTCTGCTCACTTTGTTCTTCAGTTTGGCACCATGCTGTTTGCTGGTTCTGGAGAGCACAGGCGGTGATTATGTCTCCGGAGGTGCAATTTCGACTAAATTTCTCCCTTGGTTAGGGCCAACTCAGATTACTTCTAAAACCTTTCAACAGCTGAATATTACCTTTTTTCTTTTTTTTTTTCTTTTTTTTTTTTACCATTCTGAAGCTGCAATTTAGATTTCATCTGGCATAGACTTGATTAAAAGCTACAGTTGAACTTTTTTTTAGGAATTTCATTTTTTTCTGTTCTATTCTGGATTTTTACTGCACCATAATACACATATGTGTATTATTATCTCAAATACAGAGCATAACCTTAAATTAATACATACACTGAAAGAACTATGTATTGCAATAATTTTATTTTATTTTATTTTATTAATATTAGCTTTCTGAGAGGCTATTTTTCTATCTATTTTCATATCCTGCTTGGCCAAAAAGTACCTAAAACATACAGGGAGTATGAGGTAGATTTTTCAGAACATTACTAATGGTGCTGCCACCTAGTGATCTGTACTGTCTGCAATAAGACTTTAGTTTATAAAAAGATTTAACTTGCTTTTTTTTAGAACAGAAAAAGCTTTGTTTTAAGGACTGTTTCAATAAAATAAGAGATTAGAAATGTATGAGGTGCATTACAATTTTCTTTAAAATTTGGTTTAAAATAGCCTGGTACAACTACTGTAAAATACTAGTACTTTGAGCTTGGGCATTGTTAATCATTAAATACCCTTTTCTTGTAGGATCATCCTACAGAATTAAAAAAAAAAAATAATCCTAAAGTCTAAGGCAACAGTACATGTAAGCATCTGTTTTCAATCTTTGTCTTCTCTCTAATGGTTAAAATGTCACCATTTTACCAACCATCCTGGGTTTGTTCCTACACAACTAAAATCAATGTGCTTACCATTTACTTTAATTAAACTTGGTTCTTCTGTAGCTGCAAGACTTAATCCATATGTTTGCCAAACTGTTTTTAATAGAAATCATCTGCCCAACAAGCATATCGTCCCTGTTTGCAAACGTCTTTTTAAGGAAAGAAGACTGCTTGGATTTAATCTAAGAAAATCACACATTTAGCAGGCTTGAATTTTTTTTTATTTTGTCTGCAGTGCATCTTAGTGCAGGAAAATGCTGAGTAAGATGTTTATTACTGGGAAACAGCAGCAGCTGATCCACAATGAAATAAATTCTTGCTACCAGTGATTAGCATTCCATAAGGAAATTCATAGCACAACCCCTTGTAAACTAACAGAGTCTTTCCCAGGTAAGTGGGTAATTACATCACACCTTTGCAATCTTAATGCACTATTCAAACCCTATAAATATGTCCTGAAAGTCCTCATCCTATACACTTATTCTCCCTATACCATATCACAATAAGCCTAGAAAAATAAAGACAATTGCTTGATCATGGGACTGTATAATATACATTTGTTTCAGGGTCAATTTTCTTTTTTTCCAGCCTGCAGTTAGGGTTGCCTCTTGTTTGCTCTTTGTCTCCATAAAACTATGTTCCACTTTCGCAAAGGGAAGTCCAGTCTGGCTGCTGAAGCTGAAGCTGATGTGTCCTGGAAGTCTCACATCAGACTGTTGCACAGTCTGGTACTCCTACCACTCTCAGACTGAAGATGGTCTAAATCCAGGTAATCTCTTTCCTAGATGAGACTTTGCACACTGTCAGTCTGTGTTTTTCATTCAATAAAGGACAATCAAAATGAACAAGGAATAGGGTGAGCAGGTCTAAAATGCTGGGAGGTTAATCCAAATTTGGATGTAATCAACTCATCTCATAATCCTAATAGAGCTCAGGTATGTAGCTCTCCAGATGAAGTTTCATCAAAGCATACTTCAGAACAGACACATCTGTGGCTCACAATAAAAGCATTTCATACTGGAGATACATATATAATCTGTAAATATTGTAAAGGCTGATTTTGAGCATGTCTACAGTAAGTTAGCACTCAGGAATCACAGAATCACAGAATGTTAGAGATTGGAAGGGACCTCGAAAGATCATCTAGTCCAATCCCCCTGCCGGAGCAGGAACACCTAGATCAGATCACACAGGAACGCATCCAGGCGGGCTTTGAATGTCTCCAGAGAAGGAGACTCCACAACCTCTCTGGGCAGCCTGTTCCAGTGCTCTGTCACCCTCACTGTAAAGAAGTGTTTTCTCATATTCAAGTGGAACCTCCTATGTTCCAGAAACAGGGTAGTGTAAACCAGCCTGAGATTTAACAGTCTGAAGCCTCCATAAGATTGGAGTTTATATGAAATTTGGACTGAGAGAAGCTGATCCAATACTTTTCAATGCCTGTGTTTTATTTCCTAAATGAATTATCACCATACTAATCTAAGTGCTTCTATGTAACTGGAGGTGTTTGTTTAGTCTTAGGCCTGTGTTACATGCAGGTAGCCCTACTGGACCAAACTCTGAGTCCTCTAAAACTTTCCATTAGGGCCAGATTTTTGGGGAATTAGACTATTTTGGGTGCTGAAGTTTCTGGAATATTTGTCTGGCAGCATCGATAACAGGAGTTAGGCTAAATGGTCAGCCCTGCTTTGGGTTGATCATAGCAGTCGTGCAGCTTAGGGGTAAATGTCGTCAGCTGCAAAAGCACATGTATAGGCTTGCCAAATTCAGTGGCCCAACAGCAGCGAGGCTGCCACAGCTCCATGCCCCCAGGGCTGACTAGTAGTATGTGTCTCCAATAGGCACAGGCACACATGTGTCCCCGGTACGTGCACACACACACATGTACACAACGTGTACATACATAAATACACTGCCAGCCACACAGATCAACACAGAAACCACAGTACCTGCACAAGCACTAACAGCTTCATCCTGTTCCCCTCTCTAGCTTATACAGATGTTGGTCTGCTAGTGGGAAATATATGTTTGTACATGCAGGGATGTCCTGGGTTAAGCTGAGACAGAGTTAACTTTCTTCATGATAGCTAGCAAGAAGCTAGGGGATACCTCAGGTAGCTGGGCTTAGGCACACTCCACCCAGTATCTGGCCTTGGATCCTGTCTCCTCAGCTGCTGGCACCTGTGCATGGGACCCCCCTTACACACACCAGAGCACACACACCCCCCAGCACAGATACACTTTGTGGATGCCTCCAATAGCTGAGCTTAGCTGGCGACTCATGCACCTGGATCGTTGTTCTCCCTGTTTATCCCATGCACACAGACACAGACCCCCACACCCCACTCTGGCTCCCAAGCTACTTGCCCTGCGCTGGGACCCAGGATCCCACTCCAGCTGCTGGTACTTAGACCCTCATACACATGTGCACACAACACACACAGAGGAAAATAATTAGAATGGAGCTGAATGAGAATCCAGGATGGGCCGCACTGATGAGGTGCAGGGCATGGACAGACAATGCCCCTTTATCTCACTAGGCCTGAAGAGCTTTTGATTTTCAGGATCAGATGTAAAATTGAGATCTTGTGCATTTGTAGTCTTTAAAGTACTTTGTAGTTCATTTTTTGTAAGAGTTGTTACTAACCATTGTATCCTAGAATTTATCCTAACAAAGGTATCAACTGGTAGAGTTATTTTTCATCTTCTCTCTGTTAAAAAGTATCTGTGGCATTAAGGAATATTGAAGAAAGGCTTCTGTGAAAAAAAGGCTGCTCTTTTCTATTCAAGGTAGCTAAAAACAGGAGTAGGAGAATGAGCAATTCTTATGTAGCTTGTCAAACATTTGGGAACCTTCAGTATATAATGTAAGCTCTTCTAGACCTTTCCCACAGGCAATTATCTGCTTTTATTCCTTGTAAATCAGTAGCAGAATGTGGGATGTAATCCTAAATGCAGGATTATATGAAATCCTGTGAACCAAAGACATGGTTTATAATAATTGCATACTGTATGTCATTCATTTCCCACTTTAGAGTTTAGAAGTACTTTTGTACTTCAAAAAGCTATTAATTAGCAGCAATAGCCAAGCAGAAAGCCTAAGCTACACCACATTCACTGATATCTCAGTTGACTATTAGTTACTTCAGAATGCATCGCAGTAATCTTATTTTATTAACTGTGATGGCTTAAACAGATATTTTACCTGAGATGCAGTTCTGCAGGTGCATGACTTCTAACAATGGTGTGCACTTGGCCACACTCTACTGTATCAAGCCACACTGCTGCAAAAAGCTGGTGTCTTTTTTAACCTTCCAAAAATATTATTAAATTGTAACTTAAAAATAAGACCACCTTCAGAATCAACAACAACATTTGTGCAACACTTGACAGCTCAATGGCAGAAGCAGGTGACTGATGAAGGTTCTGCAAGTATAAAGTCCTGAAGGAAGATGTGTCATGTCTGGGTGAGATGTTTGGATTGGTGGTGGCTGCTCCACCTCTGGTGAAGCACGTAGTCTGAATCCAAGCCATATTGTTATTTCTAAATAGTCCTGCCAGGGTCCCTAAAAACAACTTTTACCAGGGGCGCCTGGTATTGTAGATCCAATGCTACTATTCTGAGAGAAAGAAGAGGGAGAAGGTTTTTAGGCTGTACGGTTTAGGGAGATATCATTGCAAGTTATCTCCTGATTACACTTGAGAGATGGAAAGACATGGCAGAAATCAGTGTTGGTATAGGAGCTCAGAGCAGGTCCAGAGGAGGGACACAAAGATGGTCAGAGGGCTGGAACACCTCCCCTATGAGGACAAGCTGAGAGAGTTGGGGTTGTTCAGCCTGGAGAAGAGAAGGCTTCGGGGAGACCTTATAGCAGCCTTCCAGTACCTGAAGGGGGCCTACGGGAGAGATGGGGAGGGACTTTTTACAAGGGCGTGNAACCTGTTCTAGTGGGAGGTGTCCCTGCCCATGGCAGGGGAGTTGGAACTCAATGATCTCTAGGGTCCTTTCCAACCCAAACCATTCTATGATTCTATGATTCAATGATCTGGCATTATCTAAGTGAAATTTCTGAGTAGGGGGATCTGTGGTTAGCAAAACTTACACAAGTAAGAGGTGTTCAGAGCCACATCAGATAGAGCCACATAAGGCAGGGGAGCAGTTTCAAAGGAAAAAATGGGGGAGCATTATATATTTTCCAGGAGATTCCACAAAACACATTTGTTAATTCCCTAACCATGAACTTTCCTGTCCAGTCTCCTTGGTCATTGCACACTTGTAGCAACGTCACAGAATCACAGAATCACAGAATGTTAGAGGTTGGAAGAGACCTCAAAAGATCATCTAGTCCGATCCCCCTGCCAGAGCAGGAACACCTAGATCAGATCAGACAGGAATGCATCCAGGTGGGCTTTGAACGTCTCCAGAGAAGGAGACTCCACAACCTCTCTAGGCAGCCTGTTCCAGTGCTCTGTTACCCTCACTGTAAAGAAG
>VZTO01005657.1:14076-27841 GCA_013400615.1 Syrrhaptes paradoxus | reverse complement strand
CAGACTGAAATGGAAGCTATCAGTCTGCTGATCAAAAAAAGGAGTTGGAAGTAAACGTTTATTTCCAGCCCACCTATCATGCGAGATAATCACTGGGCAAGTATGATCTCATTTGTATTATGTATGAAAAAAACACTGTAGTTTCACTGAAATAGATGAATTTTGGAATCCAAAAGCAATTGTATAAGACCTGAATAAAAAAAAATTAAAACACATGTAGTTCTCTTCAACTTCATTTCCTTCCTTTTTCTTTGTTCATGTGAGTTAAAAGATAGGGCAAAGAAAAATATATTTCCACTGTTGAGGAAAGATCTCCTCCAAATCACTCACAGTTCTGAAATTCTTGTTAAAAACATCTCATAGTAATGGGGCACCTTTCTGTGAGTTTGTCACATGTATAACAAGAAAAACAATTAATACTGTTATGTCCTGCAACTACATATTTTATGCAGGTTATTCCGCAGATACATGAAAACAATATAAATATATGCAGCTATTT
This sequence comes from Syrrhaptes paradoxus, assembly GCA_013400615.1. Taxonomy (NCBI): domain Eukaryota; kingdom Metazoa; phylum Chordata; class Aves; order Pterocliformes; family Pteroclidae; genus Syrrhaptes; species Syrrhaptes paradoxus. The sequence goes on along the minus strand of VZTO01005657.1, from coordinate 27,342 downwards.
TGTCATACAAGCGTGACATGATTAAAAGAATTGATTTGAAGAGCTTAGACTTAGGTTAGAATCCAAGAAGAACATTATAGCAATCACATGGATTGTGATCGCAATAATTTTTTTTAACCATTTGTGTTTTCTACTTTCCATATCTTTTTTGCTTCTTATATGTAAGGTCTTTTAAAATTCTGAAATCACATCTCTTTGAAGCTTTCGTGTCATCCTGTAGCTGGCATGACATGTCAAACACTGCTTTGAAAAGAAAGTAGAAATCATATTCCTTTAGCTTTTATCCAATGCACAGTGATTAAAGAAAGTTGCACTGCCAGCTTGGTATTAAAAATGAACATACCATGGAGATACCTTCAGTGAAAGCTGGGAAGAATGTGTGGCAAAAAATCTTCAAGTTTTAGAATGTTTTGTGCTGTCAACACATTACCTCCTATTCACCCAAACTGTGACTGAATGCCTCTACAACTAGATCAAGTAAGGTGTTATTTCCTCACAGCTTCCTGCTTCCTTATTCCTACTAGAAGGTACTTGTATATTTGAATAAAATAATAGTTTTGAAGAGCCTTGTAAAATTTTTTTTTCTTTGGCTGTACCATCATGATGGTTGCTTTTCTCTTCAGACATAAGTGGGAAATAGGAAATTGACTTCATTGTCAAATGAAAAATAAAAGCATTTAAGGGACATACCTACACTGAGTATATAACATGCAACAAAAAAGCACAGGGAGGACTGTACTTTGAAAGGCTGTGTTTGTATTAGTTATATAGTTGCCATGGAATACTGTTTTTTTTTTTTAAAAAAAAAGGTTGAACTGAAGAATAAAACTGTCTTGTGATTAAAAGAGAGTAGTAAATACATATATTTTGGCAGATAATTCAGTTTCTCCAAAACTGGGTTTGTAAGATGCCCTGATGGAAGAACGACTCAGCTCATTAGTTTCTAGTAGTTTATTACATTATAATAAAGTGATGAGAAGTCATAGATCATTCAGTCTGACTTTCTGTATATCATAGTGTATTGAATTTAACTAATCTAAACTTGTGTTGATCCAAGTAACTTCCATTTGGTTGAAGAATATTATCCAGAGGAGCACTTAGTCTTGAAGACTGAAAGAGACTGAGAGTGTGAGTGTGATTATTGTCATCAGTCATACTTTCTGTGAAATGTAAGAATTTTTAAAAATATTTTTTTCTTTCTGTTCCTTACCGCTTTGAGGTTTTGTATGTGTGTAACCCAATGTTGGTGCAGATAGGCAATGTGCTTTTGAGACTTAAAACCAGCTGTTTTATTGAAGACAACTGTACACTGTGATTAGCTCTGTGTTTCTTTCTTGAGGGCATAAAGAATGATGTTAGACTAACAGTTTTACGGTTGTTTCTCCCTGTGCATGGCTCTGAGAACAGCCATGTATTACTCTTAATATTTTTCTGAATCAGGTAAAATTCAGAGTGGGCCTTCAGAATAGTGTCTCTAGAAATTTGATTTATGATGCTTGACTTGTGGGATACTTACTTTTCTACATGTATATATTTCACTCCAAAGAAGTGCTTAGGATCTCCGGTAAGCAAAAATCATGAGTGATTTTTATCATGGCAGGAATAAAAATTGAATGTGTACCTCCTGCATTGTCAAGTGAAGTTTGACTTTTTCTTCTTAATGAAGAAAGTNGTTTTCTGTTTCTTTACCAGCTGAGTTAGGTAGCTTTCTGCTCGAGGCTTTTTGACTTGGATACTTTCTAAAATGCCTAGCTTGCCCCATGCATGCTGTACAGGATGCTTATTTGAACTGATAAGGAATACCAGGTTACATTTAAAGGGGTGTATCCCTAAAAGGCATTGTGCCATTATTGTTGCAGTCCTATGGAGTTAGCTGAGATCTGGAAACTAAATAAAAAAAGGGCGGAAAAAAAAGAGGAGATGTCAACACATGAGGACAGTGGACTAGGCTTAGAACCTAGCCCATAAAACTTCGAGTAAGAAAATAATTTACTAATGACAGACTGAAGGCCGTACAGAAGGAGCAGGAAGAAAAACCTGGTGCCTAAAGTAATTTCTGAAAAGTCAAAATTGTCTTTACTTACAGAAGACGTAATGAATTGAAATTCAGGGGAGTTTGGCAGTCATATCTTGGTGGAAAAAAAGGTGTAAGAAATGATAAGATACAGTCTAACAGAGTAAATTGGCTTCAAGATGAAGAAGAAAAACAATGCTTTCAAATATGTATTTAGTTCTGAATTAGTTGATACAGCTAAAATGTGCCTGCAATTCTAGCACTTTTTTAAAAAGACTTGTTTTAGTCTGCATGTGAAGTAGAAAAATAGCATAAATACCCCTCCTCTCACATCAGAAAGTTGTTATTACTGCCAGAATAGGAACCTCTAATCTTCAGCCATCATTGAGCATCATGTTTGATCAGTCAAACCTCAGCTGCATTGTAGGACCTGAGCTTGGGTGAGATGTCTTCAAGAAGAAATGTGTGTTAAACAATGTGTGTCTTGAGCAACTAGAAGGAAAATACTCCAGTCCGAAGTAATAGACACACGTATACCAAACTTCAAAATGGCTTTCAAAAGAAGGTGAAACCAACTAGGAAGAATTGTACACTACCTCCTGTTGACTCTCGCAGGAACAGCTCTCCAGTTGATGCTGTCCGTCACTGTTTTAGCTATGATGATGATGTCTTCCATCTTCAACTATAGCAGGGCTGACAGACCATCTCAAATCTACCGTGTCTGAACACATCAACACCAGTCAGAACAAGTCAAAATTTGTCCGTGCTAGATGCCTAGGATTGACTGAGTGCGATGCCTTAAATTTTTAGTTTAGTTTAAGTAACTTTTTTAGTTAAAAAAACCAAAACAAAATGTGTCCAGTTTTTGCCTGGACAAGCCACATAAAGACCATACAAAATCATATTTTTGCTCTCTTGCCCCACTCCACCCTGCCCCCTGCTCCTGGTCGTTTATGTTAAAGGAATATGTTTTATGTCTGCCTTTGTAATACTGCAGGTATAAAAGCACGCAACTTCTATTAAAAAGTCTTCAGTGAGACTTCAGTTTTAATATTTTGTGCATATAAAATTAAATGTCCTAAACATAAGTCTAGAAAAACAGTTCTGGTTTCTGTGACATGTTTGTATTTACAACATGAAAAAGGCTTGTGTCTAAATATCTGTGAAATATTATTTTAAGTTTAGAATTGAAAATACTAAAATAATTTGAATGTAGTAACACTTCACGGGTCTTAACAAAAGTGTAAGAAGAATAAATCCATGTGAAGAGGAAGGTTGTCATAACCTTCAGGGCATCGTGAATTTCTGAAGGAAATCTGAGCTCAGAAGTTCCCTTCCTGAATTGAGACAATACTTTCCACTTTGACCTATCCTGTAGTGTTTAGAGAAAGGAACCATTAGCATTCTCTGCAGTTCTGAATGCTCCCAACCCTAAGTAAGCTAGGAAATGATTTGATATGCAGATCATTAGCACTACCTTTAGAAAGAAGAGGTAATTGATTGTTAATGAGAAAAAGCAGTTCACTTGAGTAGCACATTTCAGATAAGTTCTGTGCTACAAAAGAATGTGGTATACAAAGTAAACTTTAGTGAACTGTACTGAGGAGCATTCAGATTGGTTTGGATCTGTCTTCTTTGGATCTTAAGTATTTGGATAGTAAATCAGGACAGAAGCATCCTGGCTGTCTCACAAAAATAACTGCTGTCATTTCAGTTACATCAGTGTTTTGGAGCCATAACTGTCATAGTTTAGAAGGACTCAACAAATTAGTAACCTCATCTGAAATGCAAATGAAACTGCAGGGACCTGCAGTGTTGTTCCTTCACAAGATAAACAAAGGGTAGGTGAGAAGTTAATGTTCCCATCCTTTTCTCTGCTTATACTCCAGGGTCTCTGGTTGTATATTTCTGTTTCATTCAGTGCAGCTGAGACTAGTTACCTCCCCTGTGATTTTTGAGGTCATATCTTAAGTATGGATGTGTATTATAAATAAATTCCTCAGATAATTTTTTCAGATACAAGGAAAAATAGATTGCCAATGAAAAAAGAATCTGTTCCATTAAAGATGTTAGTAAATGAAATAGGCTAGAGCATTAGTCAAATGTGCTGCCTTGTTAGTATTTTTTAAAGAATTTTACAAATTATAGAGAAATTGCAAGAGGGTTTCAGTTATGATTTTAGAGTTCATACTGTTGCTGCTTTGCACAGTTCTTAAATGTAATGTAGGTGCTCTTTTGCACCATAATCATGCAGAGCCATAATGCTTGGAAAAAAAAAGTTGCTGGGTTAAACATCTTTCCTTGAAGTGGTAGATGAAAGGTGACTTCATATAAAAACTTACGTGTCACCTGAGAAGACTTTTCACACTCTCCTCACTCACCTGGCTGTTCTTTTAAAGACAGAATTATACTGGTAGGTTTAGACAGACTCTTTAAGCCACTGAAAGAAATAGCAGTCTGCATCTGTTAGTGAGCTTGAAAAAGGTAAATAAATTATAACAGTGGTTCCATGAAGAGTATTTTATGTTCCCTCCTTTCTTCACTGCCTTCCCACCCCAATCTAATTGTAAACATGCTTTTGTAAAAGACATAGTTCAATGTAATGATGGCCTAATATAACTAACATGTTCTGATGGAAATAAAACTGATACTTTGGACAGAAATGTGTTTTCATCTGCAATCCTGGCCATAGGAGTGCAATTTACTGGGCTGTAATGGCATGCTGCCACTACCATCTTTGGAAATAGCTGACAGTAATTTCAAAACCCCTTTCCAAGCATCAGAAAAAATTACCTACACCTAATGATCAGTTTCCGCCTAAATTTAGAAGCAGGGGAACATAGAAGTGCACGTAGAAGAGCCTTCTTGGAAGGGAGTAGATGATTTAGCTGAATGAATATCTATAAAAAATAAGAATACCATCAGCTCATGAAAAGGCATTTTGTTCCTGTTTGCGTCAGGAATTGCACTGTCCATTCACAGACATGCTTTTTTATCAGGCATACCACTGCCACCATCAGCAACATCATCTTATTCACCAGGAGAGCTCGTAGAAGAAAGCAAGCTATTAAACTGCGAAGTTTGTTCTTTTTTTATAGGCCCAAAAGAGACACATTTCATTTCCCACATACTAAAGTCTCTCATTTCTTTGACAAATCGAATACACTAACTGGGGATAAGCTGGATATCAGATATAGTTATGATGATCCAATTCAGCTCTTTCCCAAATAACCACATGCCCATTTCTATAAAGGAGTCACTCATAGAGATTATTAAAAACCAGAGTTTTCTGTTTTAAGAAATTGTACAGAGGCAATTCAGAAGGAAATGTTTCTGTTTGAAGTACCCCTAATTCTAAGAAATGATGGCAGTTGAGAACTAGGTTAATAAAGTACATTTTTCATTGTAAAATTCTGGTTCAGTTTGTTGCATTGGACATCTAAGTTCTTCCCTCCCAAAATATACGAAAATTGAAGATTGATTGTAATAATTAGCACTGGTCTGAACTTTTCATTATAATACATACATTGCACAGAGGAGGTGTTCTTAAAGCTGCGTTTCTTATGTGGGAGGGGTATTCTTCTTTTGATGTTATAATCATCTGAGGTGTAAGTTGGACCTTTCCCATGTATAGTGTAGCATATGGCTTTCTGCATTTATGAGCTGTGATACACAGAACTACATGCATGCAGGCATTGCTACAGGCTAGACACTGTAAAGAGACATCGTCTAGGCAAGGAAGTGATGCTTTTTTTGATTATAAAGTCTTTCCCCAGGCTGTAGGAAACATCCATCATTCCCTGATGTTCCTTTTCTTGTAACCATGCAATTAATGGGGTGTGGGAGGAATGGTTAGCTATACTTTATGTTTGTAGGTTGTTACGATCAGCTGAAGAGGTGAAACAGTACCCAGTGTATTGAAACTTAGATTAACGTGAAGGTCTTGGATTTTTATACCACATTCTGGAGCAATATGTTCAAATTAATGTAACACTGCTATCACTGTTTTTAGTGAAGAACGTGGTATGAAGTGGTATTGTCAGTAGATAAATGGCCAGCCTTTAATCTACCACCATTTGTATCTTATGGCAGGCAGTCCTAGAAGTTTCTAGAAAATCAAAATGGAGTGCCTCAATAGAGCCGTTTTCCTGAATGATCTGTAAGGAATCAGAGTCAGGCTTTTTAACATTTCTAATAGAGAAGGCTCCAAAGACGGACCTCTTTGTATGATACTACAAGAAGTGACAGTTTCGCTGCTCCGGGTTGTGCAGAAGTTCACTTTTGGCACTCCCTTTAACTACTCTGTCTCATGTTCAGGGAGGCTCCTGCATGTCCCACTATCGGTCCTTCTGATTTCATGAGCTTTGTGCCAGATTTGGGAAGAAGGAACAAATTTGACCAAAGGTTAATATTTAAAGAAATAAGTTTCTTCCAAGTGATTGAATGGAAATTAATCAAAGGCAAACTAAGAAAACGGTGTTTTTGAGAAGTGTATTCTACTAAGAAATATTGTGTTCAGGTGCTTCATTTATGTCAGGAGAGTCAGGTAAACATTGTTGATTGTTTAGGAGTAACAGTAATAATTACTTAAAGATAGTCTGTAATGAAAGTCTTTTCAAATGGATACTCTGTGAATTGACTTCCAGTTCTAATTTGATGGTTATGTTGATGATCTGTAGCTCCGATGATGTACTTCAGTGGTGCAGTATTTCTAAGACGTGAGGATTCTTTTGCCGTGTTTCTTTTTGCAGAGTCATATAATCTTTGTTAGAAGTTAATTAATTTGCTGCCTGGACACATCTGTTGGCCAAGTGCCACACAGATGTTTTTTGCGGTATTTTGTGATGATTTTTAGTCATCTTAATTATGATGTTCTATGAAAAAGCACAGCTCTAACAGAAGGGCTCCAAGTCACTCTGTGAGTGATACAGAGAGGGAGTGTGCATACAGCATGGCCCTGGCAATTGCAAAAACCTCTTTCTGCTTGAATTATCACTGGCTGCTGTGTGCTTATACTGTACTGTTACAGCAATGTCACCTATTCTCTGTTTGTCCTTGTTTACTAATCTAAGTGTTATTGACACACTGTATATTCCTTACTCAGGTACAATACCAAATAAGGACCCAGTGCTCTGTATTTGTCTTGCAAGAATATTGTTAAAGTTTCTTAAAAAGCTTTAGAAAATAAGTAAAATGCCTTCAACAGTCTGTGGGAGAAAAGAAAGTTATGTAATTGTGCAGTATTCTGAGATCTGAATAAAATAAACAGAACTTAACTGATCCTGATTGTCCACTTAAGAATTCTACTGTACTGTGTTCTTTTAGGTCCAATTTTATTTCTGTAAAGGTGACGTGAAGTTTTTAGAGATGTCTGATGCTGTAGAAAAGTGATGAGCTGTTTCTCTCCTCTTTTGGGCAGTTTTGGTATGAATCATGATGGAATTGGAAATTCCTGTGGGACCAAAGGTCACGAAGCAGCAAAGTTGATGGCAGCTCATATTACAGCAAACACCAACCCTTTCTCTTGGTCAGCCTGCAGTCGGGATTACATCACTAGCTTTTTAGAGTAAGTAATCTCTCAAGAAAAATAATGAGTTTTCAAAAAAATAACACCTTTCAGGATAAATAGTAGAGATACAGTGACCTTTTCTCATCGTTTACATTTTTAGAATGGACAAATAATAGCAAGTCACTTAAGATTTTTGCTTTGTAGATCACTTTTTCTATGTAATTACAAAAGCTTCTTCTGTTCCTTTCCTGACCTTACAGTTCTAATTTTTAAGCTATTCAAAACATTTCGAAGTGATTATCATATCTTATTACTTCATTAATCTGAGGGTGAGAAATGGAAAAGGGTGGAATTTGTCTATGAATGGTGGGAAGTATTTTTTTTGAATACGTGCATAATATGAGGGAATCATAATTAAGGGAACAAGGTTGTAGCCCTGTTCCTTGTCCATTTAATTCTCTAGCTTTTTCATGCAGTCTTGTGGGTTTTTATCTGTCAATGTTCTTTGGTACCATTGGTGAGAAGATGGCATAGATCACCTATACTTCTGTGGTGATTTTTTGTCCAGAAGTAGATTGATACCTGAAATTTTCCTTCTGTATGAAAAAATGTAAACAGTCAAAATACGTTAGTCTCAAAAATGTGCTTATATCATTGTATTCGTTGGTACATACGATGTACAATGAAGCCTTTACAGGTGTTTTAAATTGTGGAAGACAAACACAGAACTGTGAATTTACTGAGAAGAGATTAATAACAAGTTTTTTTTTTTTAAATAGCATTAAGACAGGCTTTGTGGGAGCAAATGGTAGTTGGTTGGTAGGTTTGATGTCGTCTATTTAAGAAATAGAAACAAAGGTTGTTCAATAATTCAAACAATCACACATATTTTAGGAGATGGACTTAACCAGTAAAGTGGTATAACCATGAGACTCCTGAGAACAGAATGAGCTTCTCCTCTTTCAGGGATCTAACCTCAGAATAAAGTGTTCTATTCTGAATCTGACCTGAAGACACCCATCCAAACTGTTAAATTTTCTTTAGCTTGGTTGAAATGTAGCTTCCCACACAATGCAGAGAGTCACTAAATTAGTCAGAAGAGGTGTTGAAGCTCCTTGTAGAGTCAGGGGCAGAGACAGATGTTTAATGTTGGTGCTGTTAAGATGGAAGAAAAACTTAATCTTCAGTTACCAGAGCAGGTTAAGGCACCTGGACTTGTGCAAAGTATTTGACACTGTCCAACACGACATCCTTGTCTCTAAATTGGACAGGCATGGATTTGGCAGGTGGACCGCTTGACAGATAAGAAATTGACTGGACAATCACACTCAAGGAGTTGCAGTCAACAGCTCAGTTTCCAAGTGGAGACAGGTGACGAGTAGCATTCTGCAGAGTTCAGTATTGGGACCAGTGTTTGACATTTTTGTTGGCAACATGGACAGTGGGACTGAGTGCACCCTCAGCAAGTTTGCTGACAACACCAAGCTCTGTGGTATGGTGGGCACGCTGGAGGGAAGGGATGCCATCCAGAGGGACCTGGACAGGCTTGAGAGGTGGGCCCATGCCAGCCTCATGAAATTCAACAAGGCCAAATGCAAGGTCCTGCATGTAGGTCGAGGCAATGCCAAGCACAAATCCAGGTTGGGTGGAGAACGGATTGAGAGCAGCTCTGAGGAGAAGGACTTGGGAGTGTTGGTTGATGAGAAGCTCAACATGGGCCGGTAGTGTGCGCTTGCAGCCCGGAAAGCCAACCGTATCCTGGGCTGCATCAAAAGAAGGGTGACGAGCAGGTCAAGGGAGGTGATTCTCCCCCTCTATTCTGCTCTTCTGAGACCCCACCTGGAGTACTGTTTTCAGCTCTGGGGCCTCCAACATAAAAAGATATAGACCTGTTGGAGAGAGTTCAGAGGAGGGCCATGAAGATGGTCAGAGGGCTGGAGCAGCTCCTGTATGAGGACAGGCTGAGAGAATTGGGGTTGTTCAGCCTGGAGAGGAGAAGGCTCCGAGGAGACTTAATAGCAGCCTTCCAGTACCTGAAGGGGGCCTACAGGAGAGATGGGGAGGCACTCTTTATCAGGGAGTGTAGTGAGAGGACAAGGGGTAACATTTTTAAGCTCAAAGAGGATAGATTTAGATTAGATATTGGGAAGATGTGTTTTTTTCTGTGAGGGTGGTGAGGCAGTGGCCCAGGTTTCCCAGGGAAGCTGTGTATGCCCCATCCCTGGAGGTGTTCAAGGCCAGGCTGGATGAGGCTTTGAGCAACCTGGTCTAGTGGAGGGTGTCCCTGCCCATGTGAAGCGGCTTGGAACTAGATGATCTTTAAGCTCCTTTCCAACCCAAACCATTCTATGGTTTTGTGATTTTCTGTCATCCCACTGAACTGTGCACACACCCAATTTTTTGTACTGGAGTGTTTAAGATGAGTGTCTGATGTAAAGTGCATTGAATTAATCATCCTTACATACATGTCTAATACAATTTTCTCACAATATCAATTGATTTTCTCAGGAGAGATATATATATGTATTAATTTAATCCTACTGTTACAAAAAAAATACACAGGGTTTTTTTGTTTTATTATTGCCAATAATTTCTGGTAATTCAACACTGTTCCCATTAGTAGTCTTTCTAGTGTGTTATGCAGCCTAATTTTAACTATGACAAAGAATGCTTCTTTTGCATCTATTTTGAGATATTATTTCACAGATTAGTAGTTCCAATTGTAAGCTTGCAGTTGAGATATTTTCTTGTAGCACTTGAGGGTTTGTTTCCTACTGTTACAGTTCTATTCTCTCTCTCATTTGCTTCTATTTGTTGCTCTCCTCTGAACTCCATTTTGATCCCATAATTGTCCTGACAATAGGTCATCTACTGCTGAAGACATAATCCAACACAGTTAAGAAGTCATTTCTTATTTATAGGTTTAGAGAAAGAAAAGTGGTAAAATTCAGTGGCTTTTGTTATGCTGCAAATGTAATAGAGCTGAACGTTTGTTCATAAAGTTCCCATACAGATTTAAGTTTCAGCCTGAACAAACTTCTTGTTTATTTGCTCGATATGTGTGCAGTGCTCTTTCAAATTTTTACTGTCAGTTAAAAACATATCTAGCATGTGCCTAGTCTACCTTATGTTTAATTTTTGAGTTTATTTTATTGTTTACTGTTAGCATTTCCATTATTCTTTTCCATTCCCTTGGTTTGTTTCACTGTTAAGATGTGTTTTTAGGTCTGTGGGATGCCAGTGAAATTGTAGTTATGTTAACCTAAAGCCAGAATAGTACTCTCATGAATCTGTTCCATAGTTCTCGTCTCTTCAGGTTTTTTGAGATACTTCTCTATCATTGCCAGTGTTTGCAACTCTACTCAAATTACTACCATCTGTGAATTTTCGTAAAGAAATCATTACTGAAGATACTAAGTGGTATTTGAGCTAGAGTAAAAAAAAAATCTACATAGCAGCTTCAGTAATGAATTATCTTTTATGCTATGTCAGCTGTATTTTTGTAACCTGGAATGTAGATGTTATTTTTTTCAATTTTACACATTGCAGTTATGAATAGATTTTCCGATTGTATAGGATACTGTGTTAAATTAGCATATGAAGAGACAAAGATAACTTCTCCTTCATCTACTAATTTTGCAGTCTATTTTTAAAAAATGTCAGATTTCTCAAGCATGATCTGTTCATTATAAATATTTGCTTCTTATTATTTGTGGTTCTGATATCCTAGAAATTAATTGATACTTTTTTCTTAAAATAGTTGGGGTTTTTTTTGTCATAAAACAGAACAGTCTGTAATACAAACTGTAGGTTTTCTCCCGAGCTTTTCATGTAATCTCCTCAATGACAGCAAGAAGCTTTTGAGTCAGAATTACACAGGTACCTGCAGGACAGGTGTCAGAACCCTAGATCATTTATTTATGCCCATTCACACCTCTCCTTAAGGCAGAACACCTTTAAAAAGCAGATACTTTTCTGTCATAGTAATGCCTAGTTAGCAAGAAGCAAAGTAAAATAGCTAGTGTCATGCAGTAGCAATTCCTGACTGCTCTTATAAAACCAGAACAGTGCATTCAGACAGGAAAAACGGTTCAGTTTTTTTTTCTAATGCTTCATAACTTAGTGACAGATGAGGAAAACGCTGATTTAGAGCTTTAGAGGCAAAGCCTCAAGGTGTTGTCATCTGTGTCCCCTGATGTTTATTACAGATAGATTAGACTCTGCCCCCCTTTCCTTCCATTTTTCCTCAAAAATGGGAAAACTGGGACAGGGCTCAGTAGACTACAAACAAGGATGAATGAATATGGCTAATTTAGGATTGTTTTAGTAATGTCTAACAAGAATGGTAGAACATGATGCGATAAATTGCAGATACCCAAGCAGAAACCTGAGAACGTGAGTCTGAATGGCTGGCATAACACACCACCTTTTAGATTTATCAGCTTGGATCTGGATACAAGTTTGGGCAGGGCTAATAATGCAGCTGGAATGAATTTCACCAGAAGCTCACTATGTGTTCACAGTATTATATGGTAAGGTAGGTAAATGTGGATTTACTAGTTTACCAGATTGGGTTACCACTTGCTACAGCAGTTTTGCACTCTGTGCCATTTTGTAGTGGAGATACTACATTGTCCATTATAATCAGGTGGAAGCATTTTGAAACAGAAGTCATCCTGGTGACACTCAAAGTAGAGCCTCACCTTTATCCTTCTCTTTCTCAAGACTACAACCCGAAACAAATTCTCGAGACTGGGGCTAGTGAGGAATAGCCATTAAGTATCATTTGGAAGGTATCAATTCATCAGACACTAGTTGGGAAAGCCATTTATTTTGCAGAATGGCTGGATAGAGGATGAATGTGGCTCAGAGGATGAGAGTAATACAAAGCAAAGCTATGTATTGCTAATAGATCTATCAAAACTCTCAAGAGGATGGCTACCCAGCACGGGCTCTGAAATGGCCAAAAAAAAAAAAAAAAAAATACATACCTTCTAGCACATAATAGCTGTTACCTGTTCAAGCTTTATGCTAAAGTGAAAAATTTATTGAACTCAGTTTATCAGTTGAATTGCTGATAAGTGCTTTGCGATGGCTTTAAATTTCTCTAAACTTTATAGAATTAAATGCAGAAATACTGAGAATTGAAGAGTGGTAGAGCAGTGTCAGGGAGCAGAGATTCCTGTGAGGAGAGTAGAAACCCTTAATATCTGTTTATATGAGAAGTGAACCAAGCTTAAAAATACTGTTTGTGACTGAAAACCAATTAGTATAAAGGCAGAATTGTCTTTTAAAGATGAATGGAGAAGAACTAAGAGTCTTTAAAGTATTTGAATAAGATCTCTCACATGAAATTCTTGGAGAGTCTAGGATTGCCATACAGCAGGATTTAGATCTGAAACTAAAACTTTCTGACTCTGAAAAGGAGCCAAAACTAACTTGGTCCAAGCAAGCCCACAATAGACAATATAAGAAATCATCCAGTGTTTGGGCCCAGAAATAATTTACCCAAGAATCTTGGACATACAAACAACACTGGTCCCCGTACTGACCCCTGTGGAACACCACTTGTCACTGGTCTCCACTTGGACATTGAGCCATTGACCACCACTCTTTGAGTGCGGCCATCTAACCGGTTCCTTATCCAGCGAGTGGTCCTTCCGTCAAATCCATGTCCCTCCAACTTAGAGACAAGGATGCCATGTGGGACTGTGTCAAAAGCTTTGCACAAGTCCAGGTAGAT
>VZTO01005657.1:2704-13350 GCA_013400615.1 Syrrhaptes paradoxus | reverse complement strand
TAGACATTAGGAAGAAATTTTTCACTGTGAGGGTGGTGAGACACTGGAACAAGTTGCCCAGGGAAGCTGTGGATGCCCCATCCCTGGAGGTGTTCAAGGCCAGGCTGGATGAGGCTTTGAGCAACCTGGTCTAGTGGAGGGTGTCCCTGCCCATGGCAGGGGTGTTGGAACTTTATGATCTTTAAGGTCCTTTCCAACCCAAACCGTTCTATGATTCTATGATTCTGTATATACAAGAGAAATATAAGATGCATGTATATATGCCTCATATCCTATCTATGGCAGATTGTCCAGTTCTTGGTACTCCAGAACTCTTAAATTAACTTCTAAAAAACATACAAGCCAAGACTAGTTTTAAAAGATAAGGTCACATCAATCATATAAAAATTTTATCTCTCTCTCTACGAATCAATGGAGGAAAATGTACCTTCAGTGTTACCTGTTGACCTACACTTTGGATTATACTTGGCTTCTTTTTTCTTTAAAGTTTACTAGTTATTTTTTTTTTTTGTCTAACAGATAATTGAATAAAGAGCATATGTCCCCATTTAATGTAAATTTCTGAAACTTTGAAAATCTTATGTTTTGCTTTAAAGGCTTCCCAGGTAAAAAAAAATTAAAAAGTTTTAAAGTTTTTTACTTTTAAAAGTTTCTGTAATCATGGGCTAGCAGTATGTTTTTGAGCATTGGCTTTGCAAGTATTACTCTGTTTACCTCTTGGTTTATTTAAATATAAAGAAATTGTAATGAGCAGAGTCAGTATCAGATTCCCGTTAACTTATGTGTAAAATGTTTGATGAAATAAATACAGAACAACAAATTGTCTCAATGTTTTATAGCTTAATATCTCCCAAACTCTCAAGGCAACGTACCAATAGGTTTTGGTAGGTGAATGATTTTGATAGATGGAGAAATAGATTTTTGGTAATATGACTGCTGGATAATTATTCATAGGAATAGAATAACATTTTGGAACATAGACCTTATTGTTGACAAAAGTACATGTTAAAGAGATGGCACATTATGTAGTACCAAACAAAAGAAAAATTGACTATTATGAAAGACTGCAAAATCAGAGCCTTTGCTATGAAATAGGTAATAAGACATAAAACTAGCCTTACATAAAAGATTGGAAAGAAGTAGAATTTATCATGAGACTGAGTGGTAAATCCACATCAATATCTGAATTTCCCTAACATTCAATAATGTTTTAGGTTAGTAATCCTATTCTGGTTCATTTTGATTTTAAACATATCACTCCAAGTCACACTTCCATTATTTATGCCCTGATCCTGCAAATATTTATGTTGTCATCTGTAGACTGTTGAGCAATCTGCAGAGTTTATTCATTAATGTCAAGGTAAGCAGCTTTTGTAACGTATAGAAATATATCCTGGTATTCTCTAAAAATCAGTTTTTACTCAGGGAAAGTATGTAATAGGAAGTAAAGATTCTGTTAGGAGCCAAGTGTTTTATATATATATATGTGTAAATAATTCATTATTTTACATGTATGAATATGTATAAAATGCAACTATGTTTGTAGTTAATACATTTTTCTATTGTTTCTCCATATTTTTATCAGTAATGTGGTAACAGAAGTAAATAAAATATTATTTATACTAGCCATATATTGATGAATATGATTGTTTAACTGTAAGATAATTATAAATATTTATAACATTCAATTTATTATTGTTAATCATAGGTTGCATTATATTCTACATCATTATGACAAATGAGACAATTCTGTAACATTCAAAACTTATTTTCAGTGTTGTCAGATATTTTCTTCAACTGTTGAAGGAGCTGTGTTGTAGTCTGCATGTTGCTGAGATATTTGGGAGTAAATGCTGTAATAGGAGCATGAAAGGTCTATGTCCACAGTTTTTGCTTTTTCTCTTTGTTGGCCTTGGATGCAACAGCACTTTCTGAACAGAGGTGATGATGCTCAATTTTGCATTGTTCATTCTGTAAAGATTCTAACATTGAATCCCTGATTGCTCTTATTTTGCTCAACCAGTTAGCAATGATAGCATGTTTGAGATCTCAAGCTCTCAGAGAATGCTCTAGTATCCTTGATGTCCTTCCAAAGGGAAGATTAATTTGCTGTCCTATGACATTAAAATACAAAGCAATAATTTAAATTATATAGGCGAGAGTTTTACCTCTCCAGATTTCTTGAGACACTACACTGGAATACTGGGGTGAAATGACATCAAGCTTAGATATCTTATAATTGAAAGCAGTCCCACTGTGTCCCATAAAACTTCATTTAATTAACCTAAAATTAGGAAAATGAGAGTCTTTGAGTACTAGTGGTATCTTGTGGAGTAAATAGAATGTAAGGATGAGTTTGAGATCGTCTTACTTCTATTGCAGACACTAAAGATTTGTCCACTCACTGTTCAAAAACGTAAATGCTCTGCAGGGATAACCTGTAAGTTTTTTGACTTTGTATATGCTTCCTATATAGGATAAAACCACAAAACACAAAAAGAGATTGTGAGTAGAAATTTTCTAAAATTGCAGAGATTAAGCTATTTGGAGTTTCTTTTCCTTCCTGTTGTCTTTTTTACATCTTCACAAAGGGCTTTTTTTCACTTTTGTAGGCCTGATTGATGATAACTGTTAGATCTCTGTTTATAAAGTGCTCTGATACCATTATTATTCTTGCACCCTTCTAGTTCATTCCCCTAGATTTCGCAGATTTTTTTTCTTAAGTATCTGGGTTTTGCTTTGGTGGAGCAAGGAGAAAGGGAGAAGAACAAGAACATAGACTCAAGAGTATTACACCGTTCCTGAGTCCAGTAGAAGTCTGGAAAGGTTATATGGTCCTCAGCCTGTATTCATCCTTTGCACAGCTTTGGTGAGACCTTTCATTACAAATAGAAAGTCCCTGGTTTTATTGATGTGTTTTATAACACGTGATATTTCTTTTCCAAAAAACTTCAATTTGCACAATTATGGTGTCAGGTTCTCACATTGAGTTTGTAAAATGTGTCAGTTTTGTTCAACTACTTGAGAGAAATTCTAGAACTGAAGCAGAAGGAAAGAGAGAAATTTTCAGTCTGAGAGATGGTGGCGTAATGTAGCTGGTAACAGAATGACTGCTTAGTAGTAAGTTTCTTTCTTCTTTACTACTACAACAATACTTCATTATGGTGAAAATCCTCCCATTAAAGATGAAGAGGCATAATTTTGTATTTACTGCAGGGATTTTGACTGACATTTCTGCAATTATATGTCTTGTTGAGAAGGTGTAGACTTTAATTTACAAGTTTGGTGAATTTAAAGGTTTAGATCTGATTCTGTAATCTAATCTGTGCAGGGGTACGTATGCCTATGGGGAGAGTCACCAAAAGTAATGAGGGTTTTAAAATGCTGTGCCCTTGGCTCTCTGCTTGCAAGATCACAGTTTATGGACCGCACTCTGCACTTTTGGAATCTATGGAAATGTTCCCATCATATACAAGACTAGCTTAAGCTGATGTCAAATTCTAGAGTTCCCACTGCTTGCTTAAGCAAAGTTCCTATCTGCAGTTTGGTCCAGACCATACAGAAAAATCATATTTGAGTTATTTTCATATTGGAATTATTAACATGTGCTGCTCATACATGCAAATGCAACATTGGAATATTTCAAAAGAATGTAGGATAGTTTCCCAGCCTCTGCTATTAGAAAATATATATGTTTGCAATAGTTAAAACTAGAACAAAAAGGCAAGTACATTATTCTTTATGCCAGAACCACACAGTTGATATTTTAAAGGTAGATTTCAGCTAAGGAGGGTGAGTGTGTATGTGCAGGTGAATGACACTAAATNGTAACAGAAGTAAATAAAATATTATTTATACTAGCCATATATTGATGAATATGATTGTTTAACTGTAAGATAATTATAAATATTTATAACATTCAATTTATTATTGTTAATCATAGGTTGCATTATATTCTACATCATTATGACAAATGAGACAATTCTGTAACATTCAAAACTTATTTTCAGTGTTGTCAGATATTTTCTTCAACTGTTGAAGGAGCTGTGTTGTAGTCTGCATGTTGCTGAGATATTTGGGAGTAAATGCTGTAATAGGAGCATGAAAGGTCTATGTCCACAGTTTTTGCTTTTTCTCTTTGTTGGCCTTGGATGCAACAGCACTTTCTGAACAGAGGTGATGATGCTCAATTTTGCATTGTTCATTCTGTAAAGATTCTAACATTGAATCCCTGATTGCTCTTATTTTGCTCAACCAGTTAGCAATGATAGCATGTTTGAGATCTCAAGCTCTCAGAGAATGCTCTAGTATCCTTGATGTCCTTCCAAAGGGAAGATTAATTTGCTGTCCTATGACATTAAAATACAAAGCAATAATTTAAATTATATAGGCGAGAGTTTTACCTCTCCAGATTTCTTGAGACACTACACTGGAATACTGGGGTGAAATGACATCAAGCTTAGATATCTTATAATTGAAAGCAGTCCCACTGTGTCCCATAAAACTTCATTTAATTAACCTAAAATTAGGAAAATGAGAGTCTTTGAGTACTAGTGGTATCTTGTGGAGTAAATAGAATGTAAGGATGAGTTTGAGATCGTCTTACTTCTATTGCAGACACTAAAGATTTGTCCACTCACTGTTCAAAAACGTAAATGCTCTGCAGGGATAACCTGTAAGTTTTTTGACTTTGTATATGCTTCCTATATAGGATAAAACCACAAAACACAAAAAGAGATTGTGAGTAGAAATTTTCTAAAATTGCAGAGATTAAGCTATTTGGAGTTTCTTTTCCTTCCTGTTGTCTTTTTTACATCTTCACAAAGGGCTTTTTTTCACTTTTGTAGGCCTGATTGATGATAACTGTTAGATCTCTGTTTATAAAGTGCTCTGATACCATTATTATTCTTGCACCCTTCTAGTTCATTCCCCTAGATTTCGCAGATTTTTTTTCTTAAGTATCTGGGTTTTGCTTTGGTGGAGCAAGGAGAAAGGGAGAAGAACAAGAACATAGACTCAAGAGTATTACACCGTTCCTGAGTCCAGTAGAAGTCTGGAAAGGTTATATGGTCCTCAGCCTGTATTCATCCTTTGCACAGCTTTGGTGAGACCTTTCATTACAAATAGAAAGTCCCTGGTTTTATTGATGTGTTTTATAACACGTGATATTTCTTTTCCAAAAAACTTCAATTTGCACAATTATGGTGTCAGGTTCTCACATTGAGTTTGTAAAATGTGTCAGTTTTGTTCAACTACTTGAGAGAAATTCTAGAACTGAAGCAGAAGGAAAGAGAGAAATTTTCAGTCTGAGAGATGGTGGCGTAATGTAGCTGGTAACAGAATGACTGCTTAGTAGTAAGTTTCTTTCTTCTTTACTACTACAACAATACTTCATTATGGTGAAAATCCTCCCATTAAAGATGAAGAGGCATAATTTTGTATTTACTGCAGGGATTTTGACTGACATTTCTGCAATTATATGTCTTGTTGAGAAGGTGTAGACTTTAATTTACAAGTTTGGTGAATTTAAAGGTTTAGATCTGATTCTGTAATCTAATCTGTGCAGGGGTACGTATGCCTATGGGGAGAGTCACCAGAAGTAATGAGGGTTTTAAAATGCTGTGCCCTTGGCTCTCTGCTTGCAAGATCACAGTTTATGGACCGCACTCTGCACTTTTGGAATCTATGGAAATGTTCCCATCATATACAAGACTAGCTTAAGCTGATGTCAAATTCTAGAGTTCCCACTGCTTGCTTAAGCAAAGTTCCTATCTGCAGTTTGGTCCAGACCATACAGAAAAATCATATTTGAGTTATTTTCATATTGGAATTATTAACATGTGCTGCTCATACATGCAAATGCAACATTGGAATATTTCAAAAGAATGTAGGATAGCTTTGTCCTAGGTGTGTAAAGCCCATAGGTATCCCATAGGTAATCAAATTGTGAGCATAAGTAAGTAATTAATGGCAGGTNGGGGTGAGTGTGTATGTGCAGGTGAATGACACTAAATTCATTGGTGTTAGTAACTGAATATGTTATATTTTTCTGTATTTATCTGGTTGTAGCCTTAGTTGATGTTTGCCACCTTCTGAAACGGTCGGCAGTTGTTTGGTTCTTGTTTTTTTTCGAAGGGGTTTATTGCAGTATTTCAAAGATTTAAATACAGTAGGTTTAAAATGAGAACATAAAATGTGTAGTTAAAGGAGGCTTCTTGCTCTTTTATTTATCTGCAGATGAAAAGTATAGAAAATTTGAGATCTCCAAAAAACTGTGTAGAACATTCATTTCTGAAATTATGTTCCTTTGGCAAAGTAAATGGAAAAGATATGGAAAAAAACCCATAAGTGCTGGCAAAATTTGTAGGAATGTTGGAAAAAAATTTGAAGTGTTGGCATAAGAATTCTCTAAAAATCCTCACTTATTCACATGTGAAATTAAAGTTAAAAAGCATCTATCCTTTCATAGGCACACTGACTAAACAAAACTGAGTAATTCTATTTAGCGAAGTACAAAGTTTTCTAAACAGAATTCTGTCTGAATTTGGTTTTCTTTGTTGTTTATTCCACTACACTAAAATATTGGGGTATTCCATATTTTGGAAGAAACCCCACCAACCACCATACAAAACAGTGAATATGAAAGAAGAAAATATTAGTTTTCAAAGGTGGTTACCTTAGTTCTAACATGAATTTTTTAAGGCTAAGTATTATTAATAAAATAGAAAAAAAATCTTGACTCCATACAATTTTTTTTACTCACTCTAATATAGGTAAATTTGAAGATCCTCCAAAAATTTACCACTGTAACTATTTTGTTCACTCAAATGGAAGAAAAGCGAGCATATTAAGTTCCTCATCCTATAAACATTTAGTCATCTTGAATTTTGAATGTGTTTTATGTAAACCAGTTGAGCTGCTCATATCTATCTATAAGATTGTACTTAGCTTTTTGAAGGATCAAATGAGTAATTAAGAATGGTAAACTGGATTTCTTTTATTTGCTTAATTTGTTTATTTGTCATTCTATGACCAAATGTAGCTATTCTTCACTGAAAACAAATAGGAATCTTAAAATGAAAATCAGTCTTGTGTGGCTCAGAAATTATCGCACTTTAAAAAAGGATAATATATTAAATCTATTTCACAATCTAAAATACGCATTTTTGTTAATAATAATGATGAAAAATTATTTTAATCTCTTAATTCCCTCTAATTATTTTTTTCTTTTTACTATGGGTGTACCATCTTACTGTTTGTTTATTGCAATCATATTTGTTTCACACCCAGTGCTGTTAAAAGTAAGAACTAGATACATGATATCATTGCTGTGATTTACAGTCAGTAGAATTCCTAATTGATTTGGTCCTTTATGTTGAACAGTTCGGGCCGTGGTACTTGCCTTGATAATGAGCCTCCCAAGCGTGACTTTCTTTATCCAGCTGTGGCCCCAGGTCAGGTGTATGATGCTGATGAACAGTGTCGCTTCCAGTATGGAGCAACATCCCGCCAATGTAAATATGGGGTAAGAAGTCTTAATCCTTATGCTGAGTGTTCTGCTTAGTCATTTGTATATATTCCTTTATAACATAAATCTATAGTTAGATGCAGTCATGGGTTACAGAGTTCCAATAGCATGTCTGGTGCCATCATACATAAGCAAAGGGTACATTTTAATCCTTATGCTGCATCTTTTGCTTGAGTCATTTGTCTGTACTGTACACCAAAACGTGGGTAACAATGAGCTGGGGAAAGCATTCTTTAATTTTAGGGAAAAAAAGGAGCCCAAAACACTTGATCATGCTCCTTATAAACTGTGCTACAGATTTTTTTGCTGATTTTAGTTAAATGTACTGCAGAATTTTCTTTGATTTCAGTTAAACGAGATCAGGTTCATGTTCTATTAACCTCGAAACATTGAAATCTTTTGTGTTGGCTTTAACTTTGCAATTTAAAGCTACATTTTGAAATTACTTTTGTACTTGTATTGGTTTGTCAGGTCTGGTTTTCCTTTTTTTTTTTTTTTTCCTGGACATTCAGTTTATTGTTTCTCACATTGTACAGATCTCTTTTTGGAAAGATGAATTATGATTATGGTCATGGGAGCAGAGAAACATGAAGCTAGATAGCTGAGTAGTATACTAAATAGCTAAATAATAGCAAAGCTTTGACTGCAAGTACCAGTGTGCAATAACTAAGGTAAATAAATCTACAGTAGAAATAAAAACCTGCACACTTAAGCCATTATGTAATAAATTTGTAAATACTTAAAATCTTGCAGCCCAAAGTGTGTAGTAAAAGGATGCATTCTGTTGCACTTGTCATTAAATAATCATCTGAGACTAAATTAAAACTTGAAAATGTATCTATTGGTTTAAAAGTAAATAGTTTTAATAATAATTAAATTTTTAGATTATTCAAGTAAAACAGTGTAATCATTGAATTTATACTCTATTTACTTCTCTAAAGGCTAGCTACAAAGAAAGTCAATTTCTAATATCCCTGGGGTGATAAATACATTATTATTCTTGGGATGCATCTTTGGCAGATCGCATTGTGCAGAGGATTTAAAAGCTGTATGTAGCTGGCTGACTAGCTCACTGGGTCTTCTCCCAATCCCTCATCAAACCTCTTTTGGCCTTTATTGTTCCTTTTTAAATTCTCACTTCCTGCCACTGTTTTTTAAGGGCCCTGTTTTCTGTCACTACATTGAAGTCATACCTTTTTTTCCCCCCCCCTTACAAATTGTTACCACACGCACTCCTTTATTTTCAGACTAAGGAAATCTGCAGGTATTTAATTCATGATTTATAGCACAGCCTTTGGAGATATACTGCATTTTAAATTAAACTGGAAAGTTAATAATGTGCAAAACCTGGCTTTTCCACATACATGTTATTTTTTTCAAACATTGTTAAACTATATAATCATTGTTGTGATGATCACACTGCACAGTACAGTTTCTTTCTTAAACCAGTTTCTAAACCACAAACAATTGGAAGTAGTGAACATGTGTAGGTGATCTTGGCTTTCTGCCTTCTGCTTTCTTTTTGTTTCAGAATTTTTGTTGGGACTCCCTTATAGTTACAAAAAAAGAGGTCAACACTTCATTGAGGCAGTAGTTGAAAGATGTCTTCATGTGATATTATCAGTCCTCTGAACTGATAGTGTAATTGACTGTTCCATCAGTGTGTCACGAATGTGAGCATAACTTATAAGTGTCTCAGAAATCAAAACCCTATTTTTAATAATAGGATTCAGACTGCATGCATTAATATGACAGATTATTGTAGGAGTCTGGTAATATCCACTCTAAGAAATTATGAATTTAAAATAGCGTCTGCGTTTAAAAATGTTACTCATTGTGGCCATAATGCTCTGAGAATGTAGTCATGATGATTATGATCATACAGATTTTATGTGGTAATTTTGAAAGGGGGGGAAAAAAGGGTCTTTGGAAGGTGGTAGTGCAGATGGAAAATACCCACACAAGAAAGATGTATTGATATATGAAGGGGGTGTTAGAACTCAGTAGTGAAGCTAGATCTAAATACCAGGAAAAGCTAAGTTGAATACTCTGCTCAACTCTTTCATTATCAGAAGGAAAAAGTTCAGTGCTTTGGATATTCCTGTTTGATGTACTATTCATGTGAAGATGCATGACTAGTTCATTGATCTTATTCTAACAAACACATGTGCAACTGTGGTCGGAAAAACATAGAAAAAAATCCTTAATTAATGGTGAACCTAGTTTGTATAATAATGCTTTCTAGCACTTCTTTTAGCACTTTTTATTTGAAGTGACTGGTAAAAAAAGGGGTAGAACAGGCTTTCCAACGTGGGATTTAGTGACCCAGAGGAAATAAATTCTAAACCAAAGGGAAATCTCAGAAAATTACTTGCCTTTTTCTCTTGCTCATGTTTTTGACTGATGTGTGATGGCAAGACATGACAAGAGAAACAATCGGGCTCTCAGCTCAAAGGCCAAAAATTACAGCTCTCCTTTGGGGTTCTGGTGTAGCTGTCAAGACCGTTGGTTTTTTTAGAAGTGACTTGGAAAATCTTCATGTTCTTTATGCTTTGGAATTCTATCATAATGTCTTATTTTAACCTTTAGAAAAGTTACCTCTTTCGACCATCTAGCTTTAATGTAGATCTGCGTTCATTGCCTTTTCTCCCATATTTCCTCATCCATTCCTTCTGTATGTTTATTTCTGCAAAGAATTTTGCACATTCAAGTACCTGAAGCCTTTCTTACTTAGGAACTTGAAGTTAAATAGTTGGGGAGGTGTTGAATGGTTCAGGCATCAGAACTAAAGTACTAAAGGGGCTGAAAGATTCTGCCTTTATGGGAGTGTATTTATTGACAAGTAGCCAAATTGACCTTAAAAGGAGCTCTTTGGTAGTTGTTTTGATATGATTGTTAAGTACTGGACCTCATTAAACTGTTCAGTCTCTTATGGACAGGATTGTTCCAGTAAAAGCATTGTGGCTATGGGTCAGGTTTCCCTGTATTGTTCAGCGCATTAAGTTGGGCAAGAATTCAAAGAGATGCTTTAGCTCTTTGAGCTGAAAAAGTAAAACTACACATTGGCGAATAGCCAGTGAACCTTCTAATGCAACATGTGCATTGTTCTTGATACTAT
>VZTO01005656.1:0-19789 GCA_013400615.1 Syrrhaptes paradoxus | reverse complement strand
TCCAAGTCGTTGATGAATATATTGAACAGCACAGGTCCCAATACTGAACCCTGGGGGACTCCACTAGATACAGGCCTCCAACTAGACTCCACCCCATTCACTACAACTCTCTGGCTTCTTTTCTCCAGCCAGTTCACAATCCATCTCACCACCCGATCATCCAGATCGCACTTCCTCAGCTTATCTGCAAGGATACTGTGGGAGACGGTTCTTTATATTAAGCTCAAACAGTCCTCAGGCTTCTCTATAAGAGCACAGTAAAGGTAAGTTTACAGTTGTTGGGAAGTTTTTCTACAAAGGAGATATTTTTACAGTTGATTTAACTATACTATGGTTTTCTCTTTTTTTTTTCTTTTTTAAACAGTCATCTTCACATATCTATCATATATCACATCTATATATCTTCACGCATAATTCAAAAAAGCTAAATCCCACACACGCACACACATACTTGATACATCAAGGTCAGGACGATCTAAACCACTTCGCCTCTTTTGGCTCTGCGTCAACAGAATTCAGCTACTGACTTCTAAATCCAAATTCAGTCTGCATGTAGTATAACAATATATAGCACCTTTAAGATTATATAAGGATCACAAGATGGCTTTGGCATTTTTAGGAAGAAACATTGCAGCACTGAGGGTTTAGATACCATAAAAGAGAATTTTTTAAGGAGCTGTACAGTATTTTAGATCAAGAGCTGGAAGACAGCATGCGAACTCTTACTCATTTACCCAATACAGGGACATTTCACAAAAACAGCTGTGTGCTAGCACATTTTAAAGCACATCAAGCACATGTTTGTTCTTAACTGGAATTAATGTGTTAGATTCAATAAAAATGTCACTAAGTGAACTTCTGGTTGTTCATTATCTGCCAGCCGGCTAACTTTTGAGGCTCAAATTTTTCCAGCCATAGAAAGAAGGTGCACCACCAGTCAAGAGCTTCTTATGCACTGCACATTAATCAAATCTACTTTATTTAATAAAAATTAATCAAGACTCCTTGAACATCAGCATTTCCAATATCTGTGGGACCTCCAGTGAGGTCACTGGCCACATCCATGCAGCAAGTACTGGGACAGTAAGACCTACTGTCATCCCTTGTTAGAGAGATGGCAGCTGTCACAATTCCTCCCCTTGTGTAACTTAAATTTAGTAAGGCACTGACATGTTCTGCACCACACTCAGCAGGAGAAACAAAGGTAACGGCACTTTGCAATCACTCCTGTTTTGTCTGAATGCGGCTGCAGCAGCAGCACATAAAGCAGAAAACCTGCCATAACATATTTCTCTTCTGGAGAGTGAAAAAAATGTGTGTAATTGCAATGGAGACCTGAACTTCACCTTTTGCTATTGTTAGAACGAGGAGAGAAACAAAATGCTTTGTGATGGATCAAGTTCAGGCACAAAACATCGAAAGGGAATCTGCCATAAGGGGGGGAAGGAGGCCAGTTGTGTTGGGTTTTTTAAGTTCACT
Organism: Syrrhaptes paradoxus; assembly: GCA_013400615.1. NCBI lineage: Eukaryota > Metazoa > Chordata > Aves > Pterocliformes > Pteroclidae > Syrrhaptes > Syrrhaptes paradoxus. The sequence goes on along the minus strand of VZTO01005656.1, from coordinate 18,310 downwards.
GCACACAGGCATCATCCTTGACCTGACTTTTAGAGAAAAGCACTGCCATTCTAGATGCTCAAGAACATTAAGTCTTGCAAAAACAAGAAAAAAAAAAGACCCAAATGACAAATAACACAATCCCTTCCCCAGAGTAAAAAGAAAAAAATCCTTCTTTTTAGGGTCCTCTTCAAATATTTTCTCAATGTCTGCTTCAACGCCAGCGACTTCAGCATCAGGAACAAAAGCTTATGTTTCAAAAAATAACAGCAATAGTCAATAAAGCAACAATGGTCCAAAAATATTAATTACCATTGCACAGATACATCTGCAGCTGTATGCAAATACTGCAACCCAAGTTCTGTAAGATACAGTATACTTACCTTGGGTCTGAAGTTGGTCGTTGGTCCTACATATTCATGCTGGGCTTTCACAGTTCCCCAAGGATGGTGTATTTTGAAACATTCATTGCAATAGCTTGCACTGCAGTCCATGCAGCTCTTAGTGGACTCTTGAGGTGGAGGTTTGCAGAAATCACACATTATAGCAATGGCTGCCCTGGCTGCCTGTCTGTATCGTTCCACAATGGTTTCCAAAGTAAAGTTGCGAAATAAGCCATTGATGCCACGTTCTCCAAGATCAATATCCCGCTGGCAACCCGGACAAGGAAATAGACTCGATCTCGGGGTCAGTGAATTGCGTTTTCTGCCTGTGTAGACACCAAATCCTGATTTAGGAGGAGCATAAACAGAAGAAGTTTAGATTTTAAAGGGAGAAGCGCAGGACTTTATGAACCAACTCCAAACTATTGCAGCACATCGTGCAAACCAGTACAATACCTATTCAGATGCAGTCTGCCAAGCCAAAGAGAATACATTCGCTGTGACAAGGTAGTGTAATGTCTGAGTCCAGAGGACATTACAAACTACTACTCTAAAACTTGATTCTATGTTAGGATTAATTTCGCTGTTCCAATCCTATCTTCTTCATCTAGATTTGGATGAACTCAAGCTGCAGCCTTTTGAAACACTAAACACAAAGCCTTCTGGAAGCCAGTTCATTTTAGGCTCACTGGCTGGCCACAAAAAGAGCAACAGCTTAGTAACATATTGAAGTGAAAGATGCTTATTCCTAGATTCAGACTAGTTATTCCCAGACAAATATAACAAACTTCGAGCTCCCCAAAGTTTGCTTCGGCTGAGTCAAACTTATCCGGCTCATCCAAAGAGGCATCATGAAAAAATAAAGAGGGAAACAAGAGAATTAGATACTACCAGTATGAAATCTCAGCCAAATCATTTAGTCAAAATATGCAGAGGCTGACTTGGCCCTTGCTGAATGGCCTTGATAAAAAAAGGCTGCTAAGTAAGTCCCGCACACCAAAGGGGATGCTGAGATGGTTATGACTGAGAGATTCCTCTACCCTGAACTGGGAAACCACAGATGTACATGCTTACACAGGGTGCATCTATTTCTTTTCATTTCAAAAGGGGACAGCAGAGAAGCTGTACTCCTACCACACAGCTACACACATTTTTCCCCTCATCTCCAAAATACAGTGACCAAAGGCTCAAGTAAAGCCACAAGCCTAAGGAGCCTTTGGATCTTGTTCAAGGGGATGGCTCACACAGACCTAAAAGCTATTTACAGGATAATGTTCTTGAGGCTATCAAGCATAAAGTGCACCCCCATGCCTCACTCATGTACCCACAGGGCGCAACTATCAAAAAAGAGTCCTTCAGACATTTCTGAAGCAGGCTAAGCCAGTGTTTAGGCTTAACATGTATCCTCTCATCTTCCCCTTACAAAGAAACAAAAACCATCCTCTGTAACTGGAGGATGGTTTTAAAATCCCTTTGAGAGGACTGCATGTTATTATAACTAACAAATTTGTAAATGGAGGTATGACTTAAAGTTGAATTCTTGGTATTGAAATTGGTTCCTCTTCAGAAAGGAAAATCTGTTCTCATATGTATTTAGTATCTTCCTATCAGAAATGTCGATGCTTCATTTCTTTTTGAAATGTCCTTTGATGCTATCCAAAAGACATTTGCCTTGTGCCACTCTCCTGGGGCTGCTTCACCCAACTATCCAAAACCCTCATTCCTACCATGCCCAGTCCAGTCTTTAGAAAACAATAAACCAACACTCCCATAAGGAACTAGTTCCTTTACAAATCTTTGAAATGTGCTCCATGGTAGTTATGTGTGACCATCAGCTAGGAAGACACAACCAGTGCATGAATAAGTGTGCACAAGCTGGCAGTCTCAAACTCAGCTGGTCTCATGTCTTTCTGTAGGTTCTGGGCAGAACCTACAGACTGCATTCACAGAACAGTTTGGGTAACACAAGGCACCTGTATACAACTCTCTGACTACAGGAAACAGATTTTTTTTTCTTATTTCAGTTCTTCTTAGTACTTACTTGAAGTGAATTAACTACCCAAACTGCACATCCTGCAGTACCTGTAACTTGGCATACACAGCAACACACACATGCAATGCACAGCAACAGCAGAGAAAGGTAAACTGTATTTCCAATGTATGCTCCAAGCTAGCACTGCACACAGGAACACAAAAAGATCTTCAACACAGACTTCTACAATGGCCTAAACAAAAAGATGATTTAACATGCAGTGCCATGCAGTCAACAGCTACAGAAACAGATCTGAAGTACTTACATTTGCTAAGACTAAGAAAATAATTATACAGTGTCATATGTACAGGGACTGCCTACAAGCAGTATGCTACAGCAGAGAGTAAGCAATGACAAAGCCAGGTAACAAGAAAAAAAAGACATAGTGCAGTGGTCAAGTTTAAAAATATAATCTGAAATTCATATCTGGTAGCATGCTTTTCTGGTCTGGCCCAAGTGGCTCAAATGTGGAAAGGGTGTTTGTTCAACTCAAAGGCGAGTTCAGCTGCATCCCAATGGAGGCCTTTCATTCTGTCCGTGCTGGACCAAAACGAGACCGTCATCATGAGACATGCTCTGCGAAGACTGGTGACACTCTGCTTATGGGAAGCAATCCAGTATCAAGGAAGTCCTGTGCACCTTCAGATGTCTCATCTCTTTTCACTGACAGCACTCTAAGAGCCTCGGGTTGGATTTTTTCTCCAGTTTAAACCCTGGAAGTCCACTTGCTAAGCTTCTTGGCATGCTCTGCCATTTCAATGCTTAAAGTATGGAAATATTCTCTTTTTGTCTAGCTAGTGTTAAAATATTCACATGCAGTAAGAATTAGTCTGCTTTCTGCATATAGGATTTCTACACTTGCATTTTAAAAAGAAAGCACTGATAAATTTTGAAGTGATAAATTACTTCAAAAACTAACCTTCCTATGTGCTTTGTGTCCCATTTGCTAAAACTGAATTCTGCTTATATTAAAAAAATAATAAAAAAAAAAACAAACTACCAAACCACAATAAAACAGAGCAGTGAAACCGATGGATTTTGTAGTCATATTAGATGTGCGGCTCAGAGAAACATAGGTCCTCCCAATATTCTCTCTTACATTTTGCCAATCCAGTCTACAACAAACAAGTATGTATACTGTGAAATATTACGCTGTGGTTTCTAAACAGACTGCTCCACTTGCAATGAATAGCTCAATCAGTAACTAAAAAATTAGCACGACATACGTTCATGCTCAGACTATAAACTCACAAATTCAGGACAGATTGCCAAGACTGAAGTCAAAGGGCAATGTGATGTCTTTAAAGACAATGTTTAAATGTCCTCTTTCCAAGGAGAGGTATCAATACTTGCAATGTTGAAAAACCCAACTGCAGCTGATGGTTTGCAAAGGGATAAGACATCTAAAAGATGAAATTGTATTTTCCAAGTAAACAGTATCACCAGAATTCTATGGTCATGGAAGACATGGATGTTACATGTGCGACAGTTTAAAAAACCCAAAGATTTTAAAAGTCAACTGGATTCCTAGAAAAGTTTTTAAAAATACATAAATGCATATTGCCCCCCCCCCAACTCTATTAGTGCTTTTCGATGGATTTTTAGTAAGAAAGAAAATTTTTTAAAATGTGAGAGAAGTCAGTAGCTGCAAAATGTCATTTTCAGATACTTTAATCTTCCCCAAATCAAGGCTGCTTTCTGCAAAAAGAATAGATAAGGACAGCTTTCCAAGAGCTCTGACAGTGTCATACCGTATTTTTGGTTTACGACACTTTCAGTTTTTAACTGACGCAATCTAAACTTCCCCTTACGATTAGCTGCTTTGTCCTCTGCTGTGTAAAATTTGAATTTGTATTTAGCTCAGTTCATGTCTTTCTTGAAGGACACAATATTTCTATGTATTGTTCATGTGCCTGCCAATATTATGGCAACATGGAGCTTTGGGGTTTCTTTTCTATTTTTGACAGAGCAGCACAGAAAAAAAGGAAAGAAAAAAAAATTATGTTAATAAGCCCACAGTGGCTGAGATGCTCAGACTAGGTCAATTTTGGAAATTCAACATACTTAAAACAAAGAGACACTGGCTATCCTTCAGCTTGACTGCCACTAAGCACACCAAACAAGACAAGTTCAAATATTCAAAATACTTAGTCTTCCTCATATATTCATGTGCCATGCTAAATTGCCAGATCCAGACCTACCTACTCAAATTAAAATGGTGTAAATGTCAATCTGCTGCTTTATCAAATTAAGCAGCCTCAGATACAATGAAGAACTGGTATTCCCTTCCATTTAAAAGCGATGGCCAACCATAACCTCCCAATGTTACGAAGATCAATCTAATAATTACACTTCAGTTCCAGTAAGACAGCAGCTTTACTGAAACTTGAGCATGTAAACTCTTGAAAATTAAAAAGCGTGGAGCAGAGGGGAGACTGTTGCATTTTTGTTCTAAAGGGAAGAGAGAAGGTGCGTTTTTACACCCATCAATGTATGTTCAGTCATGCACACACACAAGAAGAAAAAATTATAATCCAATCCTTAACGGAATTCCAGTCCAGTTGACCTTTAAGTCAGTGTTAAACAGAATGAAAAGCTTTCCTTATATAAGTCCTTTGCTGCACCTTTGCTCACTGCAAAAGCCATTTTGTGGACTTGACCACTGACAAAAAAGCTATATGCTAACCAACAATATTTAACTCGAGATCTAAATGCTAGACTATCTCTAGCCAATACAAGAAGTAAAGCATTTCTACCTCTCCACCCAAAAGACCTCCTCTGTGAGGCTGCAAACAATGAACAGAAAGCTGTTTAGAATGCAAAAAATTAGATATACCATTGGTTTACAATGGTACAAATGAAAAGCATCAACTGTTTTCTCTCCTGTGGCTGTTAAACTCCTGCAGGGCTGAAAGACAAGAATGTTTAATTTCCTAGCACATGGAACGACTGTAGAATTCAAGCAGAAGAGGGGAGAAAGAAGAGATTTAGCGGGGGGGCAAAGGGAGAGATATTTCAAACATTCAGTTTCTGCATCATCCATCAGTGCTGCGCAAGTGTCAACATAACCACATTACATGCTTTACTCTAATTACACCAACATTGTAATTACACTGGCATTACAGAAAATGGATTAGCAATAAGAAATATCGTTTATTTTCACTTTAGATGCAATAATTTTTTATAATAAAAAATATTTTATATACAACAGTGGATTTTTTTAAACCAACACATTAGATTTTAAAGGGGCACATACACTGTTTCAATTGAAAAATAGAGAGTTCCCACTTTTTCACATTAAGATAAATTGTATTTGCAAATGCAAGCTTTGTGTGCACAACAAATACAGAACATGGACTGGTTCCTTCTGGCATCTCCAGAATTTAAATACCAAAATAATTTCTAAATAGATGATATTCCTCATGGAGATAGCGGAGATTCCTTAAGTGAAGAAAAAAAAAAAAAAAGTGTATTTGATCTGGCTGAGATGGAGTTAGTGTCCCCCCAGCAGCACTCACAGCACTGAGTGTTGCACTGGCAGCCAGCAGGGTGCTTGTAAACACATCCTGCGAGGGGGCGGAGCTGGGACAGCTGACCCAGATTGGCTGTTCCATGCCATGTGACATCAGCTCAGCCATAAAAGCCAAGGGAAAGCAGGAGGAGGGGGGCATTTGTTACTGTGTTTGTCTCCAGGAGCAGCTGCTACACGTACTGAAGCTCTGCTTTCCTGGGAAGTGGCTGGATATTTTTTACTGAGGGGAAGTAGAGAATAACATCTTTGCTTACCTTTTGTTTCTGTGCATGGCCTTGGCCTTTGCTTTAATTAAACTGCTTTTATCTTGACCCACGAGTTTTTCATCTTATTCTCCCCCTTTATTTTGCTGAAGGGGGAGTGAGAGAGGGGCCTGGTGGGCACCTGGCATCCAGCCAACGTTAAGCCACCACAAAAAGAAAAAGAAAAAAAACCCACAGCAGAAGGAAGGTGTCTTATACATTTTCAAATACAACAATAAAGTCTTAACAGTGACATGACCTGCACAAGGCTACCAGGAATCCTTGTGGTTTTTTGTTATATAGCTGAGGCCCTGCCTTGGATGTTTTCATGTATGTTTTCTTACTTTTATTACTAGTTCCCCTGAGGATTACAAAATGAATCAGGCACAGTAGGGGTGCTTCAGATTCAAGATGAGAATTGTACAAATAGAAGTTGCAAGCTGGTTGAACATTACTAGTACCAAATGTCTGAGAGCAAATCTCACCTATCACAGAGCAATGGAACTGTAATACCTCTAATATTAGAAGCAAAGACAGTATAACTTGAATGTCCAAATGTATTCTTTAAAACTCCCATTTCCTTATGTTTTACATTTTGCAAATTTAAACTGAGATGATCATTTTCCTGTGATGTGCATCTGCCCAATGCTCGTTGAGGGGAAGGGAGGAAGCCCATTATTTCCAAGTCTCTAAGCTATCTTGCTTGCTACTCATAAAACAGGTATATAGTCTTTCAGGAAGCATTCATCTCCTCTACTAGCAGGTCAGATAAGGAGGTAACACACATAACTTCCCAGGAGTTTGCTGGGATGGTGGCAGTCTACTGTGAATTTAAAGATTAAAATTCCTGCAACAACTTCTGTGCATATATCTCAGGCAGGCAGGAGTAGCAAGAATGGGTCTTTCTTGCCCCGTCATTATAGGCATAAAGAGGCAGTAATGCTAAACTCTGTGAGAAGGGGAGCCAACAATGGCAGCATCGTGAACTGAACTCTGATAATCTAGTCATAATTAAATGTCAGGTTCCCCAGGGAGCTCTGCTTCCTCCATGTTCAGAGCAGACTGTGCCACAGCACCGCATGCCAGCCGTGTCATGCACCATCCCCATTCCTGCCACCCGGCAGAGGGCAGCTTTTGATGGGAGATGGACTACCTCCTTGCTTATGCTGCTGAAGGTGGGGGGGGGCTGCACCCCACGCCTAGCCTGTCTGTTACTCCCACACTTGGCAAGCCATCGTTTTCACAGGGAGGTCGGAGGCCCACGGTGCATCCACCACACCCAGGCACCCAGCCAGATGCTCCGACATCCACGTTGTAAAAACATAAAGTGGACAGCTGCAGCAGAAAACAGAGACCCCTTTGGTCCACACACACAATGCCATGACAGGACATTATGCTTACTGAGGAAAAAAGGGACTACACTTGGATTGGGAAGAAGGCTTTCACCAGTGGGCTCTCTTCATTCAAACTTCAGGTAACACTGCAGTTAGAGAGGGCTTAGAAAGCAGATGAAGTGTATGTACGCAGAGCTAAACAGTGACTGTGGCGCTGTGCGCCCCATATCCATAAAATGGGACTGTAATGAAGATAACTAGCCACTTGGTTTGGGGATTCCCTCAAATCACGTCAGCATCAACTAGTGAAGCCACAGCAAACACAGCATTCGCTTATCAAACTGATTTGAAAGAGCATTAGTACCAACAACTCAGGAGTTGTTTAAAAGAAGTGGGTGAAATGAAACATTCGAACTTTGAAAACTGGGGAGGATGAATGTTAGTAACATATGAAATGCAAAAGACAGCTTCAGCGTTTGTCTTGTGGGCAACTTTTCCAGAGCATTGCAGACTGTGCTTTTAAAGTAGATAATTATGTCAGAAGGAAGCCGAAAAGCCAAGACAAGATTTATTTCAAGAAGTATAACATGCACAAAGTGCAACATCCACAAAAGTACTTTTGATACATCTGTGTAAGTGTAGATCAACTCAACCATGGATTACACAGACAGCTGTAAGAATCTTTCTACTGCGATATCACAAAGAGCATGAGGAGTCCTACAGATAGATGCTTCTTAAAGCTTCAAGCAGACCACACTGTAAGAGGCTGTTAGTGCAGTCTTCTTACAGTCATCTGTCCTCCAATTCTGCAACAGTGCAATGATCATCATCTATGGGAAATTATTTATTGCAAGCATAACGAAATGGGTAGGACAAAGCTATCACTTGCAAAGTCTGCAGAGACTCAGAAGGAAGTCAGAACTACTGAATTTAGGCTGGCCAGAACCTGAGAGAACCATCTCAACAGTACTACTGACAGGCAATAAAATCTACACCTCGACACTATAGAACATGATGCTATTGCGTCTCAATGTAACTGAAACACAGGAATAAACAAACACAATGGCTGCCAAGAGTTACACGATGACATAAAGACAAATAATATATGAAGTGCATTGTCCTTTAAAAATATTCCCATTGTTCTTGCCATAGAATGAACAAGACTTGCACTATCCCCAAGTCATCTCTTTAACTGTATCAGGAGTACTGGGAAGACATTTTACTAATGCAGATACCATTCAAGTTCAAGATAGTCTAATACATAAAATTAAGAAAATGCATAAAAAATCTGATACATACCAGATCTACTAAGCCTGTCAATTCTGTCCAGACTAGAAGAGGAGATTTTAATTCGAGGGCTACTCTGATTAGAAGATTCGGAGCCTCCATCAGCAAAAGAGTCTTCAAATGCAAAGAGTATCTCTTTCACACATTTGTGACAGACATTGTGCTGGCAAGGAAGTATCAGTGGATGGGTAAATAGTTCCTTGCATGCTGGGCAGATGAGCTCTCTTTCGATACCCTTAATGGCAACCTTCATAACAGAAAGAGGGAAAAACAAGTGTAAGTGCACAAGACATGAGCCAGCAAGACTTACTGCACATCTGTATGTCTGTGTATCACCAAACCCCAGCTCTGTAGAATAATTGTTGCACACAGTTTCACCTGGTTTGAGGCACTCTTCTGGTTAACACTGCAAACAAATCTCAATTAACATTTATGAAAGCACCGACATTTATTTCAACTGAAATGAACGCTGCCACTCGGCAAACTCGGTTCATCTTTAGGTCATGTCTGCATTGCAGGGGAGGAAAGGAGAAGAGGGGAGTAGTCTTAACTCAAAGACCTAGTGAAATTAAAGCAACTATAGTTCTTAACAATAGAAATCCATACGTTTAACTCGACTTGCTTGCTCTCTTTTCAAGAAGGGGGGGGGGGGAAGGGGGGCGAAGAGTGGGAGAACAGAAATGAGCTGTCAGACTGGTTAAACAACAGGCTTTCCTGCCGTGTAATTCACATTTAAGAACTAAAACTGCCTTGACTTCATCAGGCTAACAGTTTGAGTCAGGAACATTATTGATTTATTTATTTATTTACAGCACAAAGAGTAGCCCGTGGACCTACGCAGCTTTTCAGTAATTTAATGACCCCACAGCCATCTGGCACTGCGCTCCGGGGCCGGCGGATCTGCCGGGAAAGCCGACGGCAATAGAAACCCCCTCGAAGAATCAAGTGGCGAGCGCCGACACCGGCTGCCCGGCGCCCACTCATCCCCGCCCGGGCTTCACCGTTCCGCCCGCCGCGGGGTCAGACCCATTTTAGCCCAGTGGCCCCGGGAGAGCGTCTCCTGCGCGCACCGCGCCCCGTCGGAAGCTCCCCGAGCGAGCCCTGCCGCTGCCTCGGCACCACGCTCCCAGGCGGGCAGGGACGCGGCTACCGGCGGGCACCGGGGGCGGGCAGACACCCCCTGAGCCACCCGCCCTCTCCCACCCCAACACGAGGCGCAACAGCAAACGACGACAAACCCCCCGACCCGGCGGCCGCATCCCCCGGCTCCCCGCCGCGCTCACCGGGCTCTCCTGCCTGTCACCGTCCATCCCCGCGCCTCCTCCGCCCGCAGGATCCATCGCAGAAGCCGCCAGCCCGGCGGGATTCCGTCTGACCAGGCGGAAGGCAGCCCGCCGCGGAGGGCAGGGGCGGGGCAGCGCTGCCAGCCGGGCGGACCAACGGCGGCGCCCGGTGCACAATGGCGAGCAGCCGCGGCGCGGGCTACCAGCCTCGCGGCGCGCGTTNCCATATCTGCGGCGGCCCCGCCCCCCGGCCGCCCCAAGGAGCGGGGCCTGTCCGAGGGGGGGGGCTTGCCTGAGGGGCGGGGCCGTGCCCGGCGGCGGCAGCCCGCGCCCCGCCTCCGCCCCCGGGGAACACTGGCGCCTGTTCCTTCATTTATTTAATTTATTTCATTTATTTTTTTCGCCAGGCGGCACCGGGCATGTTGTCCATCCCTGCGACGGGGGATATTGAGTACTTTCCCCTCAAACCCCTGCCGTTCATAACCTACCCTGGTAACGGAGACGTCACACAGGTGTGTGTCTGTCCCGGGGAGGGTGACGTCACGACACGCCGGGCATGGGAAGGCGAGCGGCACCGGGGCGTCTGGAGGGTGGGTACGTGGCAGCTGGGAGGAAAGGGCGGCGGGGAAGCGGTGGTGCTTGTCTGCGTCCCCTGCCCCTCCCTCCCGCCCCGCACACAGAGCGTCCCCCCTGGAAAAGGGGCAGCAAAGGCCCACCTCACCAACAGCCCGGACAAACAAAAGGACTTTCAAATCTCCAGCTTCCTCAGGAGCTGGGAAGGGTGCGGACGCAAGCGCTGCAGACGCAGTCCTGTCGGGGTTAAGGGAGCATTAGGCTAAGCGTAGGAAACAGGAGAGGGAAAGCGAACAGTGTCTTTACCTCACTCAACGAGAGGAGGCTTGGTTAATTAAAGCAGGTGGAGCCTGGACTATGGGAATGATGAAATGCTATCAGTTTGACAAATCCACTTGCCTAGTTAAAAGACAAACATTAGGATAAAAAGTGCTTTTTTCTGCCGAGAACTACCCTTAATACGAGTCAGTAAAACAAACACACCTGAAATGTCTTATTTTGGTCATCATTTACATCTGTGCTTCAGTGGCACTTACAGGAAGTGTGAATGGAAAATTACACTGAAGACAGAGGTGATGTTTTTGCATGCCTGGTATTACAAAGAAGAACTTTACAGAGGACACCTGTAAAGATGTAATTTCATATTTACTTTAAAAACCACCCTCACAGAGTACTGTATTTCAAATTATTGCAATAATGCCAGTAATACACAGTATATATAGCCAAACAGAAACATGTCACTTAACCAAGCTGGGGGGAGAATGGGTTGGTAAGGATGTGAGTTGTCAGCCTTCCAACTATGCTTTGAGTAATGATTTGCAAGCTTCTGAATAACTATATTATCCCTTAAACAACTCTACTATCCCCTTGATATTACAGGCAGGCTTTAAAGGATGTAGCTCTTCATAAGCTGTTGTCTACATTAGCACGCTACCTATTGCTGAGACTGGGTGTGGTTTATATGGGGCCAAATGAACTATCAGCCACAGACAAGAACAAAGTCCCTTTGGCTCTTCTGCCATCTTTGAAGAAATTTTGCCTTTGGCACCACAGCAAGGCAAACTGTTCTGCACTTAGTGCTATATGTGTAGGTGCCTGCAGAGGCGGATTTTGCTAACGTGGACAAACCTGGAGCATGCATTTTTCTCCTGTCCCCCCCAGCCTTCAGATGCACCACAGTGCCAGCTATGGTTATGGCCAGGACTTGAGAGTGACTCTCTGTTCAATCCCTTAATAGATCATTAAAGTATTAGCTTGTTTGTGTACCTATTTGCTCTGGCTTCAGGGTACTTTAGAGCAGGATTTTAATTACCCTCTCCTCCTCAGCCACAGTAAGATGTTACATGGATGTAAAGGTCCTCAAAGGCCTCTAAAGGGTAAAACTCACTCTTCTGCACTCACACCTTTTTACTATCCTTTTGATCCATCCTCAGCCTAGGAGGACTCTATCTGCAGTGACAAAAATCCACATTAGCTTTAAGGTACTGGGAGTGAAAAAAACCCAACAGTTAGGAATGTACGGTGGTACATTAAAAAGGTAAGAGCACAAAGCACATTTGCAAGAGATTCCTGTAGTTGGCCTCTGCAGAAGGGGTTAATATGACCAGCATGGCCACAGAAGTCAGACTTACCCTTCTGCTTTGATCCCAGCCATCCCAGACAGTTCATCAATTGGACACCCATTCTGCTAACAAGGGACTCTTTTTACATCAAGTAATACCTGAAAGTGTCAAGAGAGTTTAACACATCCTTCATAATTCAATCCTGCCCCCTCAGCAGGCAGGGTCTGCCAGGGCGTTGCTGGCATGCCTGGCATTCCTAAGACAGCAGCACAAGACAGAAACTGGAGGGGGGCAGGAGAGGATTTGTCATTTTCCCTCATAGGTCAGGATTGATGTGCTTGTTAATTTAATCAGCAGTACCCAGCAGTCTCCCAAGTGCTCATTTGCATTAACTATCTGTAGAGTTCAAAGAGGAATGCTGCACTGGGTCTCAACAAGCCACGAAAACCCTACACTTGGTTTACAGAGCAATTGGGGTCCTACTGCATGAAGAAACACAGCCCTACCCCACAGCACTCAGGACAGTCTGGCAACAGCTCCCCTGCCTTCAGTAGTCAGGTCCTCAGACCAAAGCTTCTCAAGACTTTTTTTTTTCAAGTCACATCTGCAGCCATGGCTCAATCCTGAGCCCATTGCCAGCTGCTCTGCAGTCCTCTGATGGAACTGCTGCTACCTGCCTTGCACTACGCTGGCATCAGAGCAGAGCCAATGAGCAGATTCGCAGGATGAAGAGTGAGATTTGTTCCTGTGCTAATGTGACTGTCCTGGGGACTGAGTAACCAGAGAGATACTTTTCTCCCTTTTCAATGGAAGTATTTTCTGCCAGGATGGATGCAGTGGGCTTTTAGCCTGCACCTTGCTCTCTGTAAATTGTCAGTGGTACAATTTGCTTCTCTGCTTAGCCCAGAAAAGTTGAACCTTTAAGATCACTCTTTTCCCCAGGATTTTCTCAGTGATACAGGCTGAAAGATACATCGTTTGCTCAGGAGTAAGGCAGGAATTTATGCTGCCTGAGAGAAATATGCCTGTTTTGGCTCAGGAATACAAGCTCATCTTTGTCTTCTTAATGGGTACCCTTCAATTGCATCATCCTGAACAGCCAGCAAGGCCTATAGACCTTGCGTGTTTCAAAATGAAAACAACAATGACTTGAGGATTTCTTGTAGTAAAACAAAAATATCAAGCCCTAATCCTTTGATTCCATTTGTTTATGAGCTCTGCAGATATGTGCTACAGGCCCACAGCCCTCACAGTTGTATGGGTTTCCTAACAGATCCCATAACATGGTCAGATGGACCCAAGAAATCTGAACAGTCACACAAGCCAGTGCTGTGCACAGAGCACTGGGCAAACAACGCTTATCGAACTGCCAGAATAACAGGATTGCAATCAGCTCTGGGTAGGATTTGTAGCGAGCACATCTCAAAGTGTGATCAATGGGCTCAGTGTATCTTTACTTTTTCACTTACCACTGTGCGTACAGTTCTCTGCTTCACAGCTGGACACCTGGAAAGCAACAGTTGCAGGGGATCCAAAGAGCAGCTATAAGAACAGTCCACAGAGAGGACTGCTGGTTCTCTCCACGCATTGTAACCATTTGCCAAGCAAATGAAGGAATTACAATGAAAAACTTCCCAAAAATATATGAAATTCAACCCAAACCACACTCCAGCTCTGAACTAGGGGAGAATCGTACTGGTAAACAAATTATTCCTGTTTAGCAGAAATTAAATGCAATGGTTATTTTCAAAAGGATCTGGAATACGAAAAGTTTACATTAAAAAAAAAAAGTTACAGGATGCTCAGCCAAAATACTCAGTTTCTGACACCATAAAGATAGGGCATGAAAAATATGAACAAAACACATGCAGCACATGGAAAATTGTTATTCTGTCCTGCTGCCTTCTCTCCTTTGCTTCTGATTGTAGCTACCCCCATCACCGAGGGCCAAGCTAGCAGCTTGCCCTTGCCCCGTCACACCCCATGCTCTTGTAGGCACCTGAGAGATCTCAACACTGGAGCAATGAGGTTGTGGCTATGCGGTGGAAACACACCTTTGTCACACAGACTGACCAACCCATCTAATTAACTCAGATTAAAAACTGTGAAGACAGGCAAATTGGATTTCAACTCCTCTTAGACGCTAGATTTCCAACACAGACTCCTGTGCAGTATCTAACTTAAGCTGTTACCTGAAATTGAACTCTAATAAGTTATCTCTGTGTGTTCTTTTAAAGCAAGTCACCTTTTTGCACAAATACCCCTCACAATATAGACATAATCCGGCACACTACTGGATACTCTGTGAACTGAAAAAAAAAGTCTGTTAAAGGGCTATTCTTGTCATAGGGACCCAAACCCCAAACAAGGGCTTTCCTACACATAACCACGAAATGTGTAAAGCCTTATCTTCTGAAAGATGAGGAGCAGCACTTCAGCTGAGCCAGGCAGCCCAGAGCAACCCGACAGCCCCCACAGCTGCTAATAAACTTTGCTATGTTTCCTCTCTCCAGTTCCTCATGTGAGTTGGTTTTTGTACCCCTGTGTAGCTCTCTCCCTTTACTTTGACCCAGAGAAAAGCTGAAATGCCACCACAAGATAATTTTACATCAGCCACTATGCGAAACCGTGCAGGAGGGAGGGAAAGAAATCAGTGTCACCCACAGAGTCCAAGTGGAGAGCATGCAGAATTTCAATTGCTCTTAAAATTAATTCTATAAATTACTCATATTTGCATCACATAGGGTTTGGTTTTGGTGTTAGTAGTATCTATTTCTCTACATGCTTTTTCTGGAAAAATGTTTTTAAAGCTGCTCCTTATGAATCACGAACTCATTTTCTGCAAACCATGCCAAGGGTAGGAATAGATGGTAAAACGAAGCAAAATGAGTGAGGGGAAAAACAGAAAGGACTAGGGATTTTATTTTAAAAATTCTATATGCTAGGGTCCTTATTTCAACAAAATCAGCAGCTAGTGCACAAGGACAGCGTTGATGTTGCTAGACTCTCTCTGAAACTCATGCTGGTTTATATCAGTTTATGGATTTTATTCCACTTACAGGAAAATGCTCATAAACAGTTCTACAAAATGGATGACAAGTATTGGCATTAGTTGTTCCACCAGAATGAAATATTTCTTTATAGAATTTTCTAAAAATTCTTTGAATTTAATACTACAAGAGAAACGGATGCATTACAATTAAGAAAACATGCATGCATGCAAGTAAAACAATTTTGAACGAAGTGAGGGCAAATAATTGTAGGGATATTCATATGTTTGCCTGCTCCAAAAGGCAACTTACAGACAGTGAAAAAGAGAGAGGGGAAAAAAAGAAGCCTGAAACCATTTCTGGAATATTATGTCATTCTGAGACAGTTAAGTGTCCGTCCTTGCTGTGATTTTAACTGGGATTTCAGAGTGCCGAATGAAGGTCATACAATCTCCTTCTGCCTCAGTGCCCCTGCTATGAAACATATTTAATTGTTAGTCTATCTCACAGGGATATTTTGGAGTGCTCAGATGCTGCTGTGATATTTGTGACAGGTTCTTCAGAGGCCCAGCATAACTCACAGAGTACTGTAGTGAGCCTAAACAGATGTTATGGATATATGGATTACACAAGGACTGTCTTATTGGGGCTAAAAGTGTAACGTGCATCTTTCTGTCCCAGGTACAATGTGCAAGTTGTATGTGTGAAACAGAGTCGCTGCAGAATAATTAGTACAAATCATTAAAAAAATAACAGTTTTTGAAGTGACATTCCTGCAGGGAAAACCGATATATAACGATTTGTCCTGGCTGAGAGGCCTGACAGAGACCGCGAACAAAGTGGGAAAAACAGCGCGAGTGCTAAGAGAGGTCACCTGCCCAGGGTCTGCTGGCTGATGTATTGTGCCTGTTAGGACCCTTCCCAGAGGAGAGGTGAGTGTGCCAGTGTAAGATATTGTTACTACTTAATGCTTTTCTAATATTTCTTTGTTCAGTGAGAGCCAGTGCTTAGCAGTTAATTCAGAGCATGTTAATGCTCTCCAGCTTTGTTGCAGAAGCTTTATTGATGTGGGAGAACAGGAAAGAGAAAACTGGAGTGTGGGGCCTCTAAGCAGTAATACCCTGCCCCTAAGCAAATACAGTTTACCATGCAGAAGAGTCCTTTTGCTGGCATGATTTATGTCACCTGAAAGGAAGCTTAATTAACTCAGCAGAATACCTCCAAGCTCCTGGATAACATCAATAAATTACAGAAGGGCTGTAATCTAAATCCCCTGTCCAGAGATAAAGATATGCAGAAGGAAAATGTGGAGAGCTAGAGGTCTCAGAGCTGGCCCCTGGAGAGCCTCAAGCAGTGACCACCACTATGGAAAGTCTGTGAAGGTCACACAACTGCTGCTGCTGTTCATTTCTTCAGGTACATCAAGTGTCTCTGAGGGTGGGACTTGGCAATATGATGCTCTATGTATAAAGAAGAGCTCTGTTTGTAATAAACATGCATATTGCACACTATGTGCTAACGTGGCTGTCTGCCGAAGCATATGCTCTTGCAGAGGGTGTCTGATCCAAGCTACCGGCACAGACTGTTCAACTGTGACAGAAGGGACAGACATATCACCCCCTCACAGTGAAATCACAGGCAAAAGCAGTTCCTTGCCTGAAACCCTTTATGATTTTATATATTGCATAAAATGGACAGGAACAAGACTTGGTCACCTGAATTTTCCTTTGGAGCCCTGGGCATGGTTACTTCTGGGCCAGGAGAAGCAGAAATCACACAGGAAACTCCTTCCTCACCGGCTCTAAAGGTTCATCCCTGACTCTTAGAAGAGGGAGCTGGGGAGGGGGAGGCAGAGGAAAGGTGGGCACAAAAAATGGGATGTGAAGGCAGCCTCTGGAGATGAGCTGGAAGGTCTTCAGGATGCATTCCAAACAGTCAGTCATTCAAATAAGATAATTGTTTGCCACACTTATTTTTAATTTTGAAAATACTGTCACTATTTCATTTTTTTTAAGCCCACCACAGCAGAGCCTTTGAAGGGAGGGCAGAAGTTCTCCCTGTTTTTTATATGTATCAGCAGTTCACAAATACAAGAAGTTGGATTCCCCCCTCCTTTTTCTACAAAACGCACACGCCACTTTCCCTCAAAATATTTGCACTCTGAACCATTTCCTGGGGCAGCACTTGCCCCTCCAGCATGGCTCACAGCTAGTCCCGCCATGGACAGCGGAGAAAGCCCACCGTAAGGGGCTGGCAGGGGTGCAGCACCCGTTAGCACACCACAGCCACAGACCAGCAGAAGAAGAAACAGTCACACGCTGAGCAGAAGGCTGCAAAAGTGTCAGATGCCTGACTGTGCCCGTCTGAATGACACTTGGCAATGGGATTTTATTTTTCAAGTTTTTCATCCGACAGTCCCAGAGGCGGGCGGTAAATACTGGGCAAGCCTGCAAAGTATCTCAGCTCTACAAGTTCCCCTCCCCCCCCAAAAAAAAAAAAAAAATAAGGAGGGAACCGGCTCTCCCCTCCTCCAGGCGCATCCCCACGGCACGCCGGTCCCGGTCTGCTGCCACCCCGACCCACGCAGGGGTCCCGGGAGCGCTGCATCACATCCCACCGGCGCGCAGCCCGGGACCCCGACCCGCAGCCCCGGCGTCCTCTCACGGAGGGTCCGCGGCCGCACCTCCCCCTACCTTGTCCCGCTTCAGCAGGTCCAAGATGTAGCCGAAGAAGCAGCTGTCATCCGCCGCCATCGCCATAGCCCCACGCCCCACGCGGGACGGTCGTGCCAATGGAGGGGGCTGCCCCGCCGCTCCCTCCGCCCCAGCGGGGCTGCCCTGGTCTCCGCCGCTGCGCTCCAGGGGGAAGCCGGCGTGGTACGGAAATGCTGTCCTTGCTGCCCTCGCCTCCGCTCCCCCCTCCCTCGTGGAGGATGCTCACGGGACCGTGGATGTCCGTGAAAACCTCCCGCGCAGCAGCAGCACGGGCGAACTGTCAGGGCACATCGAGGTGCCCATAAAGACCGCCTCTGCTCAGATGATGCAGCTGTGAGACCTATGTTAAAGCAGGAGAGGTGATACGTACTAGTGGTCTTGAAGGTAAAGGGGCCCAAG